>CM061537.1:116537233-116862858 GCA_030545055.2 Neoaliturus tenellus
AGGTTATGACAGTTGGATTTGTCAAGCCAAATTTTGTATTTGACATTAGTTGTCTATCTGACACGATATACCGTAGATCGGATCGATTGATTTTTTTATTCTAGCCTATAGTATGGGAGTCCAGTTAAGAAACTGCACCCGTCAGCGGGTACCCTAATTCCCTAAACATTTCCCGGCGAAACTTCGTTATCCGTCTCCACCGTTATTATCGATGTGGAAATTTCGATATTGCGATTGAAATTATTGAGCGATGAAAACAATCGAATCAACAACGATACTTACAAAAGATATGTATCATAATAATAGGTAATCTAACCTAACAGTGTAACCGTAAACCTCCATCACTTAAATTGACAGCGATGTTTATAACAACAAAATCAATGGTGTTTGGAAACATTTAAAATACATATTCCCTCAATACAATAGCAAAAAAAAAGAAAAAAAATACCTTTCTGATATGTATTTGGCAGCATTTGTGTGACGCCATTTTAGATCTTAGAACGAAGTCTGCTTCTTCTCACAGTTTGAATTTAGATACCGCTACACAACAAACTTGGTTAGTTTATTTTGTGTTGTTCTATTGTTACAGGTTACATTAGCTACAATTTTTACTTTTTCTGTTGTTATTTTCGGTTAGGGCTACTTGTTTGAATATATACGGTATTTGTTTTATTGTCAAAAGGTTTATTTCATTATAGGCCTATTAGAACGAGAAACTAAATCAGGTGATAAAATCGTAATCGTATCGTGTAATTGTATCATCGATATAATAGCAATATTATCGCAATATCGAAATTTCCACATCGATAATAACGGTGGAGACGGATAACGAAGTTTCGCCCTTTTTTTATTTTGATGTACCTACAAGCCTAAAACAATATTATTCATATCTTCAGTGTCTACCCCTCTCTTAACCAGCCCTCGGGACCGGGCCTACGGTCGGATGACTTAACCTAAAAGGTCAATTAAAGCGGGCGACTATATAAACATGTAAAATATGTAGAAATAGGCCTAATTATACTATGGTATTAGAGGCCTATGTAATAAAACAATAAATCCTAAAACCCATTCAGCCATTTATCAAAATAGGCCGTGCTCATGTGCTAACCAAGCAAAAAATAATTGACTTTAAGTGATGTTCTGTTTAAGTTCTGTGAGTCCCCGTGTGGGTGTAATAAATTTTAGTAAAGCGATAAAGGTACATTAGCCTGACATATATGTGTTCTATGACACCCACACTCCTTAGTCCATATTTTTAGGCAAATATACAGTAAATTAACTGAAGGGTGAGTGTGAAAGATGAGATATAGAGCTTTGTTTATTGACAAAGACCATGTGATTCATTTGTCATTAATATTAAAAAAAGGCTCCTGGTTCAAATTTTTAAATCTTCTAAAAAACTTAAAACTGGTTAACGTGGTCGCAAATGCCTGAGTCCGGTTCTGAGGCTTACGGGTAGGGTTACACTACCAGATATTTTCTAAGCCAACCCACGGCCCTTTTGCGATACAGTGTACTGATGTCTCCAACCCTTCTCCCCCTCGCCAATGCCTATGGGAAATAATAATAAGAGATAAACTTATGTGTTTTAGAGTTACAATATAAAATGTCGACACATTTTAACTTACACAGTATGTAGGCAGTGTAAATAGCCATACCAATTTACATTGAGTTTAACACAATAACAAAATGTTCAATCCGAATTCCCTTAAAATTGCTTCATTTTAGGCCTACTGAAAAAAAAACATTTTTCAAATTTCCTATAGAAAGGGAAACTATCTTGAATTGCCTAGGCCTATTCCTCAATTATAGTCTTATTTCAATTGTTTGGAGCATAAAAATGATAAGAAAGGCATAAAATCTTATTACCGTAATAGAAATCTTATCGTTCATAAAAACACTTTATAGTTATTACCATAGCAAAAACACAGGCAACTGATTATCTGTTGCCTACAGATAAACTGTTTGCAAACACTGCAAGTTTGCATACTTTTTGGTTTCATTACCGGTATTGAATTCACCTCATCGCTCACCAGAAAAAAATCAAATGTAGACTCCCTCTTAACCGGCCACCTCGGGACCAGACTGCAGCCGGATAATGAATTGGCCGGTTAAACTGATGTGGACCTACATTTAAAAACGCCAACCTACAATTTAATTATGGCCTAAATGCAATTATACTTGAAAAAACTCTAAAAATGTTTCCGAGTAGCCTATAATTTATATAGCTAACCTCTGACACCCATGATATCCACATTAAACGAAACTAATAATCACAGTTTCTTAATTATTAAGAAAAGATTAACAGTTTTTTAATTATTGTCTACTGGATTGCAGGTCCAAGCGCATTCACTTCCGTCCAGGATTAAATATGTTTAAGAATGTCAGTACGGTATAGTGTTGAGTTGAATTACAGATAAGAAAACAACGTTTCCGGCAAAACACAGCCCGTTAAAGCGATGTCGAGATAAATGATGGTTTGTAAAACCCATCATTTAGTTTGTGTCTTTACTGGGTACCGTACTGATTAACCTATATTTGCTTGTAACACCTCCACGGCAGCAAACCTTCACAGTGCTTATTGAGAATATATATACTAAAATTCATTTTGCAGCAAACATGTTGTGACAATATTATTTGTTTTAACTAACACTTGTAAAAATCTACAACTATTATGACTAGATAACCTAAACCAGATTGTTTATTAAAAGCATATTTTTCATTCTTTTAAGGCTGTTTTCGAGATGGGAACCCAATTTGACATCAGGATCATCTCATCAGGAACCACATCAAAGGACCTTAAAGTCTGACTTGCGCTGATTCTCTTCTAAAATTAGAAGGTACGGTAATGTTTTATTTGGGTGTGGTTAATTTTTATAATAAATTATGAGAGAATACTACTAAATCCCATTCTAAATCATAGAATATTTTGTACATCTGTAGTGGGCCTCTTAATCCGTACCCAAGGCTAATTTTTAAAGGTTCATTTGTCATAAATTAATTCACGCACTGTACCGCACAGTACTCAGTACTTTTTAGGCTAATAATTTAAGCTTAGGCAAATGGGAACTGAGTGAATAAAACATAAATACATATAGAGCAAAATCAGTGTAGCACAAACCAGTTTAATGCCCAGAAAACTCTTAAGGATGAGCTTGTCCCATTTCTTTTGGATGTTATTATATTTATTTATCGCACATCTTATTGTACAAAGAGCTTTCTTTTGACCTACCGCAGGACAAAGACTGGAAATGATTTAACGGGTAAAAATGTGTACATGTCCTTTAAGTTTTCAATAAAGTAAATGTGATATTATAGTGAAACCATCTCTAGCCTAGGAGGAAAAGTACGATGGTTAATTGAATAGATGGATCAGCTGTTTCCATTACTGTACCCATTTCTATAAAACACTACTACCGGCTAAAGACATTTATTGTTAAAAATAACTGATAAAGAAAATACCTATTAGCTTTCCAGAGAAGGCGAGTTAAAGTTTAACTGGTTGTGATAGTTGGTTTGTTAAGAGTATAATTTTGGTTAGCTCTTCTTTTTGGAATGTATAGCCTATAATAATATTAAATTAATACTCCAAATATCCAATAAGTTTTTTAATTTGTTGGTTAACGTAACAAATTATAGAATTGATTGGACATTTGGAGTTTTAATTTAAAACTACTATATGTTAAGAGTATGTTTATAGTATACTGTTGACTCCCTCTAATCCGGACGCCTCGGAATCGGACCATTTTCCGGATAAAAAAATTGTTGAGCAATCCGGCGGTTGTTAACTTATGCAAATTAAAATCTTTAATAGTGTGTATTTACCTAATTCTAAACATATAAAAAGACAATTTTATACCCTAAACATTACGTTGTTTTGCTACCAACTTGATTCAACCTCATTTTGATGACATCGATAAAAACAAAATTGACACCAGACAATAAGAAATAACACAAAAAAAGGACCACTAATAAAAACTTCATAGATTTATTTTTTGTTAAGAAAGGGGCTACAGTTTTAGATTCATAAAATCACTACGCAGTTACTCTAACTACAATTTTGCCTAAAAATTAATCTCGTAATAATATAACTCAATTCAAAATTACTAAAACTCAAACAATATACGGTATTAGCCACAATTCGGTATGACTATTCGGAACGAGCGTAATCGTAAGCCGAACTGAGGTTCTTTGTTTACATGTTGACCAAAACAGACACGTTCAATTCTGTCAATTTTGGCCTCAAGAAATCCATTACGCTGATGACTCATTTCCAAGACCTCGTCCAGACCATCCGGCTTCCAGACTATTGGAGTCCAAGCGAGAGAGAGTCGACTATATGTCAATTTTTTTATACTTTTTATATATTTTTTTATATTTCAGTCTGGTAGATTGAAAATTTTCGCAGCACGTCTGATAGAGTGGTTATTGTGCGCTGGCTAGGCACACCATGTTCTGATATTGGATAATGTAATCAAATTTCAACATGGATGGGACAAGATTATCTTTAAAAGTTTTCCAACCATTAACTTAATACTTTTAATAATTTCTTAATTTATTGGTACCTGTTACATGTAGGCTACACTAGTGATAACGCAGACTTGTCTATCAAAGTATAGTAGAATCCCGCTAATCCAAACTAATCAAGACTGGACCCTTTTAGGTTTTGAAAATTTGCGGAATGGGGAGAGTTAAAAAAGCTTAAGATTTTACTCGTTTACCTTTGCTGTTTACTTCTACCAAGGTGTATGATACTGTGAAACAATGACATGGCTATCAAGGACCTTTGTTGATGGCCGATAAAACATTTGCTCGGTGTTTGTTCATTGAACGCAGTTTCATCACAAGCGACCTCTTATCCAATGTCCAATTGAATTTCGGCCCTATTATTAAAATCTGAGTGAATAAATTATGCCTTTTAGTGTAAAGTCTGTAGCAAAACATTAATTACATGTTATGCTATTATTTTTAGTTAAATACACTAATAGTTTTTCTTTAGAACACATTTAAAAAGGTCCCTTGTAACTAACTTGTTCAATAAACCGCCGGTTAATCCGGCCATTTTTAAAACCGGCATGTGGGCTGGTTCCACGGTCGCCGGATTGAGGGTGTCTGTACTATGAAATTTGACAAAGAAACCTTACGTGTTTATTGTTTGTTTGATACAGCTCTAAGCCAATTAATTGTTAATGTCTAAAGGGAAGTGGGTATTGTTCGGTATCTACTAAAAGTATCTCACCCAAGTCTCCTTTTAAGTTTAGGGCCTAACAGTTTTGGTTGTAACATAGGCTCATTGCCTTAAAAAATAAAAATTATCAGGCTTTCAAAAATGGTCGCAGCACAGTAGACTGTTGATACTGTACTCCAATATTATTTGGCCTAACACATTCTTTAAACCAACAATGTGTCGTCGGCAAAATATGCTACTGATTTTGTTCATTTGTGTGAAGTATTGCAGTACAGTTTCAAGATTTTAAATTTGTTTCTCTGTTAATTAACTAATGCTTGTATCAAAGTGGTTACCATACTCAACTACCATACAAAAACACGTAGGCCTACTTAAAAAATACTAGTATACGTGTTGCTCGAAATCGAGCAATTTATTTTAATACAATACAAAAGTTACTTTTTAGCTCTAACTCAATGACATCCGACCAATCCAATATTGTGAATATCTTTAATCACCAAAACTACACGTATTTACAGCTGATTATTAACATATGTTTAAAATGCTTTATTTAATCCCAATGTTATTTAAATGGGAAACTTTGAGATTTCAATGGTGGATAGCGCCTTTATTTTCAGTCCGATTCTCATCAGTTTTTAGCGGAAACAACTACAGACCAAGCCCGATCCAATGACACTAAAAACTTGAAAATCGGTTGAAAATTGTAGGAGTTCTCAAGACAAAAAAACCCTTAGCGTATTAAATAAGTATAGATGTTATAGAGGGTGAGTTTCTTAAAGTGATCCAATAGCTAACTTTTTTATTCTATATCTGACAGTATACTTCTTATGGGGGACCCCCTTTACTTTTTTATTTTGCTTTCAGGTATGTATTTCACTTTTCAAAATTTTCCGCCACTTTTCCAATATGGCAGCAAACTTTAAAATTTCTTATGGAACACTCTACATTTTATGGTGTTTTTGAAATTTTCATGTGATTTTAAGACTTCTTTATTCTTTGACATTTTTTTTAAACCTAACAGTTAGGGAGCCAGAGGCAATTAAAGTTCATTTTTAATTCCATATGAATAACATGTGGCAAACTTTATCTGCCCATATCTCTGAAACCATTGACAAAAATAAAAAAATACTCAAGAATAAAAATGTCTTAAATTGATGTTTTTAGAACATTTCACTCATAAAAATTATCATTAACGCATAAATTAACTTCTTTCCAAGATGGCGGTGGAAAAATAAAATTTTAAAAATTATTTTCGTTATTATGAAAAATATGTTTTTAAAACATCAGTTATAGACATTTTTATTCTTGAGTTTTTTTTTTTTTTATCAATGGTTTTGAGATATGGGCATATAAAAGTTTGTCCCATGTTATTCTTACGGAAGTAAAAGTGAACTTTAATTACCTCTAGCTCCCTAACCGTTAGGTTTATAGAAAAATGACAAGGAATAAAAAATTCTTAGAATCACATGAAAATTTCAAAAACACCATAAAATGTTTGGTGTTCTATAAGAAGTTTTAAAGTTGGCTGCCATATTGGAAAAATTGAGGGAAATTTTGAAAAGTGAAATACATACCTGAAAGCAAAATAAAAAAGTAAAGGGGGTCCCCCATAAGAAGTATACTGCCAGATAAAGAATAAAAAAGTTAGCTATTGGATTACTTTAAGAAACTCACCCTGTATATGGTATATATACACTGTATATTTTTGTGCGCTAAGTTTTGATTTGGTTAAGTAGACTACATGTGTTATTGTTATTTTAGGGACATTTGTAAACTTTTTCTAAAATTCAACTCAAAATTCAAGTAATAAGTAAAAGTTCTCAGCTTTGGGCGGATCTGATGATGACTGTTTTAACATAACACATGGGGATCTTTTCTTGGTAAAATACATTGTTCAATACAGCTTCAAAATATAGCCCACCCGCTATATAAAACATACACTCCCTCATTGACAAAGCTGCTGTAGAACATTTTGTTAGTTTTAAATATAACTATCGGCCTATTAATTTAATCATATCCTGGGCAGCACCTCATTGATAAAATTGTAACCCTAACAAGATAAAAATTTAGAATTTTAAGTTACGAACTTATCGTTATAGTTTATGTTGTATAGGCTAGTACACCTATTTCATGTACGCCTATGTTTTATGGTCTTTTATTCTCTGTGAATTCAATAAAAGATTTAAAGGCTTAGATTTTTAAATACCTCTTTTAAGTTGGACTGAGCAAATCAACCTCATCTCTAAAATAATTGTTAAACAATTTGATTTTTAATTTCTTTCCCTCGCTTTTAACTCACTGTTTGAAAGGTTTGGTTCCAGTTGTTAATGATTTTCTTTTCTTTTTGTTTCAGATTTGGGTTGCTGATCTTCTAGCATGAATCACTCATTTAGGAAACGGGAAACTTCTTTTGACATTGTACATGTTATTTGTGGGTTGCAGTGTAAATCTTATATCTGTTAAATTAATATGTTATCTTTAATATATTAAGATTCAACTTTATTGGCTTTTAATTAAAATCCTTTGTTGTATATTTATTTAATTTTTTAATTATAATTGAGTTTAATGATTATTATTAATGATTAAATTATAGATGAAAATACATCCAGCAAAATTTATACCTAATTAAATAAATTCATTTTAACATACAAAAATTGAAGTAGTACGGTAAACATTTTGTTACATATTATTGAAAATTAATTTACATCCAGAAAAACTTATCAAATACCTAGTTTAATGATATATATGTAGCCTATTGACTTTTTATGATGTACTCAATTTAATGTTACAGTAACACCTTAAATAATTATAATTGGGAGAACATTTCTTTATTGGGTGATTTCATATCTTGAGTACATCTCAAAGTGGCTCCAAAAAGAAATCTGTGATATTTTAAACATATCCAGGATATCTATTGTATGTCACAGTAATCTTCAAGGCATATAAATGAATACATCTTCTAGTACAAAATAGATTGACATCTTAATTACATCTCAAAGAGACATCGACAAGACTTCTTTAACATTATCAATGTGTTCAAGATATACAGTAGATGTCAATACATTAAAAAGAAGGCTTTAAAACAGTTAAAAGAGGGATACCATTATACCTTATGGTCAAATTTATAGTCGTAGACGGCTAAAGTATGTCTTGAAAATGTCCTCCAAGACGGAATCTAGACTTCCTCTAGACCGATTAAGTGTACGAAAAGTTTGGTCAAATAAACGTTTAATTTACCGGTTTAGGAGTCTCGCGAGTCGTTTTGAAGACGTTTACCAAGTCGGAGCAAGACTTTTTTTAACTATCTTGAAGAGGTTAGTGTGCTGTATGGGTAGTGACTTTCCCCCTTTTTCCGTACAAAATTGTGTAGTTACATGATATAAAAATTGTTTATTTTATTCCAATAAGGATGTATGAAACCATTGTTAAAGTATCTCTATGGCAACATAATAGGCTATATTAGATATAAATTTCAAAAGGATTGACTAAAAAGTTCGTGAGTTACAAAAGATTCCAAGTTAAAATCCGCGTTCCTGAAAAGTCGGTAGAAAGTGACTTGCCCCCTTTTTCCCTTGGACCCTTCATATCCTATTATTTATTTACAGTCCTGTCATTTTTTTATTTATTTTATTTTTGTTTGTTCTTCTAGCGATTTTGTTTATTGATCAAATATAATTAAAAATTGTCACAAAACATGGCATAAACAGTAAAAATTATTGTTGACCAGACAATCACAGTGCAAACGTGGTCACCAGCCTAATATGGGCAAATGCACCTGTACTTGTACTATCTCTGACAAGGGTTGTACTTAATGAGGAGGGCTGCGACAGAAAATGTATTTTATATAAGTTACCTTATCTAAAGCAGTTCTGGTGGTCATACAAAATTTAAAAAAATTTTTTTACATTATTATAAAAAACGTTGTTCATGACTCTGAGCCAAATTGTCTTTTTAGTGCTTCATTTATAAAACAGGATTGGACTCTAAAAAGAGCCACTTTGGCTCCTAGTGATGAAATCTACTATTATAAAAAAAGATGTGTTACAGAATTTGTCAATTTTTCATTACTAATTTGAACTAAAGTAGAACAAAACACTTGTTGCTCAAAATTGAGCAATTTATTTTCAATCAGATGCTAATAATACAATCATTGCTAACAAGGTAACATTTAGTTCTTAATCAATTAAACCTGATCAATCCAGTATAGTAATTAATGGTCAGTTATCACCCAAAACTTATTTACAGATGTAAATTAACAGATTTTTAAAATGCTCAACCCAATAAGGTTAAACTATATAGAGTGATAAACACACATTGGCGCCATTTTACATACAATTTCCGCAATTTCTTTGATAACCAATCCATACTTTACCCTCGTTTGCTTGGTTACCAGTTTTAGCTATTCTGATTGGTCGCAATAAGTTTAAAAATCATAGATTATACATTTTAAAAATCTGATTATTTGTTGTTTGTTTTTAAAACCACTTTGATTTTTATGGTCTTTGAGTAGGCTATTGAGGTTGGTTACCATAGAAATGTCGGATAGGTGTGGGTAAAATGGCAAATAACTGGTGGGAAAAATGGTGCAAACAAAGGACTGGTTACTAAGGAAATGGGAGGAATCAAGTGTAAAATGGGGCCAATCAACAGGGGACAAATTTCCCTATCTTTGTAGCACTCTGTAGTTTATTTAAACTCGTTGGCTCAACCCGATCTTAATGGTGTTCTAATAGGGGAATTTCAAATCTCAGTGATGTAGGCCTACATTACCTTTATTTTAAGTCTGCCTCTCATGGATTTTGGTGGAAACAGCTATGGAGCAAGCCCTATCCAACAGCACCAAAAACTTGGAAATCGGTTGAAAAGTGTAGGAGGAGTTCCAATTACAAAGAAACCCTTAGCGTGTTAAGTAAAAAAATATATGTTTCTACTGGATAAAATGCAACATCATAAAGGAACAAATATTGCTGGATATCAATATAGTTGATTAAAATAAGGCGAATAGTTTCAGCTCTTTTATAGTACTGTAGGCCTACACCACACTGGTGGTAACTGTAACTGGGAATCTTGGATGATATAACTGTTAACCCATTCACTACGGGTGGACGAAGATTGCATGGGAATAAATGCTAATTTCCCGTTTAAACCAGTTTGCAGCAGTGGATGTGTTAAATGAGGTTTCAGAACTTACCATCCCTGAGGATTGGAAACATGAGAGATCCCTCTGCACTGTCACCAAATCCATGAACCAACACCTTGGATTTCCTCCCTGGCTTGAAGTATTTAAAAACTGGAAGGCAAGAGTCATTCATTGACCTCTTTTCAGCCCTGGTGGGGTTGTCCCTGAAACCATAACAAAACCATGTTGTTAATGAACACTTTGAACAAAGATAGAGATGTCAACCTCCAGTTAAAATTATAGATTTTAAGAAAAACAGACAGATATCACACTGAAAATCACTTTTTCCTACCACTGCATGGAAATAATCACATTGCCACAGCTGTAATCCTACGCAAAACAGTTCATTTCCGTTTTCCGGTCCTTTTCCGCTCTAGAGCGATAATGGAACATTGGCGCACGCTAAATCAAGGTTATTTTAAATCTACAATAGGTTAGAACGGTAAAGAAGGTGACGTCACAACACAGACTAGTTTCTATTGGTCAGAAACCACATGACAATCACCATAATTATTACAAATTAATTGTAGTTGCTTTGCTCTGAATCAGCTGATTTCACGGTCAGTATTTTGATAACACTAACTTCCGGTTACACATCTATGCAAGTGATTACGATTTATTACAGTTATTAAGTTAATTAATGAAAGTTAATGAAGTTAAATTTAAAGTTGATATAATTGTGTACGTTTATTAAACACATTTCATCGGTTGTAATTATGGTGGTAGGAAAAATATTGTGTGTATTACGAGCACAAATAGTCATTGCCGCTCTCGAAATGTTTGGCCGCACTCAGCTGACGCTTCGTGCGGCCAACTACATTCTCGAGCGGCAATGACGTTATTTGCGCTCTTAATACACAAATAGCTATTTTGCACTCAGGGGGCACCGAAACAAAAATATCCACCAACAACTAAAACTGTAAAATTAAAAAAAAAAAACAGTATTTTCTCTTTAAACCAAACTATACATAAATAAAGGTTCCTGAATCAAATTTGACTGGTATATACTAATTTCAAAGTTGACTTTGGGAACAGCAAACGAAGTTGTCATAATATTTGGTTAGTCTTTGGCTGTCCTCTATGACAATTTCTCTTCCCTCATAATCCATTCATGTTCTGGACAGCACTGGGTTAATGCGGTGGGTAGGGAAAACAGGAAACTCTTAGTGGAGGAAAATGAATGTATAGGCGGTTGGTTGGCCATTTAGAGCTCAAAGCGGTTGAGCCTATTTGAGCCTAAAAATCAAGTATTCCAGGAACATGGGGTGGCCCATTGAGTGGTCAATCAACCATTTGCTATCCTGTTTCCCACCCTTTCTCTTCCTTCAATATCCCGTCCTTCCAGAGGCTTGCACATAATGCCCGTTAGAGGCAGATGTGCGTAACAGTTTGGCTGGGGTTTCCCTATCCACTAATAAAAATAACAACAACATGGTATAGGGGAAGAAAGTAATTAAAAGGTTTTTTATCTGTCATGAGGCAAACAATATTACCAAATCTCTTGTTTCTTATAGAGGTGTTGCCACAACTCTCACCTCGTGTACAGGTAGAAGTTGACGGTGTCAATGCCGGCGGACTCCCTCGGCTCTACCCCTGACAGGATGGCGACTTGCACGTTCCCTTGCCCGTCCGGCATCAGCATCCACTCTACATTGTCCCCGTCCGGGACTGGCATGTCCTTTTCTGCCTCAACCACCTCATATCCTGTGACTGACCAACTCAAGTTAACCCTTCAACTGCTGACTATTTCTTCCTAAAACGGTAAGTGTTAATTATTTATATTAGTGGAATATAATGACCTAGGATATATGGTTTTGGCAATATTAGGTGAATTTATTATAGTAACTTGATGTAATGACTACTCGTCTAATGAAGACTCGTGGTCAGCACCTAATCAATCATCATCACGGTGTATTCTCCTTGGCCGGTTACTTTACCGTGTGAAATGGATACATTTTTGTTCTTGAACTCAAAAGTATAACAGAAATATATTTTTTTTAACTTAACAAATTAACATCATTGCTGGTAGTGATTAATGTAACTATAATTTAAAAACTACTTGGGAAGTAAAGTAACTCGGTTTGAATCAGTGGAATTATATATTTCTTTATTTCTTGATAGATTAATATTAAGAAGATAAAGAAGAGAAATTCCCTAGTTGATCTAAAGGTGTTTATACCTACAATATGTTGAACATTCAAACCTGTCAAGGCAATTTACTTACACTGGTGTATGTGGGGTTGCTTTTTGAAAATTTCAGGCTCAGTGTTGCCTAGATTCTTTTTCTGTCCTTCCTGAAAACCCTAATTTATTTAGGTTTTCCTATTTCCATATATGCCAAAACAATGTAGTTAGTTTTAGTTGTTGTAGTGATATGATCTTATACTCTAAAACAAGTACTGTTTGTAAGGGCAATTTTGTTCTACCCAAGGATGTTTACTTTTTGGTTTTTGGAACACTGTTTTACCTTTTAATGTTTTAATGACAGTATACCAATCCTTGTGTGAATCAGTCATTAGATATGGGCTGAGAGCATGGGGAAATGCCTCTTTGTCTCATCTAACAAAGATCATACACATTCAAGAAAAACTCTTCAACATGTACTCCCATATCATAAAAGACCTTTACCCCCTCTTGAGATGTTCCGATTTTTAAATGTATTACCTGTTGATAAACTTTTTATGTTTTTGTTATTTATAGATTATTTATTCGATAATAGTTTTAAAGTTGTTAACACACATTCTTCTTCAGTTAGAAGAAATTTTTATATTGTTCCTAGGTGTAAAAATAAATATGGAAGCAGAACTTTAAAAGTATTTATCCCAAAAATATTTAATATGCTACCTAAAGATATGTTGAGTGGCATGAGGTACAGAACCTTTAATACCCCCGTCGCAGCAGACCTGCGTACTCAGCGAATTTCCAATGGAATTTCAGATTATTTACTTTCCCCATAAAAACACCATAGGATCGAGTATGTAGGTTTGCTGCCATGGGGTGTTGTTAGAAAATCTAAGTTAATCAATAATTGGTGAATGTAAACACAAAATTGCACCAAGCTATGGCAATTTTTTATTTTCCCCATAAACCCCATGGGGGTGAGTATGTAGGTTTGCCGCCATATGGGTTTTGAAAGCAAGTATAAGTTAAACCCTATCTAGATAATGTACATACCAAATTTGATTAAGTTATGTCAATAAATAAGCAAGGTATAGGGTTTTCTTGATTTCCCATAAGAATAACATGGAAAACATATTTTTGGATTTTCCCCGTAACCAGTTATGCTAAGATAATAATTCAAAATATCAAATTGTTTGTTTTTTTGAGCTCTTTTAAATGGTTTTAGTTAAAATTGATAAATTTTGAAAAATGAGGTCCAAAAATGCCAAAAACCCATTTTTTACCCCTTTGAAACCCCATAAAACCCCGTTCCCATAACCCGATCACGCTGGTTCGCGAACTCATGAAAATAGAGTTTGTCTTACACCTTCATACCAAATTTCATCAAAATCGGAGGTCGCTGTCAAAAGTTATCAGTACCACGGACACATAGATATATAGATATATATATATATATAGATATATATATATATATATATAGATATATATACATATATATGAAAATGAACGAACAGTGTTTTTGGCTTCTGGGGACCTCAAAATGAAAAAGTATCATGGTCCCGGGCTTAGGTCTTACCATGACTACTACCGTAATAGCGTATTCCCTATAGGGAAATTCGCTAAAAGGAGACTAAAAGAATTATTTTGGGACGGTAGTCTGTAAATGAAGTACTGCTTGTATTGACTATTTGTTTGTTTAGTTTGTAATACCACATTAAATATTTTAATTTGTCAGATATTTATACCGTTGTTAAAATTTTGTGTTCTTTATGTATTGTTACTATTTAATTGTTATATACAGTGATATATTTATTTCTGCTCTGTTATTTTGCTTTATAGAATTTATAATTAGTTATGATTGAAAATATACTAATTGATTTTCCTGAGAAAATGTTGTAATCTACAAGAAGTGATAAGAACTGGCTCTCTTAAAATGCTGTTTTTGGGACTGTTGGCTGAATAAAACTAAGATGATAAAATATGATTAAGTGCAGACAAACCTTGAAAGGTTTTTGCACATTGTTTAAATATGAATAATGTCATTACACTTTTGGAAAATAAATAATTTTGATTGATTGATTGGTTGAATATAGGGTTGTGGTCACGAGGAATTGTTTGGAGTTGGTCTGATAACTGGGGAGAAAATCCGATTTTCCCCACGATTTGTACGAATTGGTCGAATTATGAGGTTGGTCTTTATGGATGAACTACCATAGTATTCACTAAAGCGGACCTCATCCCCGCTTGGGAATATCACATCCACAAGTCATCGCTCTTAACTATCCACAATTCGTGACCTCCAAGTAGCTGGATTACAGGACGACGCCACTGTCCCAGTCGGAATTTCACAGTTTGGTAATTTTACTGAGAATAACCTGGTACTTAATTTGAAAATGTATAGGCCTAATTGATAAAGTAATTTATAAACCCATTTTATTGATAGAAAGTACACATAATAGTTTCATTTTCAAAGAGTTAAACAAAAACCAATAATTAATAGTTATATGAATTTGATTTTTAAAATAAAATATATTTTGAAGATAATATTTATAGCTTTATTCTTTGGATACTTTTTTACGGAGAGATACTTTGTCCTCGCCAATTTGGCCAAATTAAAATCTTTTTTTATACTGCTACTAATTATATTATCACTATTACATTATTACATTACTACTATTAGACTACTATTGTAAAGGTAGGTGTACACGTGAGAGTTTTTCACTCTCTGAGAGTTAGTTAGTTACCGTACTCTCATATAAATCTCAGACAGTTGTTGATAGTACTCGTAAAAAACTGTCTGGGATTAACCATCTTGGAAAATTCATTGGTTGTGTAAACACCTCTGTGAGTACCTCTTGAGAGTTTTTCACTCTCTGAGAGTGAAAAACTCTCACGTGTAAACCTAGCTTAACAGCTGTGACTTGCGGCCAGGCCCGGATTAACACTTTTTGGTGCCCTAGGCCAAAGGTCACAATTGCGACTCCGCTTCCCACCCCTCCAAAAAAAAAAAGAAAAGAAAAAAGATTGATGGGATTATTTTTATTCTAATCACTTTGGCTGTTGTATAAACCACAGAACTATTTAACCACCACATATCAAGTTTAGATATTAAACCCAATATTATATGATTATAATACCGAAATAAATTTAAATCCAGGGCAAAGGAACAAGGTGAAAGGAAACTTTACAAGTCAATGGTCAAGACAAAGGGGTGGTGTTTACCGTCCATTAGGGGAACGTTTACAGCTGGTCTGGGGCGCTCTTTACCGCTGATCACAGGCGCTATTTAAGGGCATTGGGGCGCTCTTTAAAGTTGATCAGGGGCACTCTTTACCACCAGTGGGGGACGTGATTTAACTCCGATCAAGGGTGATATTTACTGTCAATTATAGGGCGGTGTTTACCGCCAGTCGGGGGTGATGCTCTTGAACGTTAATCAGGGACACTCTTTACGCATAACAGGGGCGTTCGTCTCCGCCACGAAGAAGCCCCTCGAACCCCGGCACCTTAGGGGGTCACCTAGTTTGCCTAAATTGATCTTTCTTCTTTCTCTTTTGCTGAATTTTCTATTTACTCTTGTTAAAGAATTTTTTTATGAAAAAAACCATAGTTAAATTATATTTGCGGTTAAATAATTTTTTACTAAAATGTAGTATAAAAAGGCCCGTTTGATGCCCCACCCTGGGTGTCGCCCTAGGCCGTGGCCTAGGTTGGCCTAGTGGATAATCTGGGCCTGCTTGCGGTGAATGAGCGAAGCGAACAAGCTAAACCTGACGTAAAGTGGGCGTAGCGAACGAGTTTATCTGAAGGGCAAAACTTGCTCAGGTTGGCATTGCAAAGCATGCCGGGTAATCTAGTACAGTATAAAAATGTGTTTTAGAATAAATTTGGCAACAATGTATCGACTCTCATCGGATATTTTCGTGAACCTTAATATAGTTACTATTATCAAGCAGTTAAAACAAGGAGGTAATGGTAAGTTACCATTTTATAGCAATATAAACATTGTTTCAAAATTCATTGTATGTGAAAAACTTAGTTATTCAGAAGATTTAGAATATTTATTCCTTGCTGTTTTGGCTACAGCACAAGCCCATTTTCCCATTTATTCTACTACAGTGGCGGATCTAGAACATTAATAAGGGGGGGGCTAACCGGGGGTTCTGCGCCCCCCCCCCCCCATCGGCGGGCCAGGCCGGCGGGAGGTTCGGGGGCCCTCCCCCGAGAAGTTTTTGAAATTTAAGTGTTAAAAATAGCAGTTTCAGGTAATTTCTTCACCCATCGCTTTGGAAAACAATACTAAATCGCCAATCAATTTTTATAACAAACAACAGTTTGGCCAATGTACCAACTTTCATTGCTCTTATTATCATTAATATTTGAGGAGGTTGGTGGAAAAACAACCTCAGGTGACTGAGGTCGTTTTTCGGTAAAACGCTTGAAATGATCCGTCATTTAATCCTCTTTGCAGCAGTGTTTGTTTCATGTCAATATATTGTGTTTTCACTGAGTTATGAATTTTTTTCTGAATGCTGTCAACTGTTACGAGGCAGTCTGGCTTCAGCTGGAGGAAACAATCTTGTGCAGAAAAACATTATGGGTTATTGCCAACGAGGTTAAATAGATATAGAGTGCTCACCAGATAGGGAAAAGTGTCCATTTTTGACTGGCGCCATGTTACCCACGATTCCCGTCGTTTCCTTGGTAACCAGTCCTTTGTTTACACTTTTCCAACAGTAATTTACCATTTACCCACACCTATCTGACGTTTCTATGGTAACCAACTTCAATAGCCTGCTCACATACCATCAAATCAAACTAATATAAAAACAAACAACAAATAAACATATGTTTTAAAAATATCATCAGTAATTTTTGAAGCTTGTATAGCGATCAATCAGAATAGCTAAAAATAGTAACCAAGGAAACGAGTGTAAAGTGTGGGATGGTTGCCAAGGAAACGGCGGGAATCATGGCTAAAATGGCGCAAATCAAAAAGGGACACAAAATTAACATGTGATGCGCACTCTATATCTATTTAACCTCGTTGGTTATTGCTAAAATTTGTATTGGTTTTCTTTGTGTGAAAATTGATGTTTAAACGCAAGCTCTGTAAAGGAAGAAACATAACTTCTTCCCAGGTCAGCCCAAGGAGGTTATATTCTAATACTGGAGGTGACACTGATTGGTTAATGATGGCGAAAAAGCGCGCCGGTGATTTCGTTTGGTTGGCAATCCTGAAGTACCGTTTTGTCGTTCTTTGAACGGTAGCTAAAAGATATTCGAATCAACGAAATGGTTCGAATCTTCTGGGAACGATGAATAGGTCCGGTACGGCTAACCAATTAGGAATCTAGACTCTGGAATAATAATAACGTGTGTCTTTAATTCTAACTTCCATGAATTTAACCAATTTTATTCGTTAGGTATTTTACAGAATAAGAGATGTTGATTTAATTTGTAGATGTGAATATTTGTTGTTTTATAAATAGTTCAAGAAATATAATTAGAACTAATAACTTATTTATACCTTATCTTAGATATATGTTAGAAATGGTTACATTAACTTGCAAAATAAAAATAAACATGTTTTCCATAACTTGAAACTGATGTATTTCTGACCTATATATCAATAACATACATAACCTAATCGCCGTTTCCGCAGCGCATTGTAAACTTTGCTGAGTACTTGTAGCAGGCCCGGTGTCAGGCCGCGGGCGGAAATGCGTTCACCGCGATCATCGGTGACATTTCTAACTTTAAAACCGTAAGACTTAAAAAAGTGAAATTTTACATAATGCTAAGTAAATAGTCTTCTTTCAATTTATGTGATCTTTAATACTGCAGATCAAAATAACATAAAAAATTAGCTGGCTTATGTATAACAATAGACAAGTACCCGAAAGATTTTCTTGACATGGAAACCTGTAAATATAGGCCTTATCATTTTTATCCCAGAACTGCTTTATTTGAAAAGTTTGAAGAAAATCGTTGGAGCCTTTCTCGATATCCGTGTGTACATACAGACTAGGACATAATACAAGACATAATACAAATATACCTCATCAATAATATTAGAGTATAACAATATACTTTTTTGTTAGTAGGGATTGAGTGCCGATATATACTATAATTAGTTTATAATTAGCCTATTTTTGCAAAAATTTATGATTTTGGAGCAACACGCGGCGGGCGCGAGCCCTCGCGGCGTCGCTCGACGCGATGTAAAAGGGTCCTTAAACTTGAGGATGGAATACGTCACTCCCCATCTTCGCCTTGTAACTATACAAAGACTCGGCATAGACACACAGAGGGACTCTGAAATCCTCAGAATTGGTGCCCCACCGATTGAGATGGCGGTACCAATAGAGACACTAAAATGACAGTGTCGTCTAGTTGAATTACCAGAAAAGGACATTATAATATCATTTTTAAGAACAAATGTTTTTAGGGGTAATGTTTTTATTTCACAGTGTGCATAACAGTCACAAAGTAGTTTACATTGAAAAATATGGGAAAAACGTGCGCTGGTTTGCCGGCGCCCCATCACCCGGCCTGCGCCCGACACGGGCCGGCGCCCGCTCCGGGCCGTTGCGGCGCCCCACCTTTCCCCCCAAGGGGGGGGCTATAGCCCCCTTAGCCCCCCCCTTGGATCCGCCACTGTTCTACTACTCAACATATCCATTAACATCTATTTATTCATCTTAAAATAATGATATTTCAATAAATTCAAACTCAAAATTTAAAAAATTATAATTTTTAAAAGTATGGAAAAATGATATAAAATAGAAATGATTGTACATTCTTAATAGCTAATATACAAGGTATACATTTTTCATCATGTTTTTTATCAGGGAATTCGATAATTTCTTGTACATCTTAAGATTGTTTTATATTTAAGAACCCAATGAAAAATTTTGGTTTAAGTTGTCTATAAAAAGCAAATAAATGTAAATCCCTCCATTACTTCTCTTCATCAAAATTGTTGCTCTTGTAGAGTAAAATATGCTCAAATCATTTTCACTAAAAAATAAATTAAATAAAAAAAAATCCTACCGTTACAACATGAATCCAAACACGCGAGAGCACAAAATAAATAAACTGACAGGCGAGTTCTCATCATGTCCATCCTGACATGTAGACATCTAGTATTTATATAGGCCAGAGCTGCTATCTGAAGGTGAGTGCCCCATACTGTGCGGCATATCTAGCAGCGCAAATCGGCTGTCACACTAATAAATTGTGTACATGACTTACAGTGTGTTAACGCCGGTATCAGGCCATTAGACCTTGTACGAACAAAGTGTTCTTCAGCGACGATACGTCTATAGGGTAATTTGCAGTCATAGAGGTGTTTTGATAACGGTTCAATAGTGACTTTGAAAAGAATGCAAGGTTGATTTTTGTAATTTCAAGGTATGTTTTTTGCTTTGAAGAATATTTTTATGTTATTTGTACCAATGTACATAGTACAGTGTGTGTATACAAAGTAATTTTATATTTAATTTACACAAAGTAAGATATGTATGTTTAGTTTTGTTTAGTAATCGTCAGTTCAAAAAATTAGCTGGTTTTGGTTTTAATTAGTCTATTATTTATTAACTGAATTATAAAGTCATTTTAGTTTACTTAAAGTAATGAATACATATCGCACTATTGGTAAGAATAACAATAATGATACAAGTTAAATTTTTAATGGCTAAAGTAGACTGCCTCTCTTAACTGCTTAACATTTGTGCATGTCTGCAATCTATATTAATAAAATTTTTCCATTAAAAGATCTTGGTTTATCACATTCTGTAGTGCTAATAAAATGTGGTAAAAGAATAAAAACTGCATTATATCTTAAGATCTCGGATATTTTATTTATGCACATTTAGACTATTTTTTTATTTTTCCCTTAACTTACTAAAGAAATAAAAACTACTAAATTTGGTATGTGGTGGAAAGTACATGTAGTTTTAGTATCTTTTATTTTGACAAAACACTTTGGTAACTTAATTTATTTTTAGAATCATAATCTCATAAATCTGACTAAATGTTCAAAACATGTACCAACTTAATATTTTCCCAAATGCTTGTAGTATGTCTACTGAAAATCAAGTTCTGATTTCTGATGTCTAACAGCTAAAGGATTTTTTTTAGAAAATACCTCTATGAAAATTTTGGTAGGGTAATAAATTACAACTAAGTACAGAAAAATATTTAATATTTTTTTACAAAAAAAGAACAGTATATCAAGGTCCAGTGCATATTTGGAACTAAACTATCAAAAATCCTCCCATCTCAAAAAAATTCAATAGAAAAATAAAATAACAAAACACGGTTTTTATTGTGAAGTATTTTTTAGAAACTGTGATGAGTATATTTTAAAAAGTGCCATTGATTGTTTGGAAATCAAGTCTTCATCTTTTTCCTGTTACTTTTACAGAATGATTTTGTGAGCCCACACAATACTGTACACACCAGCTGTAACCGATGCTCTCAGATGGTCAGATCAAACTCTCTTCTTCAGCAGCACTTTGTAGCCATCCAGGTTGTTCAGTGTGACTATGAAACTGTATCTTGTCTTCTCCAGATCACACTCACTATACACTTTAAAAGCCTTTAAGGTATGTATCAAGGCTATCTTCACCAACATGTAAGCATATTGTTTACCTGTAATGAGAGAAAATCCAAGATGAATTACTATACTGTGACAATTAGCTGTGCAAAGGGGGACACCGGCTGATTAACTGAGCATCACGTCTGCCCCTAATGAGGATTTTGCACAAACCCCTCAAAGGACATAATATTGAAGGAAATGAAAGGGTGAGGAACAGGATAGCAGACGACCAGTTGACCCGTAGATGGGTAACTCTCATGCTCCTATCAACTGATTTTCAGGCTCAAACTGGTGGTTCGGTTCACTCTGCCCTCCCAGTGGCCAACCTAACGACTGTCCACTAATGTTCTACAGCTGGGGGTTTCCAAGCAGACTGGTTGACATGGAATATATCAACCCTCTGCTGTCTAGAGCAAGAATTAATCATGTGGGAAGGGAAATTTGCCATAGTGATGGAAAGCTGAAAAAAAATCACTATGTACATGTTATATGACTTGTCAACTTCATAACTGGTAAAAATGGTTATTAACTATAAAGTTCTCCCAGGACATCACTGAAATAGGTAATGAACAATATGTTCACCTTGGAATATATACCACTATTTTTTAATATCTTTCATAGACTATAATAACCTAGTGCAACCATTCAAGACCTGTTAGTCACTGCTTCGGCGTCAAGTCAATTGGCAAGCTGGTCGTGTCTGGTCAAAAAGCTGATACAGTGTCAACCCAAATATGTTATCAAAAACTGCTAAGAAATTAATTCAGAGTGTTAGCATAATCCCTTATCAAAGTTAACCACGAATAAACAGTTATATTCTTCTTCACTAATACAGAGTTAACAACAAAAATAAATTGATTATGATTCCAAAACTGATTGAAGAAGTTTCTCACCTGCGCAGTTCCTGGGGCCTCCACTGAATGGCAGGAAGGAGTACGGGTGTCTCCCAGCCACATTGTCCGGAGTGAAGCGGTCTGGGTCAAACACATGGGGCTCCGGGTACACCTCTGGGTCAAAGTGGAGACCCACGAGGCTCAGGAAGATCATGGTACCTTTGGGTATCACACATTCACCTAGAAGAAACAAAATTTTAATTTAGAGTAGTTTATAGAGGACCAACATGGAATCAAGCTTTTGATCTAAGGTTGACACAATGCTAGGATAAAGTTGATGTTGATACAACTCTGGATGATCCTTATCTAACAACAGGTCCTCAAGCATCACACTGGACACCACAGGCAGCACCATGCACACCCTCAGCGTCTCCTTGATGACCTTGGTCAGGTAAAAGAGTCTGTTCAGGTCATCTTCACAATCTATAGCTATAGTGTTGAAGGTCCTTATGCAACGGCAGCTCCTCATGCATACCCTGGACAACACAAGCAGGCAGTAACCTTCACACCCTCAGCGTTTCCTTGATGACCTGGGTCAGGTAAGGGAGTCTGTTCAGGTCATCTCCACCCTCTATAGCTATAGTGTTGAAGGTCCTTAAGCAACGGCAGCTCCTCATGCATACCCTGGACAACACAAGCAGGCAGTAACATTCACACCCTGAGGGTTTCCTTGATGACCTGGGTCAGGTAAGGGAATCTGTTCAGGTCATCTCCACCTTCTATAGCTATAGTGTTAAAGGTCCTTAAGCAACGGCAGCTCCTCATGCATACCCTGGACAACACAAGCAGGCAGTAACATTCACACCCTGAGCGTCTCCTTGATGACCTTGGTCAGGTAAGGGAATCTGTTCAGGCCATCTCCACACTCTATAGCTATAGTGTTGAAGGTCCTTACGCAACGGCAGCTCCTCATGCATACCCTGGACAACACAAGCAGGCAGTAACATTCACACCCTGAGGGTTTCCTTGATGACCTGGGTCAGGTAAGGGATTCTGTTCAGGTCATCTCCACCCTCTATAGCTATAGTGTTGAAGGTCCTTATGCAACGGCAGCTCCTCATGCATACCCTGGACAACATCAACAAGCAGGCAGTAACATTCACACCCTCTGGGTCTTTATGATGCCGCTGGTCAGGTATGGGAGTCTGTTCAGGTCATCTCCACCCACTATAGCTATAGTGTTGAAGGTCCTTACCCAACGGCAGCTCCTCATGCATACCCTGGACAACACAAGCAGGCTGTAACATTCACACCCTCTGGGTCTTTTTGATGCCCCAGGTCAGGTATGGGAGTCTGTTAGGTTATCTACCTCTACCCTCTATAGCAGTTAGTGTTGAATATCCTTACTCAATGGCAGGTCCTCGTGCATCACCCTTGACACCACAGGCAGCACCATGCACACCCTGAGGGTCTCCTTGATGACTCGGGTCAGGTACGGGAGTCTGTTCAGGTCATCCAAGGTCACGTCTTTCTCCTCCTTGCCCACCACACTGATGATGTCCTGGTATAGCATCTCCTGAAATAAACATAAAAACTTGTGACTATGTATGTGTTCCATAAGGCCCCTTTTATACTCCCTGCCTGATGACTTCCCGGCATCCCTTTGATTGGGTGCCTAAAAGGGGCCTTAGATTACACCATGCCTTAGATGATATGCAACGAGCGAATCAGAATCAGAATCAGAATCAGAATCAGAATCAACATCATCGTGCGACCGTCGAGCACGGTCATCGAAGAGTGTAAAAGCATTCAGTGGTATGGATCTTCCTCAAAAGCACTTCCAAAAGGTCTTTCACACTTTTCACATCTTTTCCAACTTTTAAATTGCAATTCCAACTCGAGGAATATTTTACCTTTCAGGTGAGCTCGTTCGCTACGCTCACTCGCTTTCGGTTTAGGTCTTTAGCTGCACTCACACCTCTCAAGTCTATATAAATGAGAACAGATAAGGTGAGTTCATTTGCTACGCTCACTCGCTGCCAGTTTTAGCTTTTTCGCTGTGCTCACTTGCCTTAAGCGCTTGATAATGAGAGACCTTAGTTTATAATGTAATTTAGTTTTTTTATTACCTTCAATACTTTAAATGGGAACAGTTGTTTATAAATTAACCTTATACTCTAAAACAAGCAATGTTTGCACGGGCAACAAATGTTTTCCGTCCACAGATTTTAATTTTTTTGTTGAACATGGGGGTTTTGGCCTCCAGAAATAAATTGGAAATATTCCCATGGCTGGGAAAAATCCGGGTTTCTTCCTATGGTCCCTTAAAAGTCCCCATGTTATCCTTATGGAGATTTTTTGTAGCTACTAAATTGAACAATAACCTGCTGATAGTATATATAAACCAATATATTACATCTTTAACCTGTGGTTCAACAAATGTTTACCGAACTGCAGAACCCTTTGGCCTGGCGATTGAATGGAGCGAACAAGCTCTTTGGGAAAGCTTTGTAAGGGAAAGGAAAGTGACTTAGTAAGTTTTTCCGAGCTTAAGCTTGGTCCCGCGTCTGGTACTCTTCCTAAATGTCATCATATGTCAATCACTAAAATGTTGCTTCCATAAGAATAAAATGGTAACTTTAAAGATGTGTGGGGCGGAGAAAGGAGTTTGGGAGATATCGTCAATACTTCTAGAGTTTTCACCCGAAAAGCTTTCAATTAAGTATATGGTTGAAGTCTGGGAATGATTAAACAACTTGTGTTACTTCCTACATTCAAAACCCAACCTCCATTATTTAGATATAGGGTGAATCTCGTAAGTTACCCTAGATAGATGTTGACAAACGCTTATTCCTATAACTTTCAAAAAAATTATTTACCACAAAATCCCCACGGAACACCTTAAACTACAGTTTTCCAAAAACTATAGGTCACATGTCCAAAACTCAGTATTTTCAAATGTAAACATATGCCATGTTATACACATCATTTTGAAGGTCTAGTAAAAAAAATATTTGGTGAAAACAGAACTTAAATATTTTTAACCGTTCAAAATAGTGGGGATTTCTTTGAAAAAATCCTGCTACACTATATCCTGCTTTTCCGTAACCAACGCACCTAGAATTTCTCTGATTCAAAAAAGGTCTTTTGATTTCTAACAACTTTCTAATTTATATTTATCCTGTATCTCTATTTTTTTTTTTTTTTTTTTTTTTGTAATTAATTAGCAAATATAATATTTTTCCATTTATTTGCATTTTACTTTTGATAACACACTTTTGTAAGATCACCCTTTTTGATCGCCATTTTAAAAATTCCTTTAGATCAACATTTTTAAGATCACCTTTTAAAATATTTTTTTAGCTCTTTTTTAACTAATAAGAGCAATACTGAGCTGACAGAGATGTAGCTGACCAACTCCTTAACTCTCTCGACAACTCCAGGAGAGAGAAGTGGGTGAAAACTGTTGAGAACCTGAACTTCACCAAAAGTAGTCGGAAAGCTTGGTCTCTGCTCAGAAAACTCTCCACTGGTAAATCAAGTGAAAAACACGATGCCTCACAGCCTAGCCCTCGTGAAATTGCAAAACGCCTTTCCGTACTTTCAAAACCTGTGCGTACGTCTGCAGACAGAAAAATTAATTTCAAGCTTAATGAGATAAAGGAGAGTCGGCAAGCACCCTTGGAAGTCTCTAGACCCTTCACTTACGACGAGCTGGAAGTGGCGATTGATGCGATGCCAATTGGCAAAGCAGCAGGTTTGGATGACATTTTCCCGGAGTTTATAAAACACTCGGGTAACAAGGCTAGGCAGTGGCTTCTGGAAGTTTTTAACACCACTCTGAAAACCGGCGACATGCCTGGGATATTTAGAAAATCCAAGATCATAGCTATCCTGAAGCCCGGAAAGGATCCAAAACTGCCTGAAAGTTATCGGCCTATAGCTCTTTTAAGTGTTTGTTATAAGCTGCTAGAGAGGTTGATTTATAACAGAATCCTCCCTATTCTCAATGCCAGCATCCCTGTCGAACAAGCTGGATTTAGTCCTGGTCGCAACTGTTGTGACCAGGTTTTAGCTCTGACTTCTTTCATTGAGGATGGGTTTGAGCGAAGACTGAAAACCTCTGTGGCTTTTTTAGATCTGACTGCAGCATATGACCCTGTCTGGAGAAAAGGCCTCCTAGTTAAATTTTACGACCTTATTCCTTGCCCTTTCTTGTTGCGTCTCCTCAACTCAATGCTCTCCAATAGGATGATAAAAGTATATCTGGGACGCAGAGAAAGTACGTTTAGGCAACTAAAGGATGGCCTGCCACAAGGGTCAGTGCTCGCCCCACTGCTCTTTAATGTGTATACTGCCGACATTCCTGTAACTCGGTCCTTAAAGTTTATATATGCAGATGATATTGCATTGGCATATCAACACCAGCATTTTCGACAAGCTGAGGAAACACTAACAAATGACCTCACGACCCTCGGTGAATATTTTGAAGCCTGGAAGCTAAATCCAAACCCAACAAAAACTGAGGTTGCTTGCTTCCACTTGAATAATAGACTGGCCAACCAAAAGCTTAAAATCGTATTCAACGGTGTTGAGTTGAAACATAATGACCACCCACAGTATCTGGGAGTCACTTTAGATCGGTCTCTCACGTTTAAAAGCCACTTACAAAAAACGGCAGCTAAGGTGAGAACCAGGACTAACATTGTCCATCACCTTGCTGGCTCCACATGGGGAGCTAACGCACAAGTTCTGCGAACAACTGCTCTATCATTGGTATATTCAACTGCTGAGTACTGTGCTCCCGTGTGGTTAAATAGTGTGCACGTTAGAGAGATCGACGTCCAGCTAAACAGGACCATGAGAGCCATTAGTGGTACACTCATGGCAACTCCTGTACCCTGGCTCCCGGTGCTGTGTAATATCGCTCCTCCTGAAATAAGACGAAGGGATGCACTCATTAGGGAATACACAAAGATCTTATCTGCTCCACAGCTGCCCATCCATGATTACCTACCCCAGAATGCGGGCCGATTGAGGTCCCGAAAACCACCTCTACGAACAGCCTCCCAGTTGATGGACTCGAACTTCACCATCCATACGAACTGGACTTCCTCCTGGGACGCTTTTCAAGGTCGGAACCACTTCTTGATAGATGACCCGACCGTAGCGGTAGGTGGTATGAATCTTCCTCGGAAGCAGTGGACTATACTCAATCGTTTCCGCACTGGAGTGGGAAGATGTAATTATTGGAAGCACAAATGGGGAATGACACAAGACCAGTCATGCGACTGCGGAGCAGAGTATCAAACTATGGAACACATAGTCGAAGAGTGCCCACTGAGTGCCTTCCCCGAAGGATTGGCCGGTCTGCATAGCTCAAGTGAAGCTGGGCTGCAATGGCTTAGCGCCCTGGATTTAGCTCTATAAAGAGAGGTCTAATTTTTTGTTTTTATTTTAGTGTTTAGATTTTTACTTATACTGACTCAGGTGCTCTGCACCGCAGAATTTATTTTATTATTCTTAAACCATGGTGGCTGGCTGAATGAGCCATACGATATATATATAATACTGAGATTCAAACATGTACAGTACCCATGATTTTTGGAATACCCTTTATTGATACATAGTTAAAATTTTCTTACAAAGTTCCTTATTGGGGTCAATTTAGCTGAAAATAATTTTTTTAAGGTTATTATAGGACCAAGCGTTTGCCTGTAATCCATTTAGGATACCTTACGAAACTCATTCTGTATAGATTAATATAAATTTGGGTTTAGTTTGAAAAATGTTAATGTTTCTCATTTTCTTACCGTACTGACTACAATTTAGTAGAAAAAAAAGAAAACCTAGGTAGTAGGTATGAGAATAATGATTAAGTTATATTGTAAGATATTTTATTAAATTAAGTTGAGAATATTACCTGAACATCCTGATGCTTTCCAAGCATGATCAAGCATGAACAGAAAGTGACACCTATAGAATCTGTCCCCTGAAAAATATTTTAGTAATTAGTAATTATGTATTGAAAAGTAGATTTGTAGGAATATGATGATTAATATACAAAAAATTTATCTTGTAACTCCAAAAATAATTTTAACTATACAGAGAATAATTTATTCTAATCACACTATAATTAAATATATAAATAATTAAATTGAATAAGTTACATCATAAAAAATAAAATATTATTAATTTTAATTGTTAAATTTAAATTTTACTTGAAATGACATATAATTTATTTCCTCTTTTAACATTTTAGAATTCATACTGGGATTGCACATTTAACATTTAAGAAAATGATAACACATTTCTTTGGCAAACTGCCTGACAGTTCATAGATCCATAGAATATAATTTGAAATTTTTTTTCTCATACAATGAAATTCAGCCATTTAGGCTAATAATTAATTGTTCATTTTGGTTTTAAATGTTTTTATCATTAATTATTGAGTTTTATTGTTATGGGCTATAAGAAATTAAAAGGTTTTCTACTTTATTTCCCTTAATTGCATATAGTTATTTGAATGAATAGTGCTCGATTATTATATAGTACATGAGGATAAAAGTTGAATAATTTTTTAACTTACAGTCCCTACAAATGTTTTCATCTCAAACTCCACATCTTCAGGACTGAAGGCATCGGAAACCAAATTTGGTACGTTTAGTGGCTTGCATTCATCTAGTTTAAACATATCAGTACAATCGTTAGTTACACTCATGTTTGAATGAGTAATTTATTTCAAATTATTTGGCAAGAATGCTAAAAATAATTAAAGTCACTCTTAGTAATAAAACCCTGAGATGACTTCTTTTAAGGGGGTTTGTGAGGTTGTATCTCCGCCATGTTAATTTCACTAACTTTGTGTACCTTTTTCTCAGGATCCATAAAAGATATCAGAATGAAATTTTTACCCTGTATTGATCATACTATTATGCAAATATTTATAACGTTTGGTTGATTTGTGTTAAAAATTATAAACACAGTAAAAAATTATGTTAATATATTAGAAATTTCAAAAAATATAATGTAGTAATGAGGTTAATTATATTGTTTTGGTTTTTATCTTTATGAAATGTTATAAATATGTGTAAATAGGTGATTTGAAAGTGTGGTAAAATTTTCAGGATCCTACCTTTAACCGTTTTTGAGAAAAAGGTACATACGTGTTAAAAAAACAAACTTTGGGAAAATCGCGATTATTTCCATACACTGCGCGCGGAACCTCATTCAAAGTGCTGAAAATCCCCTGAACATATGACTATATATAATATTAAATAAAAACTGTTTGCTTTGACCTATTTTTATGAAATTTCCTGGAAATAATTCGTAATTATTCAGGGAACAATAAAGTGAACACAACTAAAAAATGATTTTTTTTTCAAAATTCAACCTCATGGACCCCAAGTGGAAGAAACAAAAGGAACTTATGAAATGCAAACAGTAATCGGAATAGGAAATTTAGAATCTCTAGATAACAAAAGTTATCCTGCACCAACCAGGAGAATGATTTCTAGTACAAAAGCTTGTCAGTAAGCCTGTATGATGTCTAGATCATGATGTCTGATGCAACTGATGTCAGCTACTTTACATTTTGTTTACCTTATTATAAGCACAGACTAAATATATTGTAATGTCGAAAACTCATACAGTTCAAATGTTGCAATATTTACCTTTATTCTCAGAACTCTCTCTATTTGTGTTACTGTCCTCAACATCATTATATGCATTTCTTCGTTCAAGTATCTGAAAAATAAGAATAATCAAATTCAAATTCAAATTCAAATTTCTTTATTCATGAAGAAGTACAGAGTACAACATTTGAATAGTGTCAGGATAAATACATAAAATATTAATATTACATGCCTGCCTTAAATGTAACAGATTTTTATTCTATTGGCTATATAGTTAGTAATAAAACAATAATTGTTTCCATCTTTATTACAATTAAACGGCCGGGAGGTGGAAAAATTCTTCCAGTGAATACAGAGTGGCATTTATAAGATACTCTTTGAGCTGTTTTTTGAATTTGATGGAATTTTTTTCATTTAAGATTTGCTGAGGTATCTTTTTTAAAAATTTTGCTCCAGCATATGATGGCCTTTTCTCATAGAACTTTAACCTATGGTGAATTTGTACAGCCTGATTTTTTTGTCTTGTATTATAATTGTGTGAAGGTTGAATAGAAACTTTTGCAGTTACATCTTTTGCTACCAAAATTGAGTTGAAAATGTACTGCCCATACACAGTAAGTATTTTCAGATGTTTAAAATGTTCTTTGGCTGAATCATCATGTTTTAGTTTAAGAATTATTCTAATCGCTTTCTTTTGCAGTTTTAATACACTATCCAGGTTATCTTTTTTTGTTGCACCGTAAAGACTAATACCAAAAGAAATATGGGAATGAATATAGGCAAAATAAATATTTTTTAAAGTTGTTAAATTACAATGAAAAGCCATTTTTGATAGGGCATAGATTCCTGAACTCATTTTGCTTAGTATTTTATTTATATGTCCATTCCAGTTTAAGTGCTGATCTATTGTTAGACCTAAAAAATTTGTACTTTCTTTCTGTACAATAGGATGAGAGTCATACATTATTACTGGTTCAGTGTGACTTTTATTTTGAGCTGTTTTAAATGTAATATAATTTGTTTTTTTATAATTTAACACTAAATTATGGTTTAATAAATAATTACCCAAATTTTCAAGTTCTATAAAAGCTGTCAGTTCTGTTTGTTCAATTGTTGGGGATGATATCATTAAGTTTGAATCATCAGCATAGAGACCAAGTTCACTGCTCGGTTTACATGTCAGTGAGTTATCGATGTCCTTCAAATAGCACAAGAAAAGGAGTGGTCCCAAAATAGACCCTTGTGGGACACCAAAATGCACTGGTTTTACTTTTGATGCAGCTCTCATAATTGTATTATTTTTTATATGTCTGATCTCAACAAATTGAGTTCTGTTATTTAAGTAAGAATCAAACCATTTTAATGAATTTTTTGAGACTCCAATTGCTTTTAATTTTTGTAACAGTAAAGGATATCCTGATCGGTCATAGGAGTTTAGAATGAAATAATCGTTCATGATCAGTTTTAATATTTTAAGACTCATCATAAGTATTTAAATTATTTTTAACCTTATCATTTGCTATGTTGGACATGATTAGCCATTGCATGATGAGACCTTCGACACACTAAATAAAAATACTTACCAGCCAATGTATTTGAGATAGAAAAATTTGAACAGATTGTTCATACTACCAAAAATACAGCTGAACAATTATAAAATCCATGACAGTGCCTCAGACGTGGCATACATGAACTTGTCCAAATTTCAGTACCCCATCAAACAAATGAATGAAAAATGGTAAGGTTAAAGCCGCGTCCGCACTGGCCAACATGTTCGCCGAACAAAGTTCATCCGAACTTTTGTTTGTTCGTTGCTGGTTAGCAATTAACGAACCTATTTACATTCTAATAGGTTTATTAGAATGTAAATCATATGGCCGGTAATTGTTTGTTAGGAATGTTTGTTAATTTTTTGTGTTCGCCGAACAAGTTCGCCACGAATGTTCATCCAGTGCGGACGCGGCTTTACAGTTTACACTGTCAGGAATGTCCAGAAATGGGTACAAAAATGCAAAGTAAAGTACATAATGAATGTAGGGGGCTGCCTCTCAGGTGCCGTGGCACCCCCGCTAGATTGAAATTCGGTCCCTGCAGAATGTGAAGAAGCCGTGAAACAGCAAGAATACTTAGTGCAAGGAATGTCATGATTTTCCTTAGTTTCATTATAAATTAAGTACTCATTTAATTGAACAACCATGTAATCTAGTGCATACTATAACGTTAATATGACTGAAGAGCTTCCATTTACATAAATACGCTACTTAACAGGCAGTCAAGATATTTTATCTGCCGCAGTAAAAATCGCCCAGTGTGAAACCAGCTTGAAAGGCACTGGACCATTTGAGGCACTGATGCGCCGACAGCGGCAGTGCCTGGTTCAGAAGAAGTCATAGATTAAAAGTTAAATATATATTAGATTTTAGTTCAATAGATCACAAATACAAAATCCGCCTGAGTATGTTTTGTTTGTACACTCAGCTCGAAAACAACATATTTTCTAGATATTGTCCCTCTAGACAATATCTATAAATAATAATATTTTCATATATTATTATTTCTTAAACAAAATAAAGTCTTTTTTGCTGTCTAAGTTGTATTATTCAGTTTAGGAATATTTAAATGACAGTCCAATTTAATTTTAATTTTTAAGCATTTCAAATTTTTACTCATTTTAACTTACTTTAAGCACTGTTTGATTGTGAAACATTTGTTAAGATGACTAAGTATTGTAACGTACTTCACCAAGAGTTATTTTAAGTTTTTTGACAATGTTACCTGTTTTCTAGCTAAGCTAGTTGCACAAAACATTTTTTTGTAACAATGAAGGAATTTATTCTGATTCTGATGTGCAGCCTAGGTGGGGTTCTCATGGCACTCAGGCCGCATCTGTATTTAGGTTATTTTAGACTGTTTTAGATTAAAGGCTAAATCGGTTGTTGGCAATAGTCCATCCATCAGTTATCGGCAATATGATTGGCAACGGCTAACTTATCAACTACTTTACTTTGTTTTTTATTTTAAAATTTTTAATCAAACTAATTTGTATTTCTAATAATATTGTACTAGTACTGTGTACTTAAATTAAAAACAAAAAAGTTGTTTACTTTCATTGATTTATTATACAAAACCACAAAGTGGGCAAAATCCATAAAAAAAGGCTCAATTAACACACCCACAACTGAAGTCCTGCATACACCTATGATAATGAACATTCATTAAATTTATTTCTTATCATCAAGAAATCCCTGACACTAGTAGATGGTTCCTCTGGTACCTGGAGTGGTTGTGCTATGAAGCTCTCCCACGTCTGTTGGAACTCGCGGAGTTGTCTTTTGTACATTCTCTCCCAGACAGTGTCAAACCACAACCAGGGCCGGAATGCCCTTGCCATAACTAGCTCACTGCCCCTGGAGGAACAATCACACAAGTTAGTTCAGTTATTAGTTCAATTAACACAAAGTTCATAATCCATGATTAAGAGGATTTTAAAGCAAAGCTGTTCTAAAGATCTAGTAAATGAGGGAAGAACTCGTTATTTATTACTGTCCATCTCATGACAGAAGCAGAATTATGTAAAATAATGTAACCGTATTACCGAGTCAAAATATTAAAATAAACAAAGAACAGTGGAAGAGTTATTAAACATAGCAATAATAAAATTTAAAATATCCATTAGAGAAAACGAGTAATATAAACATGAAATAATTGAGTTTAATAATCCTTATAGACTATTGCCCTAAACTTGACTCCATATATGTCTTAATAATAAAATTTATTAAAACATTGTACAGTCAACCACTTAATTTTAATTGCCCTTCAAGAATAATTAATTTATAAAAAATGTATAAACCAGTACCTGAGTTATATGTCATTTGAATTTGGAAGTGTAGACAAATTATTGTCACAGTTTTTACACACAAAAAATAGAGCTTTATCTTCAATGTAAACGTTAAAGGAATACATACAAGCACCACTAAATCACATAGAAAAGACATAAATTATCAATCACTTAACTGCTCTCAAATTAATGTGCACAGAAAAGTAGGAAAAAATTATAAAAACCCCTCATAAATTTTATTTAAAGTTGTAAAAAACTAAACTGTTGAAACAGAGTTGGTTGATTATTGAGGGTTAAACTGTACTAAGATCCAAACAAACAAAAATGTTAACACTGTAATGATAAGTACGGTACCCTTTTTTGCTTGAAATTATGAAATTAAGTATCAAAATTACACAATTTCACCATTTAGTGTAATTTTTAAAGTATTTTTTTACTCACTTGTGTACACAGTCAATGCCCAGTTCAATTGTTTGGTTGTCAATTTCGCTTACTGCATGAGTCCCAAAGACAAGTGCTGTAGAACAAAATTAACAATATTAGACCGATTAAGGGTTTTATATAATAGAGAGTTTTTGCAACACATGGTAAAAACTGAATGCTATTTTTAAATTTTGAAAATTTATGAGTAGTACATTATGCAGCTTGGTTTAACTGTACACTGGTCAACAATGTCTAATGATATTAGATCTGGCCAGCTCTCCAGCTCTAGGTTTTCTGGTGCAATGCACGAAAGTGTCAATATCCCCACCCAGCCAAATAATTTTAGTTCTGCTGTTTGTAAATACCTGAGGTTCATTTAGTTTTAAATACAAGAAAAATTCACTGTCAATGGGGGTATCCTCATTGCCGATCAGTGTAGATCTTATCGCTCTCAGGTGCCCTCATCTTAGATGATTGGTGGTGCTCTTAATTACCACTGATCTGGAGCAATCTTCGACACTGATCATGTGCTTCACTCGCCAATCAGGGATGAGGACGATCTATTAAACTCATTGGGAGAGTTTGTCTCCAACAATCTGGTTTGCTTACCTCCGCCGAAATCAAGCTCCTCGCTCCCCATATATACTGTATACAGGGGTGCGCCGGAGGGGAGGGGAGGGGGCGACTGGGGCGGCCGCCCTAGGCGCCACGGCCAAGGCCCTCTCCCAGACCCAGACCATGTGTTGTCAACAAATGTTTCAACAAAGCTTTATAGTGCAACTGAATTTTTTAATTAGTTTATTCAAACTAATAGGATTGAAAATTTGCACATCACATTACAGTTCACACAAGATAGGCCAATTAATTTAGGGGGCCCAGATAAAAACCTTGCCCGGAGCGCCCATTACCCTCGGGGCAGTCCTGACTGTATATGACCAAAATTATGGTAATACAGATGAACCTGTAGGATTATTATTATTTCTTAAAAGATCTTCGTAATAAATAAAAAACAATACTGTAAATGTCACCATAGTAGTTATAAGTAAACTGAATTTGAGAAAATACTATGAGCATTAGGCTTACCACAGATTGACCTTACTGCAAGGCTCAAAGTTTGATCAAAAATATCCACATAGCCTCTGTTGACAAGATTGGATAGGTTTTCCACTAAAGTCTCAGCATTTTTATTCATCAATGGTACCAACTTTTGAAGGTTCTGCGGATGAAACAATGGACTGGTTAAGCGTCGCGTAATCTTCCACTTGTGACCTTCAAAGGAAATTGTAGACTAATTTCAAACACTTTTATATCAAACAACTCTGTATTGTTATTTATATTTTTTTACTGAAATCATACTACAATATTTTTAATTTTTGTGTTTTATTTTTGTTAGCCTAAGCTTTTCATTTTAAAGGTATAACATTAATTACTGATATAAAATAAATACAGTATTTAGATATTTTAGAAGGTAGATAAGGGGAAGTGGCAGTAAGGAGAAGTATTCTGCTTTATTTTCCTCTGTTTTTCGAGGGTAAACTTTTTTTACATGTCCATTTATTCGGTTCTGTATACATTGGCGATATATGGAGTTTTAGGTAAGAAGGTAAATCTAAAGACAAAAAATTAAGTAGACCTAATATCTACTTAAAAACAAACCTATCTACACTGGTACAGTCGTTCCATTACTGACAGGTGTTGCATTGTTTTACTTACGTTTGGGTATTTGTATTTTAATAATTTTTTTTTTAATTTGGATTAAATATTTATATTTCTGTACATGTCTTTCAAGGGTAGAACATGAAATGTAGGGGTGGGGTACATTGGATTTGGTATAGCAATCATCACATTCAATCAAGGTTTCAATATTAGATTTCATAAAAATATCTATAATGTCCTTGACAAGTCTGAGTTTTCTGTAATCCTCTATGAGTAATGGTATCACACAGGTTAAGATAAATTTGTAATAACAAAATAAAATTTCACATTTCAATAATTTTTTCACAGTACACCAGGAATCTAAAATCAATTTATTTTAGATTCCTTACAGTATATCCTATACTATAATACGAGCAATGTCTGAAGGGATGTGTGCGTGTTCCACGATCTCGTAATCTAGCGGTTATATCTTGCTTAAACTTTGCATTTAATTTGGTCTAGATTTAAGTTTAAAAATCGTAATTTTTAACATTGGTCTTATGGGTTGCTATTTTGGTAACGAAATAACAACTAAAAGCAAACAAAAACAAAGGAACATGAATTTTAAGCAGTTTAACAGCTGCGTTATCTATGAAGAGTCTGGAGTAGATTTAAAAGCATGGTTACCATGACACTATAACAAAAGTGAATAAAACCAACTATAGTTGAATTAAAATCAAAAGAGTATTGGGACTCTCGGTGCTTCGGCAGTGTTCGGGTACGTTCGGGACTAGTCGGCTCCTGTAAGTAAACAACTACCGAGTTGTTCAAATGAACGAATCAATCAAGTGAATTGAATGAATCATATGTCATTTTCTAAAAGAGTCATTTGAATCAGCGACCACAGAGAAGTCTTTGTTCGCCGATTGTAAAATGATAACTTTGTTTTGATCGCGATCTGAGAACCAGGCAAATGTTTCATCGGTTTTGTTTACAAGGTTTCATATCCTTTTTATCATACAAAGGTTAGCCTTATTTGATGGATCTCACAAGTACAGTACCTACGTATAGGTAGTCACAAGTACCTATATAGGGGAAGGTCGGGTAGTATCGGACACCTAAGCTTTTTTTTTGATTTTCTAATTAGTGATAAAAGAAATGATAATTTACTATGTAAAATATCAAAGTTTGAAATGTTATTTATATACACATTTAATATAATAACTATTATATGAATGCATGTACCACTTTTCCACACTTTTTCTAACCCTAAAGGGGTCCACACACTATCGAACATGTCCGTCGAGCTGTCGGTTCCGATGTCGGGACCGACGTCGGGACCGATGTCGGGCCCGACAGCTCGGCGGACATGTCAGGTTATCTGTCGGAGCCGACATCGGGCCCGACAGCTTGACGGACAGGTTGGAAGCTCGGTCGGGTGATGTGTCGGTATCGTCGAGCGGCTCGTCTGACCAGGTTTTCATTTAAATATTGTCGAAAAAGATATGTTTTAAAAATTGTTTGTGCAAATTTTTGTGCTAAATTGTTATTCTTATTGGTTTGCATTATTTGTTTATAAAAATAATGCGGGATTAAAAACATGAAAAATTATCTACACCATAGCAATTTTCCACATAAAATTTAGAGCAAATGATACTGTAGTCTAACGTGAAAGGACCTCATGAAATCTCGAAACATAACCAAGTTTTTATTATATAACTTATATTTTATCATTAATTACTAAAGAGTGTTTGAAAACTAACTGACGATTATTTTTATGGAAAACATGAATGTAATAAATTTAGGCTTACCATTATTTTACAGACTCAAAACGGGACGTATAGACTTCAAACAACCACCACCCCCCTTCCCAACGAGTCTCTAATACAGAAGACAAAGATTATATAGACCTACATTTATACAATTACAAATTGTCAACTTAAGATGAAACAGTTCCTAGGCTAAATTATTATAACTAACGAATTGAAAGGAGTTCTTGGTGTTATGCTTTAAGTTAATTAACCCTTTAAAAAGTTGTTGAATCGTTTTATTAATGTCATTAAATTTTATAGTGAAAAGCTGCAAATATTCTCTGTCTGAAGATATACGTCCTAAACATTATTTGCATAAAACTGAATTCTCTACTAGTTTGGTCGACGAAATTTTGATATTTGATGGAACGATTTATTGCCTCCACCTACGTAAATTAAATTTATAGATTTCAATTGAAATATAAGCTGATTATTGTATGAATTTAAATGTCATATCTTAAAACATTTTAAAAATTATTTATTTTTTAATTACAGGGTCTGTGAAAAAACGTTTCAAAATTTTAGAAAATGATTGGGTACTTGTACAAGACCAAAGAAAAAAGTTTATGTAAACATATACCATAAAACACGTTAAGCTACTATCCGCCATTTTGATTTTTACAATAATTAAATTTTATTTCAGTAGCGGGCTACTGTATTAAGTCCATATTATGCATGAAACTTTTTCACAGTAATGCTTATTTTCAGGAAAGAAATATTTTGTTTCTGACCCGTACTTTCAAAATGACTTTCATTTAACATTTTTTAACTCTAATGTTTCAAAACCGTTAAATTTTTTAATTATTTTTCAGAAGACAAATAAAATAAAATAGTATATTATCTAATTGATTATAAGAAGTTTGTGAGGATTTGACCTCAAATTATGGAGTTATTGCAATTTTCCTAATTAAATTACCTTAATTTGCATAAATTGCAATAGAAAACCAATGTTTTATGCAGAGAAGTCGCAATAGCTCCAATATTTGTCGTTAGATCTTACAAACTTGGTATACGTCCAGTGTCCAGAAATTTTTAGGACGAACCATAATTGGTTAGATGATTTAATGTGCAACCTTTCTTGTATGCCATAAAATCATTATAAAATTTAACGGTCTTGAAACATTTTAGTTAAAAAATTTAAAATGGCCACCATTTTGAAATTACGGGTCAAAAAAATTCTTTTCTGAAGATGAGCATTGCTGTGGTAAAGGTTCATGCTAAATATGAACTTAATATAATGATCCATTGGGGAAACAAAAATTAATAATTGTAACAATCGAAATGCCGGATAGTGGCTTATAGAAAAAGTTTAGGACATAGTTTACAAAACATCTTTTCTTTGTTTTTTGTACGTCTTCCAAAATCCATAAATGTTTTTTTTCTAACACCTTGTATAATTTAATGTTTTCTCAATTTTTCTATCTGAGACGACAGTAAAAATAACTATGCGAAAGGGATGAGAGTGATAAAGGCCTATGCACAGTATGGAAAGCCTAGTTAAACAAAGCAAATGACTGGCAGTTTAATGCCAATAGTGGTGGTTAGTTTTCGCTGAAATATCAGTTAACAACTTGGGTTGGTAGATTGATAATAAAAAATTCAATTTCTGCTCAATGTGGTATTTACGGGTAGGGGCCAAAATTGCTTTAGAATGTGATGTTTAGAAATCAGTTTTACAAATTAATGATAATGGAGTGCATGAAATAAACATTTCCTATCATTTTATTATATGAACAACAAATATGTCAAGTAGAAATTTTCCTAATTCCTGGATGTAGTTAGTAGCATAATATTTACACTCAGGTTGGTTTTGCGAAGATTGGTAACAATTAAAAATCATTGTTGAAGCACATGACAGCTGACTGTAATTTGAAATTAGCGGCGGCGTTGTAGATTAGTTTTCCGTATCTGTGGTAAAAGTTAGTTTTCTAAAATGTCTTTTAACGACAATAAACAATTTTGGAGCGAATTCATAGAGATATATAGGAATCATCGTGCTTTATGGGATGTAAAAAGTAAAAACTACTGTAACAGAATTGCGCGAAGAAAAGGCTATGACGCCTTAATCGAGAAGTGCAAGGAGATCTTTCCAAACTGCGACGAAAAGTTTGTAAAAACAAAGATTGAAAGTCTGAGAGCATCTTTTAGGAGGGAGCTGAAAAAAATTCAAAATTCGAAGAAAACTGGTAGTAGCCAAGACGATGTCTATGAACCATCTCTTTGGTATTTCGATCTGTTGCTTTTCACAAGTGATGTTGAAGTTGCCAGAAAAGGATTGTCGTCATTAGGAAAAAGAGCCTTAAACGAAGTTTCTTTTGAAGAGGATGAAGAGGATTTGGATGACGTGGAACCAGAGAGGAGTACGCAAGAGAATACGACAAATTTAAATGTAAGTTATACCTTTTTTTTTGCGAATTTTTAGGTTGGCTCTATAATATTTCAATGATTCTATAGTTGTTTGCCATTCAATTAAAAATTCTCATTATGAGATTATACAATCATATGCAATTAAGATATTATAATCGTACGGTATAAGGAATAAATAACTATCGTAATTATTTGAAATATTTTTAATGAAATACAAACAAATGAAATAAGTTTAATTAACATTAATTAAAGGAAATTAATATAACAAGAAATTTTGTGAACTTGTAGCTAAGAAAGTAATCAATAGTTCGAAGTTATGAATACATGAAAAACTCATTTAAATTCTGCAACCACTTCTCTTTTCCATTATTCATACTTTAATACTGAACTTTTGACGTGGGTTTATCATTTTTTCTTGAAAATCAACACTCCCTTCATCGTTGTAGTACATTTTGTACCAATCGCGAACTGCTATGGCAATAGATTCTTCCTTACCATCACGTCTCTTTTTAAACCCAAGAAGCTCTTTAGTGTTCCTTCTCCATTCTCCTTCACTCACTTGTCCTACTGATGTGTCTTCCCAATCAACGCAACTTTTAGTGAGGTACGTTGGACTTTTCTGACGTAAAAAGTTGTGTAAAACACAACACGCAAGTACGATGATTTCTACCCTCTCTACGCTGACATTAATTGTTGACTGCAGGACTCTAAATCGGCTGGCTAGAATTCCAAAAGCATTTTCAACGACTCTTCTTGCACGGCACATCCGATAGTTGAAAATTCTTTCATCATGGGTTATACCGTTGCTAGGGTAAGGCTTCATCAGATTTTCCTTCAATGGAAATGCTTCATCTCCAATAAAATGAAATGGGAGACAAACATCCCTTTCATTATAGAAGCTTACTGGCGAAGGCAGGTGCAACTTCTTATCCTCTAACATCTCTCCAAAATCTGTTTCCATTAGAACACCCCCATCAGATACTCTTCCATTAGTACCGCAGTTTGCATATATGAATTCATAGTTAGCATTTACCACTGCAAAAAGGACGATGCTGTGAAAACCTTTGTAATTATAATAATATGACCCACTTTTTGGAGGATGGCGAATCGCTATATGTTTCCCGTCCAAAGCACCGACACAATTTTCAACTTGCCAGTACCTTTTGAAGTCGCAGGCGATGTTCATCCAGTCCGATTCATTGTTTGGAAACTAAAAAAGAAAATTCAATAATTTTAGTAATAATAATATATGATCAAGTTACATTATTATGCAACTAAGTGTTTAATTTAGTACATGACTCATTTTCAGGATCAAGATGACGAAAATGTTATGGTGCTACAAGAAGACGCGTCATCTCTATCAAGTAGCCGTAGCTCCATCAGTCATTTAGCACGAAACAGATCAGAATCGAACACGCGCAAAATGAAAAAGAAAATGACGGACTTTGAAAAAAACAAGAGCAATTTTTGGACACTGCGACATCTGTTCTGCGAACACAGGACAGGTTCCATGCCTTCGGCAACAATGTTGCCTTCCAATTGAAGGATATGGAACGTGAACAACAAGTTATTGCCGAAAAACTTATCTCAGACATTTTATTTTATGGAAAATTGAAACAACTAACCATGTTCACAAGCATTAAGCTTGAACAAACAACATCACATAACAAACCATCATCAAATACCGATTCAATCGATCTACAGACCCACTACAGACCAGATTCACTAGCCTCACACGGACATCCACAATTACTCAGTTATAAACAGTCTTTCAATCTTGATTCATTCCCTTCTCAAAACCAAACCCACCCAATCATGTACCATAATCAACAACCACCAGCACACGTACCGCAACAAAAAAGACAACAACAACAAACCAACGTCCCGACATTACCCCAAACCTCCTCCACTGTAGGCAGAAACTACCTTTCGTTACAACCTATCCAAATTCAAAGTAATAATGCTTGTACAATGACCACATCCCCCACTAATGACTCACAAACTATAGTCAGGGGCAATAGAACAGGCGTGTCAAGGTCAAATCTTCCAATAAGCCAGCTGATTTTTTTCTCATTTAACTACATGTTAATTGGCTTGACCTTCACCCGCCTGTTCTATTGCCCCCGACTATAGTAACAACAATAAGATCACTCAACAAGAACTACACTCAGAGATTAGTGAATATTTAAACTTATAGGGTTCAACATAATAGTTAGATTAATCAATTTTCTATTCTCTTTCAATGGCTTGTTCGTGGCACTGGAAATTTTTGTTTTTATTTTAAATGTAAATTTATAGTACTCAACTTTCAACTTACTATAATATTAGGTTTAAGATGTTTTTTCAAATGGCAAATTATTATTTTTAATGTAATTAAAGTGAAAATATGTTCTCTATACGTGTTATAAGAGTTTTAGTTTCGTATAATTTCTTCATTAATATTAGAATGTCTTGTCTTTAAAAAGTAATAAAATTGCTCTTATTAAGTTACGTGCTATTTTAGAAAGTCCTCAGTTTTAAGTTTTAATCAGATATCATATTACATCCATATTAAAAAGCCAGATGATACATTTAAATTCATCAAGTTTTAGCCTACAGAACCCTTGTACAACAATGATTTATGAGTGCTAACTTTATTTGTACTTACCTTTAAGAAATCTTCCCTAAGGGCCTCAAAAACAGCTAAACATGTTTCTGGAATAATTTCCCCCAAGGCCTGAGGAGAAATTGCACAGCCAAACTTTAAATTTTCGTAACTTCTTCCACTTTGTAAAAACTGGCCACTAAACGTTCTCTTGCTGAAATTGAAGGTCTTAACATAGTATGCTTTTTTTCAATTCGATCAGATATTCGTCCCAAAATCTCCTCAAAAATTTCTTCACTCATCATTAGAAAGTTTTTAAAATCGTTAGGTTCACTTGAAAGTTCGTTGACAAGACCTATATGGCTAAAATGGCCTCTTTGTATAAACCAACGTTTTGACCAAAAGCGTCGATTTTTTTTCTTCTTTTGGCTTGTTAAAATTAAAATGCCACCAAGAATAGCAACATTCCTCTCAAAACTCATTTTGCAACTGACATGCTCGACCGCAACAAAGCACCCAATTTGTCAGGACCGATGTCGGGCCCGACGTCGGGCCCGATGTCGGTCCCGACGTCGGTCCCGACATCGGAACCGACAGCTCGACGGACATGTTCGATAGTGTGTGGACCCCATTACTTTTGAGCCCATTTGATTTTTGGAGGGTAGTATCGGACAAGGTTAACTACAACTGCCTGTAGCTCAAATAAAACCACTTGCAGTCTGAAAACACACTTTTATCGTTACAAATTGTTTAAACACTGTAAAAAACTTAACTATATGTATAAAAAATTGGTTTTCACTACCAGTTTTTTTAGCTGATAAACTTAAGTCTAAATAAAGGAAATTGAGTTTCAAAGTCACGAAATTAAGATCACTTTGGCTCAAAACATTGTTGGTGTTTCCATTTAAAGTCTTTTCTTCTTTGCTTCGTGCCCAACACAAATATCATACACTTTAAATAGAGATGGCTGTCCTCAAGCTGAGCACAGTTTTCGGGAGGCCAACCCTTGCAATGTGAACATTGTATCCAGTTTTCTTGAAATGTCTCATCACAAATAATGTAATGTGTTTCAGACCTACTTCTTTCTTCAAACAAACTGTAATTGCCTTTTTGTATTTTTTTTACCTTTATGTCTTTTGCCTTTTTCAAAACTTTCTTATTTTCCTCCTTTGAAGGTCCTGGTCCATTATTTATGTTTTAAAGTCTATCTTTGCGCTTTTTATTTTGTTAATTTTCACTCTAATGATGTTCGAAAACCTAAAAATAAATAATGGGAGTTAATTATTGATTACCTTAAGTTTTTTACAATTATTTCAACAATTTACAACCTATCCATTCTGTCCGATACTACCCGACGCGAGCTTGTCCGATACTACCCGACTGACATGGTCCGCTATTTTGAATACTACTTTCATAATAACCTAACTAAAATAACCACTCACCTACAAAACAAAGTAAAGCCTCTTTACTATCAAATAGTGGTGTTGAATCATAAAAGTATTGACTCAGTTTAGCACGCTGATGTCTCAAACATACGTACGTGCACAGAAATTGTCACAAAAACAAAAAGAAATGTAACAACACAGACGATTATTTAGGCACGAAACGCATAATGGCGCTCACATAGTCTTTCTCCTTGGTGCTTCTGCTGATGTCCTAGTCAGTGCTGTCTCTAGCGGCAAAAGCTGGAAACAGCGTTTGTCCGATACTACCCGCCGTCCGATACTAGCCGACTTTCCCTTCCCACTTCATACTAACTTATTTATTCTCTATTTTGTTACATAAATATAAAAAATTAAGATAATTGCTTATAACCTTGTAGTTTTTTTTTTTTTTTTTTTTTTTTTTTTTTTTTTTTTTTTCTTTTTTTTTTTATTTGTCAAGCTATTTCATCTATAATAGACAATTGTGAATGAGGCTTATTAAAATGGCCAAGAAACTATAAATAGAAATTTAAACCCTCAATTGACGACTTTACATTTGACGACACAACAAATGCACGACCCCGACATGGTATTGGTGATGGTGAGCACCAAAATCAGGGCCGGTTTGACCATTTAGGTTACCACGTTCGCTACCAGCCGCTGCATAAATGCGGCATTCAGGCTACTCCCTCAGCCCACCAAAAAAATCATGGACTTCCTGTATACCGGTCCTAGTGGCTGTGTCTTACGCCACAGACCACGAATAGAATCAATAGAATCTGTCCACAAGTGTTGCCAACTGGCCAGGAACGTCAGTGATCTTCCCAGCCACAGACCAAGCGCCCCGCACATGCAGCGGGCAATCCCGTAGACCGTGCCTAAGCTATCTAACCTTTAAAATAGACCGAAGAAACGATATACTTTAACTAAATTGATTAGCTTTCATCCACTGCCTAATTATTCAATCAATACATCACATGAGTGAGAAACCAACGCACAAAATCAAATGGTATAATTCCTCATTCGTAATTCAATTGTCTTAAGAGATTAGGCATTTACGTCGCGCGAACCCTGTAATTAACCTCGCTTTCAAACTGAGTGTACCCCTGGTAACTTAACTCTTTTTTTACTGTTACGTACAAACTTAAAATTAATTCAATATTCAAGTGACCCAAAAGTACGTCACAGAATATTAACGTCAATTAATTGATGAAATTCTATTTTATCGCATTAAGACAGGTGAGGAAAAACAGCTGTATCATACGGACAAAAGAATAGGTTCAACATTCTATTCGTAAAAAAGATCGATTCAAATGAATCAATTCGCCAGATGAGCCGAATTTTCCATTACCAGCTGATTAAATCAGCGGGTTTACCCGAGTGTTGCCGAACACTGCCGAAGCACCGCCAGTCCCAATACTCTTTTGATTTTAATTCAACTATAGCAAGGCTTGGTTAACCTGGTACTACCTGTGTAAAGATGGCAATAAAATAATATAGGGGAGCTGTTATTTTAGATGTTATCAGATTTTTACGGATTTTCATTCATCACATACATTATGCTGGTTAATTTGATGTAAAAAAAACATGTCAAACCACAAAATTGTGGAACTACATGGTGTTTTAGAAAAACGGGTTACAATTTGTTTATGATTTTATTTGGTCACATGAGAGACCGTAGTAAACGACTGAGCCATATCCTCTATAATCGTATGTGTAAACATCCTTCAGGCTTCTGTTAAAGCTTTTGTAACTTACCTGAGGCAGTGAGAAGACCCTCGCCAAACAGAAATGTTATGAAAGAGTAGTTCTTGAAGAGGCCTTTAGAACTATTTAGAACAATCTGTTTAAAACAAAGAAAATTATACGGTATTAGTCTTTCGGCTATTTAATTACAAGTATTTTATAACACTGAAAAATAAAATTTTTATTTCATTAATGATATACTTCTGTTCATACCCACTTAAATGTACCGACCATTTTTGTGTGATTGGTGGTAGTAAATGCTGGTAGCAAGGGTAGTTTATATGTTTCCCAATGGCTTACGTTACATTACTAAGTAATTAGGCACTATTTATTGATGAGAGAACAGTTTATCAAAGAGGAGAACAGTTAAGGATTCTATAAACAAAGAATGTACAATTTAATTTTAAAATAACACTTTGAAGACTTACTTCGTAAACATACTTTGCTCATACAAATTTTTTAAAGAATAGACTGTATTGCTTTGTTGCTATACTGACCATAAAAAAGGATACATTACATGGTATATAAATCATCTATCAAATCGTACGCCAAATCTTACAGATTCTATCGTTGTAAATGAGTAGAAGATAAATCTGCTTCCGGTAAAGAAAGGCGATCTATTGTTGAAACAACAGGCGTCAGTAGAAATGGGCATACCGGAACCTTTTTTCTGGGCATCCAGAAGGCTTTCCTAGCATCTTTTGCACCTCTAGGTAAGGTTTTTTGGACAATTCATTTTGTAAATGAAGTGGTAAATAACTAGTAGTAAAATAATGTGATAAAGTATAAAAAATATTCAGTTCAAATTAATATGGAACATGACTTGCCTGCACATCTGCTGGTTTTTGGATGAATATGAGAGGCTTGGGACCCACCCAATTACAGTACACACTGTACTTCTGTTTGGCTGCCGAACGAGTTATTTCAATTATATGTTTGGCAAAAGCTGTAAAAAATCTATTAATGAAAATATTATTTAATTTAAAAAAATATTGTGAAGGTAAAATATAAATTATTTGTTATTAAAACTCGGTAAACTAAACTGAAACAGTTGTGAATAAAACTTTTCATACAGGGCATCCCGGAACTCTTAGTAAGGTTATTAAGTGTATTTTTGTTTTTTAAATCTCGATTTCTCCGTTATTCAAAGTCAAAGTCAAAGTCAAAAATATCTTTATTATACAATTCTTCAAGAATTACAATAGTGTCAAGTGGTTTGTTTTAAAATTGGTTGATTGTTGGTTTACAATTAATTGGTCAATATTGGTCTTCTCTCCTCTCAAGAAATTCATCCAGGGTGTAGAAAGGTCTTGCCGTCAGCCATATCTTCAACTCCGTCTTGAGGTTGTTCCCAGTAAGGTCTCTCATGGATGCAGGTAGGTGGTTTCGTAACTTGCAGCCGCTGTATGATGGTTTTTTCTCTGCAAGAGTCGTACGGTGGACTGGCAAGTTGAACCTTGAACAGTGACGGATGTTGTATGAATGGAAGTCTCTGTTCCTTGGTGGTTGTATTTTGTCCACATGCAGGATACTTTCTTGAATGTACAGAGATACAACTGTCATCATTTCGAGGTCCTGAAATGCCTGTCTGCAGGTTTGGCGTGGTGCAAGGTTGGCGAGGATTCTGACAGCTTTCTTCTGCAGGAGGAGGATCCGGTTCATGTTTTGTGATGATGTTCCTCCCCACACTAGTAGACCATAGCGGATGTGGGATTCTACTAGTGAGAAATAGGCAGTTTTAGCTGCTGCTAGTCCTGCAATCCACTTCACTCTTCGAACAACATAAATACTTGTGCTGATTTTTTTGCACAACACATTTATGTGTTCGGTCCAGGTCAACTTGCAATCAAGCGTAATGCCGAGGAATTTGGTCTGAGTTGCTTCTGTGAGATCTGCTGCATTTTTTACTATGTCTTTCTTTGTTGAAAAATGCATCTGGGTTGTCTTGGATGGATTAATGGCCAGATCATTTTTCCCACAATATTCTATTGCAATATTCACGGCCCTTTTTATGCTTAGTGAATGTTCATCTGTAGTATTGTTGCTGATTAAAAGAGTAGTGTCGTCTGCATACATTACTGTGGTTGTGTTTTGGGTCAGCATTTCATTTGGGAAATCGTTTGTTAGTAAAATGAAGAGTATTGGGCCCAAGACAGATCCCTGAGGTACTCCTCTTGTCAGTGGTTGAGCTTTGGAGCGATAAGTGTGTACCTGGTTTTGTATTGAGTGTTGTAGCTCAACAACTTGTGTGCGGCCTTCAAGATAACTTTTAAACCATTTATTAGCCAAGCCAGTCACTCCCAGGCTCTCCAGCTTGCTACACAGCAGTTTATGTCCCAGGCAGTCAAACGCTTTGCTATAGTCCAAGAATATAGCAGAAACAAACTGTTCATTATCAATTTGTTCAATAACAAATTCAATTAAGTCTGTTAGAGCCGTGGTAGTAGATTTAGTTTTTAGGAAGCCATGTTGTTTTCCAGTTAGCAAGCCATGTTGTGTTAGGTGTTTCATAAGTCTGGCAAGAACGATTTTTTCTATGATTTTGGAAAAGGTGGAGACTAGAGTTATTGGTCTGTAATTTTGGAGCTCTGTAGTTGAACCTTTTTTGTGTTTAGGGTATACTTTGCTAGTTTTCAGTGTTGAGGGGAATTCACCCTTTTCAAGTGATTTATTTATTATGCTGACTAAAGGAGCAATGAGTTCGTCCATGCAGTGTTTTACCATTTTGGATGAGAATTCATCAATACCAGCAGAAGATTTTGGCTTTAAACTGTTTATGATATTTTCAACTTCCTTAGCATTTGTTGGAGTTAGAACTAGAGTTTCTGGGCATAATATTTCTGGGGAATTAGTGTGTTCTATTTTGTCTTTAGTATCTTTGTTCAGCATCAGAGTTGTATCTGCAATTTTGGAGAAAAAAATGTTCAAGTGTTCAGCTATCAAAACTGGGTCGCAAACTATTTTTCCATCTATTTTCATTTTCATTTCTGGAGCTTTTTCCTGTTTAGCTCTTCTGCCAGTGTTGATTACTTGCCAGAGTGCTTTTGGTTTGTTATCAGATTGTTCAATGAAGTTGTGAGTTGATAACTGCCTAAGGTTCCTTAAGTGTAGGTCATAGCTTCTTTTTTTGTCCACCATGTCTATTTTATCATCAATTTTCCCAGTCATCTCAAACTTGTAAAGGGCTGTTAGGTATACACTCTTCAGTGTACGAGATTTTTCAACGTAAAACCTTTTTTGTTTTTATTTTTTACTTTTCTCAGTGGGCAAGTTGTGTCTAAGGCCAACTTGAGCAGGTGATTGAAACTATCGAATGCGATGTCGGTGTCAAAGGCTTCATGTATTTTTTTCCAGTTTTGTTCTGAGAGGAAGTATTTCAGGTTTTGTAGGTTTTGGTTACTTATTGTTCTCCTTGTAGTGGTTTGAGGTTTCCTGGTTTCATGCATTAAATTTAATTTACAAAATTGTGCTGTGTGGTCGGACAGGCCTGTTTGTATTACATAAGCTTCTATATCCTGTTCTGGTACGTTGTGGCATACACAGTCGATTGAGGTAGCTGTGTTGTAAGTTATTCTAGTGGCTGGTAACGGATATCTTGTGATGGCATGAGTGTCTAGTATATTGACCCATATTGACGGTTGGGTGTTTTTAAACTTGGTATTTCTGAATATTGAAAATTAAAATTTTCACATTTTGAGTGTTTTATACTGTTAAGATAATATTTCAAATTTTTTTGACATTTAACTTTGAAAATTTTTAATGGCCACCATTTTGAAACAGAAGAATGTAAAAATGTCAAAATTCATAAGTAAAACAGTCTTAACGTACATAACAGTCATGCTAAATTTTAACTCAATATACTTCAAATGGTTAGAAGATCTCATGAATTAAGCCATAATCTTATGCACTAAAACAAGCAATGTTTGTTTGTACGCGCAAAATTTTTTTTCTCTCCAGGGATTTTTGATTTTTTTGTTGATTATGGGGGTTTTGGCCACCAGGAATCGATTGGAGTTGGTCCCATGGATGGTGAAAATCCGATTTTCGTCCTAGAGCACTTCAAAGTTTTCATGTTATCCTTAAGGAGATTTTTAAATTGAAAAAAATAAGCTGATAACTGTAGATATAAACCAATGTGTTACATCTTTTTAACCTGGGGGTTAGGAACATTGTACCAAAGTGCAGCACCCTTCGGCCTGGTGAGTGAGCGAAGGGAATGAGCTCGTTTAAAAAAGGAAGAACAGAGGCCAGTGAGTGGAGCGAACGAGTTTGTGTGAGAAACAAAAGTAATAATTTTGCCGAGCATAAGCTCGGTCCCCCTGGTACTTAATTTTATATGGAGCATAGATATAAACAAAACATCTGGATAGCTGACTGAGATAGCGGAATAGGTAGTGCTAAAAACGAGCCAGTTTCCCCCACCACTAGTTTCCCGCACTTTATGTCAGCTGGCATGGTTATTATTGGTGCATCTGGTTTGTTATATTCTTTTATTTCAGTTGAACTCGTTGTTATTGGTGGTTCCACTGCTTTCTATTTGTTTACCTTCTTTTAGTAACCAAATGAACCCCAACTAGTGGTGGGGGTAGCAGCTTGTTTTCACAGCACAGAGTTAGCTATCCTGATGCTTTTGTTTATGTCTATGATATGGAGGGATGGACAGCAAACTAGGCACTGGAGACCCATCGTTATATTGTAAAATATGTTTGTCTCTATGCAAGTAACAAATATACAAAAGGGTTCCAGAGTTCTGGGACACCCTGTACATATTAAGGATTATCAAATAAAACCAGAGCACCCTATTAATTTATCATTCATTTTATTCAAAATAAATTAATAACGACGGGAGTGGCAGCTCAGTGGTAGAGCTGTGGCCTCACAAGCCAGCGGTCCCTGGTTCGATCCCGGGCAACGACATTACACGCACAAACATGAGCGGTCACCTCTAGCTAGCCTATGTGACTTAATGCCGTGACCGTACCTTGCTGTCTTTAGATCACCGCACAGGCCTATTGGCCCATAGTGACGGACAGTGGAGGATAAGTGAACAGATTTTTATACATGTGAGGCGGGAAGAAAAAAGGGACCTCTTTGCATAAATTTTTGATTTTGAGTTATTAATTTTTTAATTTCTCATTTAATTTCTAAAAATTTGGTGAAAGCCCCATAAGTTTAAGATTTTTTGCTAAAAGTTATTTGACTTCAAAATTACAAGAGAGAAAAGGGCAAGTTTGAGAAGAGTCAAAAATTTAAAATAAGCATAAAACATATATATTTTTCATATGTAAGGTTTTGGTATCAAAAGAACGCTCTAAATTTCCTCTTTCATGGGAACACCTATTATTTTCTTAACTCGCAGTAGTTTTCAAGAAAATAATGTTTTTATCGAAGCATGTTTCTGAAAAGTAATATTTCAGAAAAAGGGTCCAATAACAAATGGACAAATGGAACAAAATAACAAATCGCAAAACTCACGAAACCAACCTCTTGGTGGCATTTTCTGGTTTTAGTTATTAAAAGACCTTCTATATTTACCATGAATACAGAGTCTTTTAAGAAGGTCAGGTCCCATATTAAATATTCTGCCGGTTTTTTTATTGGGCATGTCACCACGAGAGGTAGCGTCGAGCGCTGGCAGTTCCTTCTTCAATTACACCCCCCTCCGTTTCCTGAATTGGGCCAATCACCACCGATAGCTTCGAGCAGTGGCTGTTCAACCAGCCAACACAACGAACAGCTGGCTATTCCAATTGCACTTCTTGGCCCCCCCCCCATCCAGCACCGTGCGAACGGCAGTTATAATTCCAACGTTTTATTAACACTGCAAAAAAGAATGGTTCGGATTGAAAAATTGGAATTTTTGTAGCTATAATTAACACTAAATAAATTTAGTTGTGATTCATTAGTAATTTAGTAATTATGTTGTGATTGTAATAATACACACTAATTATTCCTCTAATATGCTGCAGATAGCTGGTTGGGATTTAAGGGGGGGATGTAACCATTATGGAACAGCAAGATAGTACAGCTAGCGCTGTCTCGTAGTGACTTGCCCAATTGTAGAATCTGGCAGAATAAAAGCCATAAGATCTGACCTTCTTAAAAGACTCTAATCATTGAATCTTGGTGTACTGTCTTTCATATCTGTCTACGATCACCTGTAGCAGTAATGAAATCGACAAAATAACACCTTAGATAGGTCTAAATAAGGTTTAAATTTCTTGTTAATTACTCGTATTTATCCGTAAATATTTCACACAATGTTTAAAAGTTCTTGAAACTGGACTCTTTTCAAATTGTTTGGATAGCATTTTACGGAGTTATAAGCCATTTTCTCAGGGATATCACATTTTTCAATCTAAGTGCCATAAGAAGCCTATTGACACCAAAATGGCCTTGATCCATTCAGTAGTTCTCTAAACCCTTAAATGCACTCTTTTATTATACTAGTGGCTTGTAGGGGCAAAGGCCCCTCAAAATCGAAATGGTGATGTCTCCAAAAATAAGTTTCATATTATCACCTCCTTGCAGTATTACTGTATTTTTCCCAAGCCATAGAGTAAATTTACACGTTTTTGTTTTCTAATAAAATATTTTTGCAATCTTGACAAAACTTTTTGGCGGTATCTAATCAGTAATTTACAAATACATTTCTCTTGTATTAAAGTACTGCAATCTATTTTGTGGAAAAACAGAAAAGTTTGCACTATTATACTACCGAACGCGGTAAAAATAGTTTTAACATTAAACATGTTCATGATAAGTTGTAACTCAAGTAAATAAAATAGTTCAATACAACATAAGCCCATTAATACAGTACACTCCTTCACCCTGGACCCCTGTGCCCCCCATTCCCACATGCGCCATGACCCCATGCCTCCCCGTGCCTCCGTTCACCTCTCCTGACAGGTGTTTCCGGAACCCCCTATAACCCGAGTACCCCCCATGCCCCCGTGCCTCCTTTGCCCCCTCATGCCCCTTTGCCCCCAATTCTCCCATCCTCACATGCCCGCAGTTCTTCCCCATCGCCCCCGTGCCCTTTTTGTTCATCATTCCTCCCCAATGCCCCCGATGCCCAACCACTTTCCGTGCCACCGACATCTCTAGTACCCCTTGTGCCCCCATCCCCATGCCCCCATACCCCCATATCCCCGTGGCCCAATCCCCACTATTCCTCCATATGACCTCTATATCCTCATGCCCATTAACCCCAGTGCCCCAACAATCCTCTTGACCCCATGCCCCCGTACCCACGGTACTCCCATGCCCACATACCTACCCTTCTTCCCCATGTCCCAATGCCCTCTATGTTCCCAAGCCTCCTCCGTTTCCAGTGCCACCGACAGCCTTCGGGCCCCCATATTCCCGCACCCCTGTGATCCCTACGGTCCCGTGCTGCCATCCCCGCCGTCCTACTCCGCACCTCTGTGCCCTCCTGTGCCGCCAGCCGTGCCCCCTGTTTCCCCCATGTCTCCCCCGTGCCCCCATGCCCCCTTACCCTCCGTGCCACCGACATCCCTCGTCCTTTGATTTTACTCTATTTTGTCTTTTCGTCATTGAAATAGAACACTTATTGATATTGTTGGTTTTCACACACTATCATTTACATGAAAAGCTCCCCGTCTTTATGGATTAACAGGGGTTTATTGTTTTCCTACGACCTGCTTAAAGAAAGAAGCCAAATGGATAAAACCAAAACAAAATATTCCTCATACGGAGATTATCCAATGTTAGTAGTTTACATAAAATAATTCAGTCGAAAATAAACAAACACTCAACAAAACGATTCAACTCTTCAACTCAAACTACTAAATAGCCAATATATAAAGCAGTAACGTAATAACTAAACGACATTCATTGAGTAAAGATAACCATTATATTAACCATGCCAATCCAATTTTAACTTTGCATACAATATTGAATCCAATATTCAGCATAAAAAATCATTCCACTCCTGTTCCCTTAGTGACATAGATGGGTCATGAAAATGAAATCTCCTGTGGATCCGTAATCCATTCATGGACTATAAATGTTCTCCTTTTTTATAGTGCATTGCCAATTTTTAAAAGTTATAAGCATACGGTTATCTTAACTCAAAATATCTGCTCAATAATCAGCTGAGTTTATGATAAAACACTGGAATATCTGCTTAATCACATGTGTACATCTTAAGATCGTCTTCCCATTAGATTAACATTGGAACTTCAAGGTCCAATGGGGCGAAGCCCATGTAACTTTTGATAATTCTGGTATTTTTCCTTGCGTCCTTGACCCTCAAGCTTTAAAATGAGGCATCATACGTTACCCTATCTTTCTTCTAACTCAAGATATTTCGTGGGGACCGATTCGCTTACGGAATTATATATATAGATAGATAAGGTAAGTTACTGATCGTATCAGTTTTTCATCTCCTGATAAGTGAAATAAAGTGCAGAATGTTTCGGCAGCAGGAATATATAAACCCTTCTTCAGAGGGAACTCATTTTTAAAACATAATAAATTTACTAATAATATAAGCAAAAAGCATCAAATAAATACAGTAACAATGCCTCAGATGTAATCATGAAGTGTTAACAGTTTAATCTGTAAAAACATGATGTTACAAGAGTTACTTATAACAATATTATAACAAGTGTTACTTACTCTCTGAGTTTGTCGGCAGCGAGTTGTCGGAAGGGCAGTAGTAGGTGCCTATTAAGGGTTTGATGGGAAATGGGGTGGGAAGTGTCCGAGCTAGGTCCTGCAGATGACAGTTTGTCCAGCGATGCCACTTGACCCACAAGATGAGAAGCAGGATTAAAGATATTGCAAGAAGGAGAAGGCTCAACTGAAAAAAAAACTAAATTAAGAATAATATACATTATATTATATTTTCAATACCGCCATCTGTGGTCGATCCAGATGCAATAAACATATCTATACTTATTTAATACGCTAAGGGATTTTTTGTGTAGAGAACTCCTCCTACAATTAATTATCAACCGATTTTCAAGTTTTTGATGTCGTTGGATAGGGCTTGACCTGTAATTGATTCCGCCAAAAATTGATGAGAATCGGACTTAAAATAAAAGCGCTATCCACAAATTAAATTTGAAATTTTCCCATTAGAATAACATTGAGATTGGTTTGAGCATTTTAAACATCGGTTAACGTACAGCTGTCGTTTTTTGTGATCACTGATTTTCTCAATATTGGATTGGTCGGATGTCATTGATTTACAACTAAATGTAACTTTTGTATTGTATCAAATTAAATTGCTCGATGTCGAGCATCACATGCACTAGTTTCTACTTTAATTTCATTAGATATTTATTTTGCATTAATGCACACTGAATATAAGAGTCTACTGCATCACAACAAGGAATCTCTCATAATACATTAAAAATAAAAAATAAATTCAGGAAATATTATTTAGTGTTTCTTACCATTATGCTGAACAAATATAGTAAAGAATTGAATTGTTTGGTATTTGGATGAACAACTGAATATATTCTTGATCCAATTGAAGGTAGGCCTGTAGGTTGGAAACCATCACCAGTCCCTTATCAGTCTTATTGTGTGAGTCGCATTATCACAAAGTAAACTCATCTCTTTCAAGACAATTAATTTCAGGCAAAATGAAACAGGTTTTTAAGGATTTTTATTTTATTCTATGTAAGATAATTTTCTCATCAAAACTCAAAAAATCTTTATTCAAGCATAAGTTTGTTTTGCACGTATTTTATAGTTATTTTCTATGATAATTTAGGTCTAAATCACTTAATTTAAAGCTGGATATTACAATATAAATGTAATTTTCCCTAATGTTGAAGACTTTATTTTATTTGACAGTTTATAAATTTTAAAATAATCCCTAATCATTTTACATCACCCTTTAAATTTTATACTCTTAAACAAGCACTGTTTGTATGGTAAAATCTTTTTCGTTTTATAATTTTATATTTTTTAGCGAATTTCCCTATAGGGAATACGATGGTGAAACCTAGGTCCGGGACCATAATACTTTTTTGTTTTGAGGTCCCCAGAAGCCAAAAACACCATTCGTTCAATTTCATATATATATATATATATATATATATATATATATATATATATATATATATATATATATATATGATTATCATATAAATATATGTATGATTTCTCATTACAATAACATGGAAAACATATTATTGTACTTTCTCCGTAATCAGTTTAGCCGAGTTGCAAAGATGCAAGTTAAAATTACTAAATTCTTTGTTTTTCAATCCCTCTTAAATGGCTGAGGTAAGAATATGCCAAAAATCTTTTTGCCCCGTTTAAAAAATCATAAACCCCGTTTGAATAATACAAGTATGCTGAATGGAAAACTAATGAAAATAAATTTAGTCCTACGTTTTCTTAGAGTATTTCATTAAAATCAGAGGTACCTTTCAAAAGTTATTACTACCATCCGAACACATATATGTTGCATATAATTTGTTATTACATTTTAATATTTTTTTTAAGGATATGATTTAACTACAAAACTTGATCTTGTGTTATGTTTTAGGTCGGGTTCGCGGCATTGAGTTCTACTAAAAAAGACCTTTAATTTAATGTACATATCAACCTTTCAGGATCCTTACATTGAGGATTTTCTCCTGACTCTTGGTGGGCTATCCCCCATTAGGACTAAAATGTTATGAAATGTCTCAAAATTTAACATTGGCGACCCAAATAAGATGTAAAGTTTAATTTCTCTAATTAATTCCACACATAAGCTAAGAAGGGTGAGGTGCTTCATAAGACACCTAAAACATTAACATGGTAGGTATATAAGATTTTAAAAATAGCGTTTTACCACCAATTTCCCTTGGTCCGATTTTGGTTAACTTTTTTCCACGTTTACTACTTGTTACTCTACCCATCAACGACAAAATTTTTGAGAGTACAATTTGTCCAAGGCTTGGTCTTATTTTCTCGTATATTTTCCTGACTAGATGTTTTGTTTCAAGAGCTCATCTTTTACCTATATTAAAAACCACTTGGGATGAGGCGAAACAATCACTCATGTTTAGTTTAAGACTAATTATTATTTATTCACACACTTTAATACCTATATTAAAAAATGATTACTCTAATTGGATACAAAATACAGTACAAAATTAATATACTGTTTAACTTATAACTATATTATCTGAAAATTATTTCTGTGATTCCTAAGTCTACAACCCAATATAATGATTAACACTGACTTATGTATAATATTTATATAAGGCTGCATTTAAGACATGATGAGCAACCCACAGTTAGTCACAACGCTATGGGGATTTGAATCCTGATTGGGAGTACATAACATTTCAAATGACTAAAAATAAACATTTTTAAACCCTTTAAAATAGTCCTCATCATCCAATAACATAAAAAATAATATATATGTGGCAAAAGAGGATTAATATAAACAAATCATAACAGACTGTTGGTCGTAACAAGCTTACCAGTAAAAAGTTAACGAATCAAGTTTGTCCAGTCAAAAGGAAAAGGAAAGGGTAAATTTAGTTTGACCATTATTTTACCTGGCTGATTAGACAAATATATATATATATATATATATATATATATATATATTTTTTTTGTAACACTACAATTTTGTAACTTTTGAAGTTTTACATGAGTTAAAGGTGGTTTATGGTAGGCTATAGGAGATGGGTGAAATAAGTAAACAAATTTATTTTCCAAATCTGACATCATGCTTGTTTGTAAAACATTTTGTCAACATATCTAGAAAAAACTTGGCTACCTTTACATGTTTTCGTCATAAAGATATTTGTAATATGGTAGGACTAAAATCAATATGAGAATCATTGACTCTGTTGCTGCCACTGCTTTCCTGGGACATTGGCCTAGCCCAGCACCTGTATAGCCAGTGATATATCGGAAGAGACCAGTGTTGCCTTGGATCAGTTCCCTTTAAAAGACATGTTCTTTATGTCTCTGCCGATTTGGGACACAATTTTTCCAAAAATTTACTAAGCGATTTCCAGCAACAAATATATAAAAAGAAATTACATTCTACGTTTCATTTAGCCAGATGACCAAGTGATTCTGCTTCACATGAACTCTTTGATTTTAAGAGCTTAAGTTATAATTAACAGTCAATACAAAGTAACAATAGACTTATTTTGGAGTTGGGAGTTTCCCAGGCTTCAGTATGGTATTTGAGACTCCTCGATTATTAAAAAAATTACAATATTTTTTAGTTTATCCTATAAGGTCTGCTGCACAACAAAACCGAAGAGGAGAGACAAAACGTCTTATGACATAGCGAGCAAAGGTAATAACATAAGTTTAAATTAAATACGCACACTACAATGAGCACGACTGTGCAGGCTTTCTATTTAAACATATTCTATTTAAACATATGGTGTATTACCTTTGCTCATGACGTCGTAAGACGTTTTGTCCCGTCCGTTTTGGTGGTGCGGCAAGCCTAAATCTCGCCTTTTAACTTGAAGAATGAATTTGCACTACTAATTCAGTGTAAAGTTGTGGATAATCAGGTGTTTCATTAATATTAACATCGTACATGAGCACAATGATTTTGGAAAGGTACTCCCTCTTCGCCCCCCCCCCTCCCCCAGCTGTTTTTGGTCATTCGTCAACTTATGTGGCAAACCTTATAATTAATAAATGCACAGAGCATATACATGACGGAGGTTGTCAAATTATTCTTATCAGCTATTTTAACCAAGGTCTGATTAATTTCTTTTTGAATGTTGAAGTTTTACAACGAAAGTCAGTGCAATGATTCCATTTTGAGTTTTGCCATTTAACAATAGATATCATGCCCATAATATTTTAATAAAAGTATACAATTACTTTTGTTATAACCTACATAAGCCACTACTTTATTGCACGCTGTGGCGGTTAGGTTAAGTTTGTTATGGATATGTTGGTAAAAAATACTATTATTAACTCAAAACAGTCACCTGGGGCCCGTTTCATAATAAACTTATTATTAGTAAATCAGTGGATCACCAAATGCAAATCTAATGGAAATTACAAGCTACAACTTGTAACTAGTATATTATAATGAAATGGGCCCCTGGTAGCAATGGGTCAGACTTCTCTGTCTAGAAAGCTATAAATAGACCAAGGTCAGACTGTATGATTTGCCTAGTGAATAACTGCCATGTTAATTTCACTGTGAGTAACTTTTAAAAGTAGTTTTTTATATTTATCAATAATATTCATAACCTAACCGCTAGAGAGAGATGTAAACTTCGCTTGATACGTGTAGCAGGTCCGGTGTCACGGCCAGGGGTGGAGATGCATTTGACGAGATCTTCGCGGATGTGGCTGACTTTTGCCAAGCAGAACTCAAAAACCAACTTAGAAACGTATAATTTTCACAAAAATCTTTGGTAAATAGTCTTCTTTTAATTGATGTATTTTCAAGATACCAATTCAAAATAACCTAAAAAGTAGTGGCTTATGTATAACAAACAAGTATCACCAGAGAAAATGTACCTTTTTGAAATTATTAACATCATTTGGAATGCTAAATTGTAATGGAAAAATTTTTATGTACTACAATCAGGTTCAAATCAACAACTATTGAAGGGAAAATGTACTAACATTCGACTAACATAATACTCCTTTGCTGCTTCAAGCAATTCCTTGGTCTAATTCAAAACAGATATGTTCGAATGATTTTCATTTAGATCGTGATTTGTGAAAGGAAAACTGTTGTTGCTCTTTTCCTTGAAGTGATTTCAAGGAAGTCAATGAAGGCTTTAACATGTGTTATCACAGCTGAAATATCAAAACAACTACAAAGAGAAACATGAGTTCTAACACAATGTTTTCAAACGAAAAATTTAATGAAACAGAATATTTTGTAATAAATGCTATGACAAAAAATTTAACTAAACACATCAATGTCTATAATTTTTTAATAAAAAATATTTATGATAACATAATATTGAAATATAAACCTAAATCCAAGGGTATATTCAGGACACTAGCACAGTGTGATCTTCACATCACAGTACCCCAAGCAAAGCCACACCTCACTCGAAAACCAAGAACACACTGCAAAAGAGAATTGACAGCCCTATTAAGCTTTATTTTTAAGAGCCTAATACGACATGAGCAAAGAAACAATTTACAATAAAATATCTGGTAAATGGAAAACCTCCATAACTACTTTGTTAATGGATCACTATTTATTTAACATTAATATCTTTTGATTTATCAAACCATAAAAAAACAACAATGGTTAAAATTCTCAGCAATCCGATACAAGTACAATTTACAACACACCACAATTATTATACATACAAACTGCATCTACGACAAGCCATGCTATACCAACAAAACTGAACAACACACCGTATCAAAGGTAAATAACCTTAAGCATAAAATATTTTAAAAAAATTTAAAATATATCAATTGCAGTTTGCTTCATGGCTTTAATTTTAAAATTATATACAATCAGCGGCTGACTTTAAGATGCTGACCGAAGGCAGTTTCCACGCAATTTAATTGTATGAGTTTAAACTTAATCACTATGTAATCAAAAATTAAGATTACCCGTCAAGTTTTACGAGGGTTTATCTACGAAATAAATCAAATATCTTGCACACCTCAAATAAATAACAAACTGAAGTTTTGATTAGGTCGGACTATATAAAATATTCTTTGGTATTTTAGAAATTAAAGCAAAAATTTAATACCAGATTTTTGACATTGAAATGTTTTTAAAGTAAGAATTTCAGTGTAGATTAATAAACTCTCAAAATTCCATCCTCCTTTTCCCTTTAATTACTTTTATACTTTTAGAGAGCACAATGACAAAAGAACCCTAAAACCTAAAACAAAAAAAATCCAGATTTTTTCTTGAAGCTAGATTCATATGTAGAATTTGTAAGCTGATGTCAATATGAGCTAGACATACATTCTTATGTATAAAAAACACAAAAAGTTAGCAAAGTGGCAAATTGAACCTTATATTGAATCCACCAGTGACAAATCAAAAAAGTCACTCAACTTCAGTGTAATACATTACACCATTTTGTAGAGTTAAAAGGGATCGAGCACAGAGTCATAAATAGTTTTCATCACTAGGACCGTGAGTGGTTTTATCAGGGTGTGCACAAAATAAATTCCACAAAATTCCCGTATTTTTACACCGGTAATTTGTTTTTTCCCACCCATTAAACTCATTTTGTCCAATTTATAACACTATATACTTAATAAAATAGTTATTACCATTCATCAATCAAAGCCTTTGGGGCGTCAATACCGAAAGGTGTGAGCACTCCCCATCAGCATGAACAAGTATCCGATTGGCGGACACAATCAACTAAGATCGGAGGACACGATCTCCCCGGTCTGCGGATATGATCTTTCAGTGTACCTAAGATTGACGGACCCTGATCGCCCTGGCCAGCAGACATTATCACCTAAGATCAACAGACACAATCGCCCCAGTCGGCAGACATAAGCAACTCCATTTGACCGACATTAGCGTCTACAAAGGCGGACACCATTGTCTCTGTTCAGCAGATGACATGAGTGTCTCCCTTCAGCAGACACTTGCGTTTCCAGACTGATTTTCAACTTTTTGGTGTTGTTGGATAAGACTTGGTCTGTAGTAGTTTCCACAAAAAATTGGTGAGAATCAGACTTAAGGGCGCTATGCTCAAATTAAATTTGAAATTTCCCATTAGAATAACACTGGGATTGGATTGAGCATTTTAAGTATCTGTTCATTTACAAGCTGTAAATATGTGTAGTTTTGCTGTGATTACTGATATTCACAAAATTTTATTGGACAGATGTCATTGTATTGTATCAAAAAATAAATTACTTGATTTCGAGCAACAAGTACGCCTACACTAGTTCTCGTAATTTTTTGTATTTTTACACGGATGAAAAATTTCTATATAATTACCACTTTCCCGGGGATCCCCAGAAAAACAGATTCGGTCCAAGAGAAGAACAACAGTTTTTATCATACTACAAAAATGAAAATAGTATTTAATTGACAAAATTAATTAATTAAAATAATTTTATTATCTGTTTTCAGGTTTATGCATTAAAAATTACCGATTTTCATAAAATCAAAAAATTTTATTGGTCTTATTTGTTTTGGATTAGTACGGTCTTCACTGAAAAAAACTTTTGAGATTAGCGCACAGAAAAATAGATGTTTTTTCAATGCACTTTTAAAAACATGCAGAAAATAACAACTTTGCAGACTAATTCCAGGCCAGAAAACAACTGCTCTGTGTGTAATATTACAAAAAAAAATTTTTTTGTATCAAACAAACTTGAAAAATTTTAAGTTTTTTAACATTGGTCTTATGGGTTGCAATTAAGGCAACGAAAGATGAACAAAAATAAAAGAATGCTACTTGTAAGCATTGGTTTTGAAACAATGGTCACCTTTGAAAATGTATAGTTAGCATAACCTTCGCCTGATTACCATGATATTATAATAAAAGTGAATTAAAACCAAAGAGCGAGACTCCGTTAACCCGGTACCTTTTATTAAAGAAAAACACAACTTTTGATGCTAACGCACGGTAAAAATAAACAGGTGTTTTACCATGCCCTTTTTTAAGCCGACAACAAACATCGACTTGGCAGACAAATAACAGGATGGAAAACCATTGTTTTGCAAGCAGCAGGATGAAAATGTCTTATTCTAAGCCTAATGGGGATCGTAGTCTTGTTAATGTTCATGTACCATCTTCCAAATTTTACCATACATGAGTATAATGTCAGAGTAAATATTATTTTTAAACACAGTAGTATTTTGTGATAGTTTTTTTCTGATTTGTTAGAAATGATGGCAATTAAAAAAAATTATCATAAAATATAACATATTGTTGAAAAAGTCTCTTTTATTTTTGGTCCACGTTTTTAAGTGTACTGGTGCTTAAGAACTTGGCTTAATTTAACCAGTTTTTATAGTGTTTGTTTATTGTTGATACTGACAATTTCTCAAGGTTTTTACACTAAAGGTTCAAGTACACAAGCTGTACTTCAGTTTTAGTACATAAAATTGCATCTTAATGTTCCACGAGAAATCGGGCAATCTATCACTTAAAAACTCTTCTGGACTTAAAATAACTGCAATTTTTCGTACAGAAGTAATTAAAACTCAAGCAATTCATGGGTAAGATTTAAATGGTAAATTTGAATTTATTTAGGAACATAAAGAGACAATACGTTTAAAATAAATTAGTACAAAAAATGGTAATTTTCTTTAGAGTAATATGAAAATGCAAAAAATTAAATTCATACAATATCTAGCTCAAGTATTCAAGCAAATTGAGATACAGTGGTTTAATCCAAGAAAACAATGGTTGAGATACAGTGTATTGGATCCAAGAAAATGGTTAACAGTATATCATTCGTGTAAAATATTTTAAATTAGTTTTTTTTAACAGTATTTATTTGTACTGTTTATTTGAAAATTTGTTTTACTTTGACGTGAAACCCCGACAAACATAGAGACATCCAATCCAAAATAAATAGAAAGAAAAGAAAAATAAAATCTAAAAATTAGCCATAAAAAACTATTTATTTCATTTGATTTACCTGTTACAAAGTGAAAGCAAACATTGTAATCGACATTGCTTCAGTGTTATTATTTCATAATATTAAAACAATACAATAACATTAATATAGATAAAAATATATACAAAATCTTTGAAATATTATTCTTGGAAGTACAAATATTGCCTCTGTGACACCTTTGTGTTAGCAAAATGTATAATAATAAGTAAATATACTAAACACAACAGTTCATATTTTTCATGATTTTGTTAAAATGATCATGAAGACATAAATAAATATTTGTGCAAATAAAGTAAAATAATCTATAACCTAAAATAAAAATTTAAAAAATATGCAAAATATATAAAAAATGTATGCCTATGAGACAAAAATTTGAATAATGTTGATTGAATTAAAATTAAAGTGATTATATACCTTGTTCAGTAAGGCCACAAATTCCAAAAATTAATCATAAGTAAACAGCATTACACAACAATTAGCAACAAGTATACATTGGACATGGATAATGGTAATATGATCACAGTAATAATACACTATATAATCCAATCTTTATATCACTTTTTGTTTTAATACATGGTTTTTGTACTTTTATTCAAAACTTAGTTTTCAGTTCTCAAAAACTAAAGAAACCTTGGTAAGTAAAATTAAAAAAATTAAAGCATGTTCTTGGATTATTATAGCCATATTGGGTACTGCTGCTGTTGATATTCTTAACACGTTGTTTCTTAAGTTAACGTTTACCCTTTCCTTTTGGTCAAACAATTATTCAATTTATTTTTTGTAACAAAACAGCTAAAATTATCATAAAAAAGAGATACACACATTTTTAAATTGATGGAAATGAAAAAGGGGAGCGATAACTTGAAATTATTTTATGTCTAAGGATTGGCAATATAACAAACTAACCAGCAACAAAAACCATGTAAAAATAGTATCCTACTGAATAACTTTTTAATGTGTGTAGGAAAAGTAAACAGTTTAATTATTTAAATAAGAAAATCAGTCGTTTAACACTGTTAACTAAACAGTGCAGCTTTCTTCAAAGAAAGGTATTCGATATCAGGTGTTCATAATTGTTAAAGAGAATTCAGGCACATTTCAATACTTAACAACAATTGATTCTCAATAGGAAGTATAAATATGATAAAAATTAAAATATTTCACAATAAAAAAATGAAACAATAATTTTTAAATAACAGTCAAGTAAAGATTTTAGGACTTCAGATAAGTCAACCAACTGATATTTCATGCTGATCAAAACCTAATTGAAATCACGTTTTGACTTGTTTGATACAAACAATAAAAACGACTGCAGGTTTAGCCCAATATAAAAACGAACATCTGTAAATATAAATATATATTTATAACTGTTAGACTGAAAATAAATAAACCTTTTCATGAAAATACAACTCAAATAAAAACATTTCAAGGATGATTCATTCGTAAAGCTATAACAGTAATTGATGAAAAGGCAAAAACTACGAGACCATATCGGGCCAAGATGTTCCGTTGGACGATGGCGATGACGATCCTTCCCCGGAGAATCCTGAAACAGCAAGTAGAGATCACCAACTTAAAAAAAATTATCCATTAACTAAAGACCATTAAATTTATGAAATTTTATGTTAACGTAACAGTTAACTAGAAACCCAAATACGAAATTATGCCAAAATTGGACTCAGTGTATGTATTGAACTTCGATTAAAAAAAAAATTAGTATTAAAAAGTAGGCCAGCGTTCTTCAGGTTAAGTTTGAAAACCATTGGACCATGGAAACAGGGTTATATGAGTTTTCAAACCTATGTTTTTTTATAGGTTTTATGGGGTTTTATCTTAATTTTATAAATGCAATGCTTTTAACTAAAAATCATAAAAAACACTCTTAAATCTAACATTTTATCATCTTAAAATTTAGATTTGGGTTGCAACCAATTACGGAAAAAAATTTAAAAATATAAATCCCATTTTAGACAAAAAAATTCACCACATTTAACTCGCTTATTTATTCAAATAATTGGATATAACTTGGTATGTAAATTCACTAGGTAGGGATTAATTTGTATTTAATTACAATACTTATATGGCGGCAAAACCCACATACTCCCATGTTTATAGGGAAAAATAGACACAGGGTAAGGTTACCTGGTCTGTGGGCCAAGGGGTTGGTGCGGTACTGCTGCGCCGGGCCCCAGATGCGCACCGTGTAGTCGTCACTGACCGACGCCAGCATCGAGTGGTAGACAGGGTTCCACGCAACGCAGTTCACTGTGCGCGAGTGGCCACACAGCGTCGCTATCGGCAGCTCCCGTTTCATATGCCACACATACACCTTGTTGTCTGGAAACAAGCAGTAACTGCCCTCAGACAACAAGTCTCTATAGGTGGTTTGTAATGAAGGTTGAGGGCGCAAAAACAAAAACCCTCAGTATGATGTCTGTCTTAGATTTCAGAAAACAATAATAAAATCTATGGATGTAAATAATTGCAAAGAACAAATGATTTTATCTGGACTAGGAATATCAACCATACTTTATGCCAGCGGATCTCAACCTGAGATAAACGCATAACCCTTGGGGTTAGCAAAGGGTTGGCTGGGTGTACGCCGGAAATATGGCAGACATTATCTATTTCACAGATTTAGTGACAAAAAATTTGAGTAAAACCACAACACTGTATGAGCATTGTTTCGCTTTATGGTTAAAAATAGGCGAAATTCACAATTAAAAATTTTACTTAACACGTTGCTGCGGGGCACTCACCGGTGAGTGGTCTAGTTCCTTTCCGCCACACTGTACGCGCACCAGTGAGAGAAAAAATTGATTTTAGAGTCACTGGTGAGGTTAGGGGAACTTTTGCCCGCAATTTATGAATGAGTCGGGTTGTGCGCAATCCATTTCCCAAACATCTAAACACATATTGCTGTTATACTTGATATATAACAGCAATAAAAATTGTTTTGTGACAGAAAAAGTGCTGAAAATTCCAATAATAAAATCGGGTAACGCTCATCACTTTACAGCAAAGATTTAAACTCACCCTCACTTCCGCTGGCCACAAAGTCCTGGTTGACCCCGCCGAAACAGCTGTGGATGGTGAAGTGTCCCTGCGTGACGCCTTGGAACTTGCGGACCAACACTTTATCCTGCAGGTCCCACAGGTGGACGCCCTGCGTGGCGACGTTCAGTAGCGCCAACCTATCCGCCTTGTTGACACTGAACGTCATCACTGGGTGGTCCTCGTGCAGGCTGCCAACACGACAACATAACACTCAACAGTCAAATACACAACCGTTAGGTAAAAAAAAAAAAAAAAAAAAAAAAAAAAAAAAACAATGTGAATTTATAGAAAACCTATTTTTACAATTGAGTAATTTAACAAACTTAAAAACCATCAAGATAATTTCTACTACTCCTCCCTTGAACTTACTCCCTTAAACTACACTTTCTCTTTGTGTTTGAACAAGACTTCACAGATAGTCAAAATATCACTTTTCTTTTTGTGTTTTAGTGAATTAGTATTTCTTTTAAAAAGCTCATCAGCACATTTCAAGGTGAAATAGCTGTGTACTTTCTTTTTCCTATCCTGAAATCACTTATAAAATTATGAATTTGAGTGGAAGTTGTACATAAAAGGTTAAACTAAAATTAAAATAAATAAAATTAAATTTAGGATGCAATAATAAAAAAAATTATAGCACCAAACTCAGTTGTTGATTTAAAAATCCTTGCAACTATATCATGGAAAGAGATGGATTATATTTAATAAGTATTGCTGGATACAAGTAAAAAATTAATAGAACAAGAACAGTAAGTGTTCAATTCAACAAGAACAAAATATAAAGTTTTCTATGTTTACATTTGATAAAAAAAATCAAATTATAAACTAGGAGTCTATCAGAAAAAAATCCTATGAATTAAGGGGGTCAAATTAAAACTAGGGAAAGTAGGGATTATGAGGTAGAATAATACTAACATATTTTGGTCAGTGAGTTCGTCAAAGTTGTACGATCGCACTCTGTGGTGGGTGTCAGCTGCTAGAACAGTCTTGCCGTCCGAACGGCACCATAGACAGTTCACCCTCACGCCTTCCCACGAGTCCACCACATTGCCCTCGATATCCTGACAACACAATATCATCAACTGAGTATAAGGATCGGTAAAGCAGAATCTAATTTATCAGAAATGTTCAGAAAGTAACAGTAGCTTGGTTAGGGTAGGTTAGTCAAAAGAAACATACATATCTTTAATACCTTTTATTGAAGTGGCGACCCAACTAAATAGGTAGTTTAAGCCAAGTACAATTATGGTGAATAACGATTCACCTTCATTACACAAAAAAGATAAGTTTTTGAACTAATTAGCAAGCCACCGAGGAAAACCAAAAAAATATACTGTCCTTAGGACCATCGCAAATTATCGCTCCCAGAATTTCTGGGATATTTTATGATTTCTTTGCCAGCAAACTCTCCTCTATTAAAAACTTCCCAAATTATTGCGACCAGGTCCTTGACCTTACTTTTCACATTAAGAATGGATTTGGAATGGCTCCCAGTGTAGATTCACTGAGATGAGAATGAGAGTGAGAAATAAAGTACAAACAAAAAATCTTTGACGTTCAGTATATTCAAACTCGTACCCGACCTAGCAGTATACATTTTAAAACTCAGGCGATTCATTTAGCAATTTTATTTTAAATAACATGATAGACATTCTAATTGTAAAAGTTCTAAATCTAAAAATTTACTTTTAATTTTGGATTACTTTTAATTGGCTTAGTAAACCCGGCAGCTCGAATAAGCAGACCCCGGATGATCGAACATCTACTGTAAGTAAAATGTGTTAAATAAATAATAACTTTTATTAATGAAACTATCGCCGTAGCGGAGCATAGAAGAGCTAGTAAATGAACACTCACACACTGGTAGAACTGTCCGCGGATGCCGCCGGTGACGAACTTGTTGCCGTCGCGGTGCCAACTGCAGGACGTGAGCGAGTCCTCGGGTGAGTGCGAAACCTTCACCCGCAACTCCTCCGTCTCGATGTTCCATATCCACAGCTCTGGGCAGTCCTCGGGACCGCACGCTATCAGGTGCGATCCGTCGGGCGACCACGCCAGGTAAGCCACGCCGTACGAGTGGCCTTCCAGCGTCTTGCGGTGGTGGCACGTCAGCGTGTCCTGCAAAATAATTATAGTTTAATTCTCTAGTATTACAAAATATTTAAGAGAGAGGTCTGCCAACCTCTTAAAAAAGTTTAATTTAGGACATATTAAGAGTATCAAAATGTGCATTTATGAAGTGATGATAATTGAGACTGACGGTTAATCGATGTTTTACTGTACATGGGCATTGAGAAAGTAATATTTACAAAACACCCGTTCAACAACTATGGAGCCCCACTACGCTCTTCTTCACAGGTAAACGTTATTTTAAAAAGTGAGATTTTAGGTTGATTACCCACTAGCCCAACCCTTTCAACACGGCTGGCATAAAAACTATACAAGAATGTCATGAGAGTAAAAAAAGTCACTTAGTAACTTATGCTGTACAAGAATTTTATCAAAACATCCCTTAAAACTTTAACAATAATTAATCATTTGTTTCATACATTTTTAGTTCTATAACTAAAACTGAATTATGTTATAAACTTTTCTTTTTTGGTAAAATTACAGCCCAGGAGTTATGGATATTTGAATTTTATAAATAAATTAGGTTACCAATTAACCAAATTCATCAAATTTTTTCAGAACAATTTTATTACAACATTACTTTTTGAAAACTTTTTTCATTGTGATTCTCAAAAGTTTTCTTGAGAACGAAAAAAAAATCAAGTGGTTAATGACACAGCTCAAAATAGACGATAAAGTAGCGAGACTTACTGGGTCGACGTCCCAGATGATGACAGTGGTGTCTTTGGAGCCTGTCGCGAGTTTTCGTCCATCGGGGGAGAAACGGCAATACCAAACCTCGTCACAGTGGTCATTGAGCACTTGCAGTGTTTCACATGGAAACTGTTCCCTGTGCACACCAGAAAGACACAATTATTTCCAAATATGAAGTCAAAAATGTTTTAATGATACATTAAATAAGACATTTTCGGGTTTGTAACTTAAGCGACATTAGCCTTAGAAAAGCTCGTGGACAGCAATCACGTGTTGCAAAATAAATAGCAACCAAGAAACAAATTTCATTATTTTTGCTCAGGATGAATTATTTGTTTGCCTATATCCATTCTATTAAATGATGGTAAACCCAGGAGGATCAATGAAAATAAAGTATCAAAATCACTGATAACATTGGTAAAAGAACCAATGAAAAACATGATATTATTTTACAGTTTTATAACCCTTTAAAAAATGGTAGTCAAATTGCAAAGATACTATACTGTTGAAAAAAAAAGAAAAAAAAGAAAAAAAAACACTAAAGAGAAAAAAGTTATTAAAATTTGTTTGAGAAGTTTCATCTTTTGAGACTAAAGCATTATTAAGTTTCTATTTATTTGAAATATGGTATTTAAAAAAAAAAAAAAAGGATATTGGTTATCTTACAATGTGAGATTAAATTTTTTTTATCGATAAATTTAAAATTTGAAATAAAATATAGTAACTAATTCTATAAACTCCAACAAAATATCCAAAATAATTATGAATGTTTGGAATAATTGGAGCTAGGCTAATTACTAAATGCTTTTTGTTCATAATAGGTAGATTTTATAAATGATAAAAGACCCAAACAATGTTAGGAAGGGAGTTATGTAGAAAATAAGTTGCCAGAAAGAATTAATTCTAAAAATTATTAATTGTTCTTTGTATTGCTTGTGACTTTTGTGCCAGTAGACTCTTCTTCTTAACTTTAACGTCCGTGGCCTGCGGTCACCCCGACCTCATTAACAAAGTTATAAGTCTCTTTACCCCATTCCATGACCTTAAATATCACTCTCAGTTCCATTGTCCAAACTTAAGGCTCATGCACGGAACGCTGCACTATACACTGTTATGTTGTCATAACCAAGAAAGGTTACTTCAATGGAGTGTGAGAACTTTGTTGCCATGTTGATGATTTTTTATAGGCTAATTCAGTAAAGGTTTAGTTGAAATACACCAACTAACTGTGCTCTTTCAAGCACTTTTCAACTAGCTCGACCACACCTCTAACATTTAATCAATAATAAAACTAATTATTTTTAAAGCAACTAGTGATATTTGACTATATGTATGGCAACTTAAAAAACTTTTATAACATTTATAACTACTGCAAAGAAGTCAAGAATGATGCGATGTGACGAAGAAGTGCATGGAATGGACAGCCCCCTCCAGCTGCCACTGCAGGTTGCCTGGGGCCTGTTTCATAAAACTACTAGACTAGTATTACTAGTCCCTGGAACTAGTATTACTAGTGAATTTTACAAGTCTGTATTTCATAAACTTACAAGAGTAAAATAATAGTTACTAGTGTAGGGACTAGTAATACTAGTGGTTTTTACCAGTGTAGACTAGTTTTTGTTTCATAAAACTCTACACTAGTATTTTAGACTAGTAAATACCAGTGAATTTCTACCAACCTCGCTACGCCCGTAAACTAGTAGATATTTTCTACTAGTGTTTTTTTATTCCCAATTTTAGGGATTTTTAAAATCCTTCTTCAATGTTTTGACAAAATTATTTTGTGGATTATTTTTAGGGCAGCGATGAAATTTTTCAGGATTTAATTATAGGGAAATAAAAATAATAAAACATGAAAAACTAAATTTATTTCAATTAACATCTTAAGTTTTAAAAATAGGAAAAAGGTCAGGTATGTCATTCTCAGTATTAATTTTCTTGCACAAAATTGAAATCCTGTAGGGTCTATATAATTAGTAACTTACTTTTACTTATATTTTTTTTAACTACTTAATAGGCCTAATGGCATTAAAATAGTATTGACTGTAATTTAATAATTTTCCGTAGGTAAACATAACCTTAAAAAGACTTGATACTTACTGTTGAATTAACTGATAAAAATTTGGGGTTCAAGTGAGTTTATTGCAGCCCAAATATCTAATCCATTTAAATCTACTCTATACAGACTTCATTGCCTGAAAAAGGTCAATGATCGACTAGCCTTTTTAATATTTAGACATTTCTCAATTTATTTCACCTTACTGTATTATTTTAGGTGTTTAACGAGTGAAACACAAAAAAATAGCATTTAAATAGTTAAATGTAATTGGTTTAAATAGTAGGTATAGAAAAATAGCATTATTGTAAATTATGATAGAAAAGGTAAGATCGTACGCACAACCTATAAAACCGTTAATTTATTTTTAAAGTCTTTATAATAATATCAATTTTGGCAAAAACTTGACAAATCTGTTATTTCTTGTAGCCTATGTACAATGCAAGAGGTTTATCTAATTTATTTTCTTTACTTTTCTTTTATAACTTGCCGATTTAATTTATACAAAAATAAAAGATATATTTAAAAAATCATTTGCTATTTATATACTTAACAAATAACTTAAAAACTAAAAGAATCTATTAAGTTAGAGGTTGGTAAAAACAAACAAAAAACAAGTGCGTAGCCGCATTAACAGAGTGTAGTGCACTGTGTAGCGGCGGCGGCGGTGGCCACGTGGTAGCCAAAGTAAACAATGAAAACTTAGCACATTAAAAACTTTGTTGTACATTTAATAGGATAATATTCATTAACTAAAAATTAATAATTTGTGGTTTTGAGTACTTATTTAGTTATAAAAACATCTCGAAATGTGTATTGGTTTAATAAAATTTTTTAGTCCTATGTTAAATGGTAAAAGAACCCGTAATTGAGGTTATGTCAACAATGCCAGAGCGGGCGATCAGCTGCGTCAGCTGAATAGTAAATTTGATCACGTGACTTGTAAAAACCACTAGTATTTACAAGTGTCTGGAAAATGTTTATGAAACAGAAATTATTAGTACTGGTGAAATAAGCACTAGTAAATAATAGACTAGTAACTTGTAAACTAGTAGTTTTATGAAACAGGCCCCTGGTGTCACGGACAAGTAGAAAAAACTAACAAGTAGAAACATATAGGATAGGTTGGCCTACCAAAATAATAACAATGGATTAAATACTGACTGCTTTTTCTTAATTTAGTTGTTCTGATCAGGTAACCCAACACATCAAATTAAAATTTAGGTGAAGTCGAGCTAGTTGAAAAGTATCTCTTTCAATTGATATTGGTAATCCATGGGTCATCTTTGAATGTAAAAGACGTCTATTCATTTGTTTAACAAGCAGTATCCTTTATGTAGGAGAATCACAAAGTTTATGTTGTATATAGTTCAGATTAGGCAAATTTTGAAAATAGCAGGGTTATGGATAGTGCATAAAAATTGTAATATTTAATTAATAAACTGATGCTTCTAGTTGCCAACTGAGGCAACTTAATCTAGGATTCCATTCCTTTACGAATCACAATACTAATGATTTAAGTTGTGATACCGATACTCAAAATGAGTAAACACAATTATTTGTACAGTAGATAAATAGAAGCCCTCTCAACAGCCCTTCATGGGCCCAAATCCAGAGTTGAGAACAAAAGATCGGTCCAAACAAATAATAATCAGGAGATATAAAAATACTATATATTTGGTATAATTATGGTACATACATGGTATAATTAAATGAATGTGTAATGTCTAAACACAACTCAATTTGTTGTCCCAGCCTCGCTTCAACAATGATAAGTCTTTAAACATTTTCCATTTGAACATTCGGTCCATTAGAAATAAGTTAGACTCGTTAGATTTATTTTTAAGTAGCTTAGATTGTCATGTATTAACACTAAGTGAACATTGGCTTTATGAGGAGGAAACTTGTATGTATGTTCCTAATGGGTTTAATGTAGGCAGTATATTCTGTAGGAAACTTGTGCAGGGAGGAGGTAGTGTAATTTTTATCAAGCAAGGTATTAATTTTAAGACTCTTGATGTAAATAATTATTGTATAGAGAGTATCTTTGAAGCGACAGCAGTCTTTCTGTGTAAGGAGAATCTTATTATAGTTTCAGTTTACCGACCACCAGATTCTAACTTAGATGTTTTCCTCAACTCTTTAGAGTCATTTTTGTATTTTGTAGTTAATAAATACAGTAAGTCTCAAATTGTTTTATCAGCAGATTTTAACATAAATATAGTACAGAAATCAAATGAAACAGATTATTTTTTAGATGTTTTGAGGTCTTATAATTTATACTGCCTGACTCAAGAACCTACTAGAGGTAAAGCCTGTTTAGACAATATTATCACAAATATATCAAGGGAATATGTTAATTGCACAGTATTAGAGCTTCACTTATCAGACCACTCAGGAGTATTGGCTGAGTTTTCTGGTCTCTGTCCAAACCCCAACAACTTTAAAGAAGTAAAGTATATAAGAGACCTTTCCTCCAATGCCACTTTTAATTTTAGGGAAAGATTGAAAGCCGCAGATTGGACCCAACTTGCTACATTATCAGGTGCAGATCAAGCCTGTGATTTCTTTATTACTCACATAACAAACTCTTTTAATGAAAGCTGCAAAATTAAGCAGGTGAAAATTAATACTTTCAAACAGAAAAAACTGAAATGGTTCTTCACACCAGAGTTAAAAAAAATATAAGGAGTTGGTAATTGCCTTGTATGATCGATTTAGAAATAGTAAGGGTACACCAGATGAAAATAACTGTAAAAAGGATTACTCAAGGGCAAAAAAAGTTTATAGGTTAAAAATTAGAGAAGAAAAACTTATTTCAAATGAAAAATACATTAATAATGCCACCAATAAATGCAAAGCTGCTTGGAATATAATCAAGTCAGAGACCAGATCTAGTAAAAATATTAGTAATCAAATAGAATGCAATACATTTAATGACTTCTTTATTAATTTAGCTAACAATTTTAATACAAAAACCAATAATCTTTGCAAAAGTGTGACACAGAAACATGCAATAGAAGTAACAGATAAATTTGTTGAAAACTGTAACAGGCCTGTAAAAGAACACTTTACATGGAAAACAATTACAGAAAAAGACATTAGGAAATTTGTAGCAAATTTAAATTCTTCTAGGAGTGAGGACTATTATGGATTTTCAAACAAGGTTATTAAGGATGTTATTGACTCAATTATAATACCAATGACTTTTGTTTTCAATAAAATTTTAGAACAAGGTGAATACCCTAAAGCTCTGAAGATAAGCAAAGTTACTCCTATATATAAAAAAGGAGATAAATTAAGTCCATCAAGCTATCATCCGATTTCTTTGACACCAATATTTAGCAAAATCCTAGAAGGTTGTATAAAAATGCAATTGAATCAATTTTTTATACAGAATAATTTTTATTGTAATGAGCAATTTGGTTTCATATCTGGTCGAAACACTATAAAAGCCGTAGAAAAGGTAGTGGAAAATGTTCTCTGGAATTTTGAGAGTAAGCTTACAACATCTGCAACATTGATAGATTTATCAAAGGCTTTTGATTGCATCTCTCATAAATTAATAACAGAAAAAATGTCTATTTATGGTATTAAGAACAATGAGCTCAATCTATTCAAATCATATCTTAGTGGTAGGAAGCAAATGGTTGTACAAGGACAGGAAAAATCAGATTTCAAGGAAATAAATCTAGGTGTTCCACAAGGTTCGGTATTAGGACCTTTGCTTTTTGTTATTGCAATCAATGATCTGGCCTCCAGTGTCCCATGTTCCACAGTATTGTATGCTGATGATACCACTCTTTTGAATTTTGAAAAGGACCTTGACGAATTAGTCAAATTGGAAGATCAGGCAGTAAAAAAAGCACTCGAGTGGTTTGAAGCAAATCAACTTCTGGTAAATGATAGCAAAACAGAAAAAATAATATTCTCATTAAATCACTCAATTTACAAGGATGTTAAGCCAGTAAAACTTTTGGGAGTACACCTAGATAGTAGACTGAGTTGGAACAATCACATTGAGGAACTGTGTAAAAAATTGGCAAGGGTCACTTTTCTATTAAGAAAACTCAGAAACTGTGTAACACTTAATATGCTGATCACTACCTACTATGCATTCTTTCAATCACATTTACGGTATGGCATAACACTATGGGGCAACAGCTGTAATTCTCAGAAAGTGTTTAAGTGGCAAAAAAAGGCTCTAAGAATAATGAAAAATGTACCACCTAGAGAGTCATGTGTACCAATTTTTAGAGAGTTACAAATTATGACCCTCCCAAGTTTATATATATTTTGTTGTTTAGTTAGTGCTAAAGAGAATCTTAATTTTTATAGAGTCAGACAGGATTTACATAAGTATCCAACTAGAACAAACCACCTTTTAGAATTACCTCAGGTTAAGTTAGAAAAAGTTAATAGTAGTCATATAATAATGAAGCTTAAAATGTTTAACAAGTTACCAGATAAGGCATGGACTGTACCCTTGCAAACATTCAAGAAAATAACTGAAAAATGGTTTAAGGAAAACATATTTTATTCAGTAGATGATTTCATGACCTGTGATACAAGTAGCTTAAGATTTTAAATTATGTATTTATTGTATTGTTTTGTGTGTCTTTATGGTTCAATGTATGAGGTCACTGTGTGTAGAGTAATTTATTATTTATTTAATGTATTTTATGTTTTCTATAATTTGACTTGTAATTCATCATTACCAAAAAGAAAGATTACTGTAACACCTTGAGTTTACTGAAAATGCTATGTATTGACGTTGTCGATTGCACTTGTAAAGAGCCTAAAGACAATAAAAATCTTGAATCTTGAATCTTGAATTTGCATTGAACAGTCATGGACCTTTGACAGATCTCTTATTTTAATAACAGATCCTGGATCTCTAGATCTTTATTTTGGATCTTTGACAGTTTCTCATCTGTTTTCAAAATGTCATGTTCACTGATAATCAATAGAATCATACATATTTTTAATGTACAATGACCAACTAATGTTCGGCAGTTCCCGTCCCGATAAATTCCCGAGAAGAAAAAAATCCCGCCCAATGATTGGGACAAATTTGGTCCCAAAATTTCGGGTCTCGTCTATCAATAAGGAATCGGTCTAACAGAACCAAAGGGCAGACTCAGAAACGATTGTATAATTTTTTTTAGTACATAAGATATATTTACCTTGAGCAGTAGTGGTCAGTAAGCAGTGAAACACTCTTCAGCCCCAAATCATCACTGGAATTGTGATACGGACAACGGTGCTTCTGTAGTTCGATTGCTTGAGTAAGAAGAGTATACAACCTACAAATAAACTGTTTTACAAACATGATCATAATAGCTGTTGTCACTAAATTTGATAATTTTGTGTATCAACATAACATAACATTTAACTAATAAGGATAAGTCAACTTTTTTTGTATTGGAAACTACACCAGGTTGGTAATCATATAAGGGCTCACTTTATATGGACATTCTTCTAAAACAACATACCTTCGCTTTATAGTAGGGATGGACGAAATTGGATTTTTAGTTCGAGACGAGACGGGATTTCCCTTCTCGTACATAATGGGAAATGTGCGTTCGGCATTTGAAGGGTGCGCTCTACCTCGACGTCAAAATCATCGAGCGAGACCGTTAACAGCCGCTATGCGCAGAATGTCACATTTTGAAAAATATATGACGGGTGATTTTAAATTTTTTTACTTCCATGCTCTTTTTGTTCGGTGTGAAGTCGATCGGTGGTCTAATAAAAATGTTTTTCAAATTGCAGACCTTTCGCATCTCCCTTCTAGCATCGTTATCTTTAAACTTTTTACCAATATTATTGCAGATTCTTGTTCTTAAGATTATATTGTACCCACGTATAATCTTATTTTTTTCTCTAAAAATTGTTTTAATGCGTTAAAACTTGATAAAAATTATTTCAACATTATTAGGAAGCACCCTGCATAGTAATTTAAATTAATATCACAATTTTAAGATTATACCGGGGTACAAAATTATTTTACGAAAAGAATGACACCAAAATATTTTAAATTGGTTTACAACTGGGGTGAAAAACACAGAGACCCTAAATCCTTACATCCGCGCGCGGCGGATAGGTAGAGCGCACCCTTAATCTGATTTTGTAACAATGTTAAATCCTGATTTATGACAGATATTAAGAACAAATATTAAGTACCCTATTACAAATAACACCTACTATTACCTAGTACCTAACCTACTATTACAAGTAGGTTAGGATATTGTGATCAGAGTGAGGATACAATATTGAAATTTAAAAATTTACCAAGACTTATACACCAGTCTTATTAAAATTTCAGTCTTGTCTTTTTGTTGTCTTCTTTTTATATTAAGTTAAAATATGTCTCACACTAGTCATGCTTAACAATACTTCTCAATAATAAAAAGACAAAACAAAAATTATAGTAGGGCCTGAATGAAGGTCATAATAATAACTATAAACATAGACAAAAATTCTAAATAAAAACTAAAAAAAATGTTTAAGTATGTAAAAATTGGGGATGTAAATGTACGAATAGGGAAAATAAAAAAACACTTCACTTTGCTACAAAATCAAGCATTTCAGTATTAAATTGCTGTTAAAATAGGCCTAGCTATTCGTAAATTATAAATAAACCTACCATTTTTAAACGTTATTCACCACTCGTCTTGAAAAATCTTGAGAAAATAAAAATCACATCTCGTTTTGACAAAATTTAAAATTTTTTGAAAAACTCAAGAAAATTTTACACTTGTCTAATCCTACTTCACAGAAAAGATGTTAAACACACAAACTCATTATGAAAAGATCACTGCAAATCACTCTTCATAAATCCAAATATTATTAAAAATTTAATAAGGAATCCAATTCATACATTTTTAAATTAATTCCATGGAAAAAAGTTTAGATTAAAGAAACAACATTCATTCTTATTTCATAAAAAAAATTCAACAATGAACTCGTTTTCGAAGACAGTCAGACTCAAAATAGCACTGCAACTACTACAGTGTAACCAGTTTTTTGTTAGTATTAAACCATAGAACCAGTTTTTGGTTAGTATCAATTCAGCCTTCTCTTGATTTGCCTTTTATTTTTGAGGAGATATTTCATGACTAGTTTTAAAGCAATTTTATGTGCTGTCTCCTTTCAAACTATTTCAATTTCAATGTTTCATGTTTTTCATAATGTTTGTAGCATGTAATGGGTTGACTAACGATGTGTTGTTCAATATCATTTATTAAGAAGTGAATCGTTAGTTTAAGGTTTTACGAATAAACAATATTTATTGGGTATTCTTCATGCTTATAAAATTTGTTGATAGGCTATAGTTAGCGTTAAAAATTAAAATATATTTTAATTTGAGTTTGAGTGAAAATTATTTTATTTAAATTATATTGAGCTTAATAACTAATTGTTAAATTTTTTAACGTCTAGCAGTAACCCACTTTATTTAACATAATTGAAAAATAACTTCTCCCTTTCAGTATTACAAACTAATGTTGGAATCATGTTCCACTGGCAACAGTGGAACATTCCAACATAATGACACAAATTTATTAATTAAACCAAACAGTACTACAATTCAAATTTTATTTATTTTTATTCATTTATTTATTTTAAGAAAACAAATATGACAATTGGCATAAGTAAACAAAATACAAAAGTCAAATTAAGAAAACGGATACAGAAATTTGATAGCTGTTTCTAAAAACAAAACTCTATTGGGGGGTTGTGTAGCCTACAATTTAAAGAAACAATTAAATTCTTGAAACAAAACTGTTTTCACACAACAGGCTATGCTACACAACATAAACAAAAACATTAAACATGGCCAGAGAGGAAGCTTGTTTTTCAACAGGTTTGAATTGATTAGTAAAACAAATATTGCAATAACATGGAAATTTTCTTATAAGGTATAATAAAATTTAATCTATTCTTTAATAAAAAAATATTAATTTAAGAAATAAAATTGAGAGTAGTATTTAGTTATGTTACATGATACAGACATGCATTTACTCGGAGTATTCTACCGCCAACTGTTGACGTAATGCTACCTTTTCGGCGGAAGCATGATCGTGGGAGGCAGGAATTCCTGCAGTTTGTCCATGAGAGATGTCCGAGACTTTGTTCCCTTCCCCTCCCAGCCGGCACGCATAAGGAGCTCATCTCTCTCACTGCACATCATGTAGCTGAAACACAACAGGACATCACAACCTGCTCGACCACAGGACACAATAAAACCTCTTGTGAAAATTTATCATGCAATTTGATGAGTGAACAAAATTTTAAATCAGCTCAAGTTTTTCTAAGAAGAATGTTATGATTTGTAATTTTTGTGACCGTTTGAAAATTTTCAAAACAGATTTAATAGCTAGATGATTTAACCGCTACCTTTTAGTTGTAGAATTTAGTAGAAAGCTTTAAATTTTTTATATACAGTAAGACAAAATCTAACACAGACACAAGGTTCTTACAAACATAACACCTCAGCAAAATTCAACAACTTTTAAAGAACCTTCCATGGTTTTTAAGGACCACGAGAAGTGGAAATATTTTCATCCATTTGGAAGGATTACCATTGGAAGGATTGAATAATAGGTCACAATTATTTGTTTGAAAAAAAATTATAGTAGGCCAATCCAGAATGGGTAATACTGGTCAGTGGGCCTTACACAAGTTAAAAACTCGAATGTTCAACAATTTAAAAGTAATTAAATTGAAAATGTGATTGATAACATTGTCACGTTTATGGCTCACAGTTCATTATTTGTCTCCTGACAATTTTCAAATGAAGAAAGACAAATTACGCAATCAAGCTCAGGCTTATCTATGAATCTGAATTTTTACCCACGAATCAATACGTTATTACAGTACCATCATACTACAGGGTGCGGCAAAATAACCGATCTATCTTCTTTTTTGCACCATTCAGCGACTGGACGTCTGAGGATGATGGGGGTGGGCTTATTGGAACGCAAATTTTATGCCGTTTCAGTAATCATGGAGTAGAGGTAGCCTAACCTAGGCATGTTTAGTAACGCGCGTTCGTTATTTCTTGCGTCTCGTCAGTAAACATTAAAATTTCTTTATCGGCATTTAAATCAATCATTTGTTTGTCAAATATGTTTGTTTATCGTTTTGCATGGTAAATGGTCTTTAATTACTGAATAATAACCAATTAATTGGTATAGATGGAAATTAAGATCGAACCACAAAATTCGTCAAACCGAGGGGTCAGCCACGTTCAAAGCATCTCGCTAACTACCGGTTAGCGTCTTGGACTCTGGTTCAAGAGGTCACTCGGTTTGATTGCCGAGGTGTCTACAACAATATTATGGGTTTGGAATACTCTCCCTTTAGCGTTTAGTGTACATTGTACAATTTTCTTAACCAAATTCCTCTGGCGTAGACAAAAGCAAAGAACTAGCTAGTTTTCTGGCGGGCAGTCGAGGACTGTTTTCCACAAAGCAGCACGGACTCTATCAATGTTCTCTGATCTTGGACGGCCTGTTGATTTCTTTTCTGACACAAACCAAGTTTATCTAATGTTAGTAAACTACTGCATTATTTTGCTACGCGACGGAACTTCTAAATGTTGAACTAATTGAGAGAATGCAAGAAACTGCCGATGAGTATAGCAATGATTGAATCCCGCTATTTAAATACGTCTTGATAACGAACGAGCGTTTTTCAAAGACCACTACTCCATGACTATTAAAATAGCATAAAATTTGCGTTCCAACAAGCCCACCCTCACCTTTCTCAGACGTCCTGTCGCTGAGCGGTGTTCAAAAGAAAATAGATTGGTTTTTTTGCCGCACCCTGTAAATTCCACGATTCCCGAGTCCGTCCCTCCCTGCTATTTTTTAAGAGCTGCCGATAACGAGATCATCTTCTGGTGAAGTCTTAGTAAACAAAAGAGGAAACTTTTGATGTGTCAACATTTTCGACTCCCTCCCCCAAAATTTGGGGTTTTGTGGGGTTGGTCAAAAATCTTCTTGAATAGTAACCTCTCACTTTCATGTTATTTTTGAGTGTTAGGGGCCTATATGTAATTTAAAGACCTGTTTATTCTTTGAAAATTTTCACTAAAAGTAATTAGGGAGCTAGGTGCTATAAAGGCCCCATTTTTAGAAGAACATTTTGCTCGTAAAAATTATCATTTACGTACCAACATACTAGTTTTCTACTATGTCCGACAAATTATTATAATTTGATTAAATTTATATAAATTTGATGGTAATTATGAAATTAATGTTTTTAAAACGTTATTCTAAAACATTTTTAAACTTGAGTACCGGTATTTTTTATTACAGTGAATGGTTTTGGAGATACAGAAAGTGTTACTTTGCCCAATGTTATTTTCCATGGGACCAGAAGTAAACGCCAATTGCCCCTAGCTATTTTAAAACCTTTAGGTTTAGAGAAAATTTTAAGAACAAAAAAGGGCTTTTAAAATTACAAAAGCGGGGGGGTCACAATACAAAAATTTTGACTTAACTCCCAAAACCCCAATGTTGGAGAAGGGGGTTGAAAATTTTGATACATCAAACATTTTGTCTTTTGGTTACTTAGACTTTCCCACTAGATGATCTCATTTCATGCACAGCTGATAAAAAAAATAGCAGGGGGTTGACGGACTTTTGGGACCCGATATACAAGATAACAAAAGATAGTACAACAAATTTGTTTCTATGTGGTAAATGTTGGTTTCACGAAGTCCATTAGAGCTATCTAATGTATACAGATACATATGTATTTCAGTTACCTTTAAAATACGTCTACAACAATCTTAATAAATTAATTCACTATAAATAATTTAACAGAACTCAACATTCTCACAATTCAAGACCTTTTCGAGGATTGTGAAATTTTAACACTTTTTAAGGTCTACAAGAGGGGTTAAATTTCAAGGGATTTCCAGGACTGCAAGAACCTTGCAGACTGAACTAAGCCGAGCTTGAAACAGTTGCATAAATGCTGCAAATCGCTCGGAGGCTGGACACAAGAGTGTAGAGGTTGCTGACCTGGAGAGCTCGTGGACCCGTGCCGTGTTGTGCTGCAGCGGAGTCAGCTCGTTGCGCAACACGTGCAGAGCGTCCAGCACCCGCCCGTCCTCCAGGTACTCCAGGTATTTCTGCTCCAGCAACAAGAACTTCATCTGCTGCAATGCAAACAACCAACTTAGTACACCATTCCCAACACTGTAATGGAGCATAGGTCCCACATTAGCTATACATTGTGAGCCTCAGGATGTCCAAAAAATTATTCAATCCATAAAACTCCCATATCTTTCTTTATTTTCACACCGACGATGGTTATCCCACAAGTTATCCCGCCAATTTTGTAAAACGAGTGTCTCCGCTTGGTACAGCCGAGTCTCTAATCAAACCTAATAGGAATTTAAGACCATTTTACAAGAAAGCCATATAAATATATATTATGTGAATCTGATTTCGCTGTATGCAATAGACTTTTTGACATCACTGCTCATGGGATGTAAGTAGGTGTGGCTATAATGACGGCCTACAATGAGAACTGCCCTACGGGTGGGGGGGGGGGGGGGGGGGCTACACACCAGGATGTGGTTAATCAGGTACTGGTACTATGGGTTTGGGGCTTGCCCGCACTCAGCAATGAGTGTGCCTCAAGATTGCGGTCGGACTTTGGTCGGAGTGGTTGGTGGTGTCGGGATGTCGCTGGGTGTAAGGTAAACTGCCTAAATGCCGTGACCTTAAGCATCCTTCAGCCTGGTTAAGTTTCTTTTCAACCATTAAACACCTTTTTCCATAAGTAAGGTTGTATGTTGTATTATTTTTTTACTCCTCATTATTTCCCCTTCAATTTACTGTTTTCAGGTGGTAAATAACTTCAAAATGTGATTAACTATAAAATATTTAAGAGAGCAAATCATTTTTGCACCATTTACATAATTCCGTTAGAACGAAACATAACTCAGTGATATGCCAGCCAAATTCCGTGACCATTCTGTTGTACCTATATTATGGTCAGAAACTTTTTTTAAGATGTTATTTTGGCAATATAACTACTTATTATTGCTAAATCAATACTTACACCCATATAAGAAATGTCTTTTACAGGCTGACGACAGTTTAGAGCATATGATGTCAAGACTGCATACAGTAAAAAATTTCTTCTCATAGAGGAATAAAATAAAGGAAACCCAAATAAAAAAGTTATATTATATCAAATTCGTTTCATTTTACCAGATTAATAGCCTCTTAAATTAAATCCTAGTTTATTACACAATAGATTAGAACGGCAGTTAAAGTAAGTTACATCAACATTTATTGCAAAAGGAGGGGACTTTTTTTGCTAAGTACTTACATCATTGACTATGGATTCTATAGTATCCATAGTCAATGCTTATATCTTTGGTCAAGAAATAACTACATTCTTTTAAAAGAGCATTGACATACGAAATATTTAAGGTCATTAAAATGTTAAGACAATATTTCTACTCCTACACTGCTTTAATGTGTTAAACATCTTGTTAAAAACCTTGTACAACAAACGTGTTTTCAGTAATGTTAACACCAAAATGTTGACCACGGATTTTGGGATTTGTGTATTTTAGTGTTATAATTAACACTTTTTCAACTAAACTTGGATCAAAATGTGGAAAAAATTAGATATTTCGTTACTAAAGACCACCTCTTCAAAAGCTTTAATCTGTGACTCCAAGCACGGAATTTGAAAAATGCATTATTTGTCATTCAAATCCCGTGACCATTGATAATTGGAAATAAAAAGGTTAGATCACATTCTAAACAATTTATTTATTAAAATCCTTATCTGCAAAATGCTCTGAGTAAAAATATATTCACACAATTAAAAATAAGTGAAAAGACAAATAAATAACACCCTCAATAATCAAAGCTTAATAAATGTCTTAGTAGATTCTTTGACAAGAAACAAGTTATTTACTTGAATAAAAGTTAAAATATCAACCACGGAGTTTAGTATTTATATAAATTAGCTCTTTATCTCAAATTTCATACATTATAACTCGTTTGAAACGTAAAAAAAATTATTTTAATGCATTACTGAACAGGCACATATAAAAATCAATTTCCGTGGTCGTTATCACGGGTTTTGAAAACTGAATGATTTACAGTTTAATTCCCGTGACAGTTATTTTAAAGACATTCAGAAATGAAATCGTCTTAATGAAGCAGTTTTAAGATAGAAAAGATTATAAACAATGTTTAAATCGATGAAAACCCCCATTTATATGAAATATAAAGCGTCAATAACTTATTTGGCTCTCCCGTATCCTTAGTAAAGAAGCTAAGAAAGTAAGCACTTCTGCACCGGGCAACGTTTGACCGCCAACTGACGAAAATTTAGCCGCCGCGTCCCGCCAAGAAACACACAGAGTAGTAAACAAAGAGTTTTTGAGTAAAAATGACGTCGTTATTTCGCTGTCGGTTTGCCGATTTCGTCAGTATTCGCACGTAAAGTGAGGAATCACGGCGTTTGGTATGTTCACGGCATTTAGGCAGTTTACCTTAATGCCTGTCTGCCCGATAGTCTTTTACCCTTTCGCGCCAGAGTGTGGCTGCTTAACGCACCCTCCTTCTCTGGGGCCAGTAATGGCATAGCATCCTCTTTGGCTGTAGCGGCCGGGGGGTTGTGAAATTGTGCGGTCGGGTATTGGATACCTGTCTGTGGGAATATTCACAGATCGTTTTCAGTTGTTACCGATAAACAACGAGTGCTTGTACTGCTAAAGGAAGCGCGCGTGCCCCAACGGGGGCCGTGGCTCGTACCGTCGTTGCCCGCGGACAGCCGAAAAGTGGTGTGTCCTTGGACACGGAGCGGAATAGGTCTTTAGAACCTCTCGCAAATCCGTAATGGACCACAATTCACGTGGGTATCATAATCAAATGTATGCAATAGAATATAAAGTTTTGTATTTAGAGAGGAAAACATGAGAGGACTTGTAATGGATATCCTGTTACTATCCGGTACCTGGCCTATCCAGCCTCTTTTTTGTATCTGGTATCCGGCCGGATACTTGCTACTATTCGGACAGGTACCGGATACCTAATCCTGTAAATGGTGATGTTAAAAAAAACACTTAAGATTCAAATAGTTTTATTAGCATTGAAGTATTGTATTGTAGTACAAAATTCTGTTATTTATAGAGTTTCCTATAAAAAAATCAGCAGTCATTGTTAACCAATGACAAATTATGATGAATAAAAACAGTTTTTTCCGCATTTATTGGCAGCAAACGGTAGCGTAACAATTCTGCTTTTGAGAATTGTCTTTCACTGTAGACACTGCGACCAGGAGATGAGATCTTTACAATGTTCGGTAGGATTGGGTATTTGGCATTGGTTGACCACCACTTATAAGGGTCTTCTTTTCGGTCAAGTGGTACAGTTAAAATAATAGTGAATCTCATTTTCTGCAGATCTTTTCCCAGTGTCTTCAGATTGTTCTGATCCTTTGGCGACTTCGTCGAAATAGTCCCAAAAACTGAAATGAAAAATGCGAGCCACCTACTTTCCCACAGCCAAAGGGACAAGTTCACCTTGTCTTTCCGTGAATTATCCTTATACAATACAACATAGGCCGGATATTTGGCGCTTCGGCCTAGAACCTCGCCAGATATACGGTATCCCGCCAAAACAACTATCCGTTACATCTCTAATGTGAATAATATCTTCAAGACACACCCAACCACATATTTTTCTTATGATTTGTAGATCACGGGTTTGGGTTAGGTTTATTATGATAATACATGTATAGTCTTATCTTAGTATATTTTTAGTTTATTTTAATTCCTTTTTATTAAAAAAATTTTATGTCTTCTGTTGTCTTTTGGAATTTTATTTGGAGATAAAAGTCTTGAATCTTGAAAATGAAGTTAAAAACAATTTTATAAAATACAGTGACTACAAACACATTATTGTGGGTGAGTAACAAAATATAAAATCAAGAACTATTGGGTTTTAAATTTATTTCAAGTATTTTTTGGCCATAATTTCCATGCTTAATCAGCAAGGAGTTGTAATTAAAACTCAATCAATAAGAATATTTTTTTATTTATTTTTTAAGCTAATATTTGGACAAATTTCACAATAGGCTCAATCTATAAAATATTTTTAAGTAATAAAGGAACCAGTTTGAACAAAATATAGGAAATGCTACTAAAAGTAAGATAACTTTGAATAAGATCATTTTCACTAAATAAAATTGATATTAACAACAAATTTTACACAGTTCAAAATTATTCTTAAGGATGATTTTATCACCACATTGTAACCATTGAAAGACTCCTGACTTAACTTGCCACCACAGACCACACTCAGCCAAAAACAGCTCGTGAAATTATATTTAAGGATACTTCATACATTTTTACAGTTTTTTTACACGATGTTTGTGTTATTATTTCTTTAACAGCATTACAATATATAAATAGATAGACCATACTTTAGCCTAAGTTATACACTTTACTATATGTGAGATGGAAAGCGAAAAGGGTCCTCTTGTCGGCAATTTCCAATTTTGAGTTATTGATATTTTTATTATCACCTTAAAATTTCTAACAGTTTGGTGCAAATTACATGTCTCTACAATTTTTTTTGTTTGAGTTATGGACGTTTGAACTTTCTCGAAGCGTAAAGGGCATTTTGAGGAAAACGCCCTTAAAAAGTTTAAATAAACTCAGAATCTATATTTTTCGTATTTAAGCGATGATGTTGGTATCAATGCCAAGCTTATAATGTCCTCTTTAGGAAGAACACTAGTAGTTTCCTTAACTAACGCTAGAATTTAGGCTAATACTGTGTTTATTGCAACATGTAGTACCCAAGGGTATTTTCTGAAAAGGGACCTCTTGTCGGCCCAGTGTTATATCTCCATAACGACAAGAGATACCTTTTCAAGGCTGAACATTTACTGCTGCCACATTGTTGTTTAAATGTTTTATCCAATAATTAGTTTAATATAGTCAAAATAAACATCCTAATTAGAAAATAATATTGATAGTTTGAACGTAAACCATTGAAAAGCAAAGTGGGTCCTATTGCTGAAAGATTTCGCTTTTGATCTGCTATTAAATTGAATACTCGTCATTAAATCAACTAATACCAATGACCAAATTGATAAGTTAACATTCGGGTTTTAAGTATAAAAATTACAATCGAGTATACAATACTCCAATCAGAGGCAGTAGCTGGGGCAACAGCTGATGGTTGCAACCACGATACCCATTGCTACCAACCTTGTACTTTACAATAAAAATGCCCTGTTCATTATTGAACTATCCCGCTTATCATTGATAGAATATTGTTAGTTGATAATTACTGATTAATTAATTACAATAACGTAATAACTGTCCCCTGTTTAGAGGACTGTATAGGAAAGTCAAAGTTTTGAAACCAAAACCTCGGTTATAGAAAAGGTACCTCTTGTCGGATCCGTATTAAAATAATCAGACGATGTTCTGCTTTCACTAGAACTTCGTCCTAGAATTCCGCTGGAAAGTGTCCGCTAGAATTCAGGAGAGACTCATTTTTGAACCAATGTTTCTTTACGAAGTGTGTTGTGTGTGTTGTTGAAAAGGGCCCTCTTGTCGGCCATGTTATTTTCCCATAAGCGACAAGAGGTACCTTTTCTCAGGGCATGCAGTGACTAACAAAATGATTTATATCGACTTGTTTAAGCTTTGATTCGACTTTTTAACCGATATACGCCTTTTCTACACTAAATATAGATTAATAATCGATAAAAAACCGAAAATCGATGATTTGGACCGAAATTGCTGTATTTAGCTGTACTGAAAATTTTACTTTGCCGACAAGAGGTCCCTTTTCGCTTTCCACCTCACATATGATCAAAAAACAATTATATCATAGCAAATCTCTTGTCCTCATAAGATTTTACTAAAAAATCCTCAAAAATTTCAATAACTTAGCAACATCAACTTTGTTTGATCTTTCCTGCTCTTGATTGCTACAAACTTAGCTCTTTCATACATGATACATAAATACATATATATGATACACATCCAGGTGATCATAGTCAAAGTCAAAGTCAAAACTTCTTTATTGAGAACGTACATAATCAGTCTTCATGAATGCGACCAAAGGGAAAGTTGCAGACCAAAATTCCGTGAAATGAAAATTCTAACATTTGCTAGCATGTACGTCCTAGCTGTAACAATCTAAGCGTGCACACTACAACTTCAACGAGGCACAGATAGGCACAACCACAACACTCGACAGGCTATGAATTTCACCCTGCCAGTACACCATTTAACACTTTTTGAAGAAAAGCCCTCCAACATGGGAGTGAAGTTTCTGAACCTGCTACCAGACACAATTAAAGGCCCCAACGTAAGCACTACAAGACAGCGTTTATCGGCTTGGTTTGCAGAGAGACCATTCTACTCAGTTGAAGAATTCATGAACTGGAAATCCTCACCCATGTTTCAGCGACTGCCACACCACCTCATGGACAACCACCTCTTCAATCAAAATGTATATCATTAATCGCCATCGTAAACAGTTGCTCTGAAGAAAATTTTTTTAATCCTTGGCGGATATGGTCGCAGCTCCTTAAGTGCTTCAATGACTATATAAGACACATTTTTTCACCACGGTTAGTTGGGTTGGTCATACTGGAGTGCGGGAGGGGGGGACGCAAAGTGGGGGTCGCGCGCCATTTGAGCTAGTAGCTAACAGGTGACTGACCGCGTCGCACTATTTGTGAGCCGCACTATATGTACTATATGTACATATATAGTACATATATACTATATGTACATATGTACATATAGTGTACATATATACTAAATGTACATATGTACGCACTATATGTACTTCTCCAGTAAAAAACGTGAATATGCCAATAACTATAAAGGTTAATTTTGTAATTTATCAATTCAAAGAAATTGGGTGTCCTGAAGCTAGACAGTAAAATTGTAGCACAAAATATATACAGGGTGACTTTAAAGTCCATCACCAAACTTCATAATATGACTAATTGGGTCAAAATAAGCAAAAAAGTTCCTATGAAGGTATATCCTAAAATGCATATTTACCCAGATATTCGCCATTTTGTTTTTTCCACTTAATAATTTTTATTTCGGTGACGGATTGATCTAGGAACTTCATATTTGGCATGGATCTTTATAATACTAATTTCCATTTCCACGATAAAAATTATTTTTTTCCGATGCATATTTTCAAAATGGCGGCCATTTTAAATTTTTAAACTCAAATATCTCAAAAACGCTAAAATTTATAAAAATGTTACAAGCCACAAAAAAGTTGACAAATTAAATTATCTAAACATTGATACCAAGTTTGTAAGGAATCGACAATAAATAACGGAGTAATTGTGGTTTTTCCGGAGAAAAACACTGATTTTGCACTATGATTAATTAATGCCAATTTAGGTTATTTAAGAGAAAAATCTCAATAACTTCGTTATTTGTTGGTGAATCCTTACAAACTTGGTTTTTATGTTTAGATAATTTAATTTGTCAACTTTTTTGTCTCCTGTAATATTTTTATAAATTTTTTCGTTTTTGAGATATTTGAGTTTAAAAATTTTAAATGACCGCCATTTTGAAAATATGAATCGGAAAAAAATAATTTTATTGTGGAAATGGATATTAGTATTATAAAGATCCATGCCAAATATGAAGTTCCTAGATCAATCCATCAACGAAATAAAAATTATTAAGTGGAAAAAACAAAATGGCGGATATCTGGGTAAATATGCATTTTAGGACATATCTTCAAAGGAACTTTTTTGCTTATTTTGACCAAATTAGTCATATTATGAAGTTTGGTGATGGACTTTAAAGACACCCTGTATATACCGTATATGTAATATAATTATATGTGTATATACATGTAAATGTATTTTAATGTAAATATGTATTAAATGTACACACATATATGCAATATGATATAAAGTAATAATGCTTGTTTATTTCTTAACAATTGAAAATTACTAATAATTAGCAAATATGTATAAATATACATATATAAAAAAAAATTAATCAATATGTCTGCCAAATGAATCCATAACGTTTTATTAAATAAATTTTTCTGAAACAATGCAAATACGCAGGGAAATGTTAGATAACACCATGTGAAATCCCAGCTATACAGGTGACCTTTCGCGTGATTCTAAGTAAGGTGACCGATCACGGGTTAAACCATGCCTGTAAAGCAAAATTGTGTTTACCTGTAACCACTATTTTGTTATTTTATTTTATTCTTGACACCTATTCTGTACTCTATGTATATGAATAAAGTATTCTGATTCTAATTCTGTGTCTTAAGAGTAAATTAGCCTAGTACTATGCTAAATACCCCTCCAATACATTTTACCATATAATATGCCTACCCCTTCTACAAACCCTCTACAAAATTCCCTTAAGGTACTATTTCCTTCCTAATAAGGTATTAATACCTTTTTCAGTATGGTACCCCTATTCCATACTGAGCATCATCAACCAGTTGTCTGGATGGATCTTGTCCAAAACTTAAATATGTCAATTTTCCACATTTCAGAAATGAAGGAGAGGTTGTGGGGTAAAATGTCAATGTATTTCTTTGATTAACAAGTTAGAGGCTTGGAATGTTCAGTGGATATCCCCCTGAGTAGGCAGGCCATTGCGACCAATGCCACAGAGTTATTGTTATTTTTCTATTAAAATAACCTAAATTTGTATTAATTATAATGTAAAATATACAATTTTTTACAGAAAAATCTCAATAATTCCGTTATTGTTTGTCAAATCTTTACAAACTTGGTATCATTGTTTAGATAGGCTAATTTAATCTGTCAACTTTTTGACTAAAATAAAATTTTGATTAAAAATTTGTTGTTTTTGAGAAATTTGAGTTTAACATTTTAAAATGGCTGCCATTTTGAAAACACACATCAAAGAATAATAATTTTTTTCTGAAAATTACAATTATTGTGATAAAGATCCATGCCAAATATGAAGTAAATCTATCAATCCCTTACGGATATAAAAATTATTACGTGTAAAAAACAAAATGGCAGCTAGCGGCTAAACGTAGGATTTTAGGACATACGAGGGCTATTCAGAAAGTAAGGAACGTTTTCGTCTTACGCCGTTGTACGATCGCGTATCGAATATATTAGGGTATGAGAGTGCTCGGGGCCTCAGTGGCTATCCAGCCGTGACACTTGGAGCATCGTCGCGCCGCCCGTTTTCTTTCTATTTAAATTCAAAATGACCGCTTCCGTAAAAAGTCCCGCCAATTGCGAAGTGCAATCGGTAACACGGTTTTTGTTGACAAAAAACTTAAAACTGATAAGTACAACTTTTAAAAGTCACCGGTTGCGTGGCCAGCCGCCCTGGCTAATACGCTCCGTATACTCCAATGCCCCGCGTGGTCGCCGAGCAACCCGTGGTCACTTTGCTGGTTGCAGAGCTCGGTAACCAGTTGCCGATGGATTTTGGTCGCTGAGCTGGTCGCGCGGCCAGCTACCCTGGCTAATAGGCTCCATTTGATTACATGGGCGGCAACCGACCAAACCACCGGTGGAGTGACCGGTTGCGCGGCTGGCCGCCGTGTATAATAGGGGCCTAATATATTCGATACGCGCGCGTCCAACGGCGTAAGACGAAAACATTCCTTACTTTCTGAATAGCCCTCGTATGTTGATATGGCTTATTTTCTTTTTTTTATGTGTAGAATCAGCTCCCGAAATTTCTGCACTTCGTCGTGAGTCACCCTGTATAAATATTTAATGATCTTAAATAAAATGTATTTTTTTTTTTAAATCATGTGTTCAAAATTATGCAATAATTTCTTCTTATAGAGGTGAAGCAGGTGCCAAGGCTGCTTCGAAAAAGTGTTAGGCCTAAAAGTTCTAGAAAAATTTAATCAAAGCTTTCCCAAATCAATTATGCTATTATCAGGTCCTTGAACCAATTAGTTCCATGCTAGAACACGTGAACCATTGAACTTATTACATACAGTATTTTCTAGTAGGTACTAGTAGGTAAATTATTTGTTAATGGTGTAAAATTGAATGTTTGGTACTTACAGATAAACTGTTTGATGAACCCTCCAAAAGGGATTTCAGTTCGTTTAGGTCGTTATCAGCCTGAAAATGGGATCAAGATGAAAATAAGGAAAGATGAATAATAAGGTTAAGATGTGTATGGTACTACACTTATATTTCATAAAACGGAAACAAAAACTTTTAAATGAGTTGGCCAGTTGGTGACTTCTTGAAAAATATTATAAAGAGCTAGTTTTATAAGAATGGTCATTTAATTGTGTATAGATTTAACTTATGTGATTGTTTACAAATAAAAATGAGGTAGATTAGGACATAGTAAGCGAAAGTAGATAACAACCATGGATACAAAGATCAACTAACTTATTTAAGGTTACAAATTATTGATGACCGTATACATATTGTAGGATCTGTTTGAAACACTAACAGACTATAAATAAATAAATAATAAATAAAAATGCCTTTATTTTTGAGCGGTTCTCAGTACATATACTGTTTTACAGAATAACTCTTGTCATCTAACATTAACTAAAATTAAACTAATATGTACAACAATATTTACAATAATACAGAAGATTTACATTTAAGTAAAAAAGTCCTTTAATCTTTTTTTAAAGGCATGGACTCCCAACTCTTTGAGGTCCCAGGGGAGGTCATTATATAAATTAGGCCCAAAATATGCAAAACTTCTACGCCCAATTTCCAACTTCACTTTTGGGAAGTGAAGTTTTTTGTCCTGTCGGGTGTGGCGCTGAGACATCCGAGTTCTTTATGTGAAATAGAGACTACTAATGTACCACTGTAATTTACCAATGTAGGATAAATTAGTGAATACTAACAAATATTAAAACGATCAAAATTAATAAATATTTTGTCATATGAAAAAAAAACTAGCATAAATAATAAAAAACCACAAAGATAATTTTAAATTTGTAAAATTAAATTGGCTAGTGTCCAGTATCCGTTCATAAAATGTAAAACCAATTTTCTGTGGAACTGTTATACCGGTAACTAATTTATAAGCTTAAAAAATAATAACCTAAAACTTCATACAAGGATTTTTACTAGGGCAAATTTGAAAAGTCTCTAAAGAAAATATTTCTTAAAATAGGCTATGACCATTTTTAGACTGAACGGAAGAAGTGTTTAGGTCTAATGATTCGTACGGTTGGCTACCTTGTTCCAGTCTCCGTCCATTACGTGTTGACGGAACTTGGCTGCAGCCGGGTGGTCCAGACGGCAGCCAGACTCCTGTATCAGTACCTCCGCCGTGTGGCTGTGGACAGACGGAACAAGTGTCATTCGGTTGCATTATATTGTGTTAGGCCTAAGTCTGGTGCCGGTGTAGTGTTGTAGGCTATCAGATCTCTCTTGCTGTAGGTAATATTAATGGAAAATATTACGGTCATGGCTGGAAACACTCAACTGAATAAGCAATTTTTTAAAGAAGTTTACATACATTTGCTACTGAGAAACCCTTCATTTAAAGGTGTATTTCCATATCTGAGTGGTTTATAAAGTAAGCATGGTAAACCAAAGGAAGTTTGATGTTTTGAAAGTTCGAAACTGTGGGTTCAGATAACTTGATTTATAGGGCTATTAATGATCCTTAACAATGCATTGGCTGGTCTTTGTTGGTTAACAAAGCTACACAAGGCATTACACTCAATCCTTCAATCATTTTTCATTCTTATTTGCCTAGATAAGGCCAGAAGGTGAAAGAATGACCAAAGGTCATTCATTACTCATCTTTCAATGATTAAGGCAAACTGATTCCTCACAAAATTTACATGTAACAAGCTATTTCCCATCACGGCTTTGCCCGTGATTGGATTTATTTTATTGGTAATTAAGCTCGTTTGCTATGCTCACTCGCTGTCACGCTCACCTTATATAAAAGAACTCGCTGGAATACCTAAAATTAGAATATTTTATTGATTTTTTTTAACAACCAATAAAAGTAGATAAAATAAAGATTTTCAGATTTTTTACAAACTATTGTATGCCTACTGGGTCAGATCCGTTTGGACATGTTTGCACCAAACGAAACACAAACTGTCCTTGAATAATGCTTAACAATGCCTGAAAGTTTCATTACAATCTGTCGAGTTGTTTAAGAGTCCATGGGCAACATAGATATATACATATGTACTTCCACTTTTATAGATATAGATAAATGAGATTCAGTTGTGTTTTACAATGAAAGTTTTCTGTTCTGAATTATACAGTAGCCTACTTTAAGAATTATGTGACAGCTTAACTAAGGCAAAAAAAAAAAAAAAAAAATCACTTGGAATTTATGGCAGCTTTAAAATTAATATTAAATTATGATATTAAATTGTTACTGAACAAAAAACATTTATAAACTATAAATTTATATACATTTATTATTGAAATTATTGAAAAGTTTAAAAAGTGATAACTTAAACGTCGGATAAGGATTTTAACCAGGGGGAAATTTGAAGTCTCCAAAAAAAATCTATGACTGTATCCCTTAGTAAATAAAGTTTTTCATAGGCTTATAAAACACAATATTACAGTTTTTTACAGGTGTTTAGCAAGATACAAAAGGTTTGAAACCCTCCTCCTACCATTGTTCATTGCACAAATAATTAATAGAAAAATTCATTACGGTAAGCAAAACTTGGGTTTGTAATATTTGTACAAAATTGATTTAATAAACTACCACCATGTTTCAACTAGTCTATAATTATGGAAAGACAAAGCTTAAACTTAAAGTGGTCAATATGACGTGTGATTCATAAAGTGCAAATTAAATTAAGCCAGCACAGCACAGGGGGACAGTAAAGATTCACGCACGACACTTCAGAAAAGTTGGCAGGTCATGCAACCGAACAAATTACAACAACCTACTTTACTTTAATGTTTCATGCTGCAGTTTGCCTTATATTTATCATTACTAAATTTAGCAGGAATGTCCAGACTTTCCGAACAATCCACTTCAGACTGTAAAACGTTAAAATTTTACTAAACGAGCCTCTAAGAATTATTTGAACTAAACTACTAAAACACTTTGTTCAAAGAGGAACCGTTTAAACACTGTCCTCCAAAGCATAGATAAAGAATATTAAAAATTAACTTGCAGAATTTACTTGAAGGACATTTTATAAGAAACATAAGTAGAGATGTAAATACCTGGGTATTTCAATTCAGGGTGTATACCCAAAAGTCATAAAAATGGTGTTTTGGTTATTTACAAAATCTAGCAAGATTAATTTATAGTGAATATGTTATCATGACTAAGTGCCAAAAGACTTCTCAAACTTCTCTAAATTTCATAAAGGTAGAAATACCCAGGACCTGGGTATTTGTGTCATTCAAGCACCAAAGTAAAATGCTAGTGGGGACCATATACAAATTTTAAAAACACATTTTATCATCTTTTTAGCATATTTACAGTAGAATAATTGCAATAAGACAACTCAATCTTCTCTAAATTTGATAAAATTATAAATACCCTGCTTTTAGCAAATTTAGTAATAGAGAATATCCCAGTCAGCACACAATGTGAAAATCACGTTATTTTCACGTGAAAAAAGGTGAAAATGTAAAAGTGAAAAATTAATACGTTTTTTTTCACGTGAAAATAACGTAAAAATGTAAAAGTAAAAAAACGTGATTTTCACCAAAATTTTTTTACATTTTTTTTACTTAATGTTTTATATTCACTAAATCACTTTTTTAAGAAAGTGGGACTTCACACAGTAGGTATTTTAACCTAAATATGAATGAGAGATGAGTGTAGGATGGTTGTGGCACGATCTTGCCCAGTCAGCACAAAATGTGAAAATCACGTTTGTTTCACGTGAAAAATGTAAAAATTATATAAAAGTAAATAGAAAAATATTTTTTTCATGTCAAAATTACGTGAAAAATGTGAATGTGAAAAAAAAGGCGAAACAAAGAATATTTTTTTCACGTCAAAATTACGTGAAAAATGTGAACGTGAAAAAAAGATGAAAAGAAGGATATTTTTTCACGTCAAAATTACGTTAAAAATGTAAAATGTCAAAAACCTATGAAAATATAATATCATTTTAACGTGAAAACTATGTGAAAAATGTCAAATGAGAAAAAGGCGAATAATAGAATATTTCTCATGTACAAATTATGTGGCAAAATTTAAATCTAAAAAGCGGGTAAACGAGAGAGTAAGTATTTTTGCATTTAAAATCTATGTAAAAATGTATATCGTATTTAAAAAAATTAAATTAAAAAATTTATTTTCAAATTTTATTTTACTTTTTAGTTATTGATAATTTTATTTGACTGTCAAAGTATCAGCATCAGATTTACTTATGTAGAGATATTGTCTAATTATAGCTTTTGAAATAACAATTTAAATTTCAATTTGTGGTATCAACAATTTATAATTATATTTTTTAGCCTTTACATTATTCCAACAGGATGTAATTTCATGCGTTGGTTATATAAATTTTAATAACACTTTAAATATTTAATACGCAATAGTAAATATAGTTATAAAAGATTAAAAAAATTATTATTATTAACAAACACAGAGTTATTTCAAATTGGGCCAGAGTTTTAATTTTGACTTGTTCAAGTACAAGGAAGGTTGAGTATTAAATGTATAAATAGTAATTTAAATCTGCTTATGGTACAGCAAAAGTGGCTGAGAGGGTTAAGGCGCTAGGACATAGACAGAAAGGTTGTGGGTTAAAATCCAGATGAGGATGAGAAGTTTTTGATCGCCTTTATTTACATTTTTTAAATGTATTGGTTAGAAAAAAAGCATTCATTTACAAATTTTGTTGAAAAAATTGTTAAATGTTCAGTAAAACATAAGTTAAAAAGGTAAAAATTAAGTGAAACAAAAACGTCATTTTCACGTCTTTTTTTCACGTGAAATTCAGTGCAATTTTTACGTTATTTTTACGTGAAAATAACGTGATTTTCTCCTTTTTTCACGTGAAATTTACGTGAAAATGTAAAAAAAGAAACGTTATTTTCACATGAAAATAGCGTAGTCACGTGAAAATTCACGTGATTCACGTGAAGTGTAGTTCACGTGAAAATAGTAGTAGTCGCAATAAGATCTAAGCCCGAAACAATGAAAATTTTAAGTTTTGAGGCGCCTACAAGCCTAAAACACCGTTTTTGATGAAATTTGGTACAGGGGTGTAAGACAGCATTTACTTGATTGAATTAGCGAACCGGAATGATCGGACCAATGGAATGGGGTTTAACTTATTGGGTTTCAAAAGGGTAAAAATGGGTTTTTGGCATTTTTCAACCACAATTTTTCAAATTCGTCAATTTAAACTATAACCATTTAAAAGAGCTAGAAAAAACAAACAATTTGGTATTTTAAATTTTTATCTGAGCATAAATGGTTACAGAAAAAATCTAAAAATTTGTTTCCCATGTTATTCTTATGGGAAATCAACAAAACGCTGTATCTTGCTTAGCCTATTTATTGACATCAACTTAATCAAATTTGGTATATACATTATCTATAATATGGTGTAACTTATACTTGCTTACAAAACCCATATGGCGGCAAATCTACGTACGCAACCCCATGGGGTTTATGGAAAAAATTAAGAATTACCAGATCTTGACACAATTTTGTGTTTACCTTCACCAATTATTGATTAACTTAGATTGTCTAACAACACAACAACACCCCATGGCGGAAAACCTACATACTTGATAAGTTAGTATGGTGTTTTATGGGGAAAGTAAAAAATCTTAAATTCCATTGGAAATTCGCTGAGTACGCAGGTCTGCTGCGACAGGGGTATTTTGTATTTATCCAGTAAATTTCGGGTAAATCTCAATTTATATTTACCAACACTACCCACTGGGCATTTAGACGGCCCACATCACTAAACATAATCCACTAATTAAGTAATCCAAGTAATTAGATAAGTAATCAAAAACTCTTAACTACACCTTTAAAAGTAGACTTTAAGATTAAATCATAATGAGTTCAATTGACAAGACAAAAATTACAATCTGTATGAACCTTAGAGATTAAAAGCCAAGGGCTTGTAATCAACTGAAAACTTGGGTATAAAATGATTGAAAAAATGTGCTATGTCCAGAATTTAATTTTAATAAACAAATAGATTACTTTTAAAATTTTAGAATGAAAACAAGAAGGGTCACTTTTAATCAGTAACCCCAGCGTAATAGATATTCTCAATAGTTATGACTAGAATGATCAAAGGTCCACCGCTTTGTCAGTTACTTATTAAGATAATAAAATTATAGGGTACAATTTAAATATACCATATTGTATAGTAATTTATTTTATATAGCAATTATTAAACTATTGCAGGCTTGCTCAAGAATTAGGCTATCTACTAAGCACCAACTCAAATCAATTGAAATGATAAAATTATCAGGCTTATATATGCGTACAATTATTTGCTGTTCTGGTACCAATGATAAAATGACCAAAGCTAAAGAGAGAATTACTTCTCCAGCTTCAAGATGGAATATTATGAATTAAGTCTAATTTAAAAACTTAAAATGATCCATCTCAGGAAAGCAGAATAAATTAAGCTGTAAATATTCAAATCACTGCATTTGAGTTAGTCAAAATAGCCCTCGATTAGGGATCCCATATAAAGGAGATTATATTATTAGCTAATAAACCAGTGGTGGAGGGGTGGGGGGTGGCGTTTGGCCCAATTTAACAAAATAGACATTGAAACAACATTTTTAGATCACCTGAATAATATAAAAATAAGTTCAGTTCAGTTAGCAATTAATTGAGACATTATGTTATCCTGTATCAGGGACTTATACATTTTTTCAATCAAAACAGGAGGAAAATTCTAGTAAATTTTGACTTAAACTAAATAAAAAATTAAATTTAAAATAAATATTAAATTATCATTTGGCACAGAACAGTAACTGCTGCTGCAAAGTATAATTATTGGGAAGAAGGCCTTTATATTTCCTTTCATAAGCAGGAGCAGTAAATTTAAAGAAAATTAAAAATACCTATTGGTACAGTAAACTTCCTCTAGTCTGGCATGTGCCAGACACAAGGGAGGACTTGATGCGAGGGCTATTCAGAAAGTAAGGAACGTTTTCGTCTTACGCCGTTGTACGCGCGCGTATCGAATATATTAGGGTATGAGAGTGCTCGGGGCCTCAGTGGCTATCCAGCCGTGACACTTGGAGCATCTTCGCGCCACCCGTTTTCTTTCTATTTAAATTCAAAATGGCCGCTTCCGTAAAAAGTCCCGCCAGTTGCGAAGTGCGATCGGTAACACGGTTTTTGTTGACAAAAAATTTAAAACCAATAAAGATTTATCGAAAAGTGTGTGGAAGTATGGGAACAATGTCTTGAATGAAAGTTCTGTGCGTAAGTTGTGTATTCAGTTTACAAATGACCGAACCAATGTTCTTGATGAGCAGTGGAGTGGACGACTGAGCATTGTGACTGACGAACCGGTCACTTAAGTTGACGATAAGATCCGTGAAAACCGCTGCTCCACCATAACAAAGCTTTCGTTATCTTTCCCTCAAGTTTCACGGATTTTGCTGTGTTGAAATTGAAAGAATAGAAATCGATAAATCTCTATCGGTTTTTAGTTTTTTGTCAACAAAAACCGTGTTACCGATCGCACTTCGCAACTGGCGGGACTTTTTACGGAAGCGGCCATTTTGAATTTAAATATAAAGAAAACGGGCGGCGTGACGATGCTCCAAGAGACACCGCTGGATAGCCACTGAGGCCCCGAGCACTCTCATACCCTAATATATTCGATACGCGCGCGTACAACGGCGTAAGACGAAAACGTTCCTTACTTTCTGAATAGCCCTCGTACATGCATGATCATGAAATATTCCAGATTAACGGATGATTATAAGGAAAAACATTACAAACATTATTAGACTTATTGCATTCTTTAAACAGCTTTAATACAGAATAAAAATATTGAGAGACAACACTATAATTAAAATGCACAATTTGAAACTAAAACAGGCGCCCTAGGCTTACAAAAAGTTAATTTGAAGTTATAGCCAGTGACAGTTAAGTTGACACTTGGGCCTGGCGTGGCATGGCAGCAATGGCAGGGGGTGGGTGGAAGTTAGGTACCTTAGTTAGGAACATTCCGCTGCTAAATCACAGAGATGGTGCGGGGACTACGAGAACTCCGGGCCTGCATATACTCCCACCTCTCCCGCTCTCATGACGTGAATTAGAGGAAGTTTACTGTACTTAAAACTCAAACGCAACTAAGGATAGCTTAAATCTTAAGCAAACAAAATCTGAATTTTTAATATTACTAGCCAAGTCTAAATTAATGTAGGCCCTACCAGTACAAAATTTAAAGAAATTATCAATTAAATAATTTCTTGATTAACATTATAGTTGGTGCTGTTACTCAGGTTAATAAAACGTCTTGCAACACTACTTGATATATTTACACTTACCCTGTAATTAAGACAGTAAATATATAAATAAGAAAGATGTTATCATGGCAATCGATTTTGACCAGTTACACCGGTCATCATCAGGCTCAATCCGAGATTGAGAGAATCAAGATAGTGTCATTTTTTTCAGCGTTGACGCCATCTTGATTTTCTTAGTCTTGGATTGGGCTTGATGATGACCGGTGTGAATGGTCAAAATTGATTGCCATTATAACATCTTTCGTATATATTTACCGCCTTTGTATATAGTTAATGTGCAAGTGTAAATATATATCAAGTAGTGTTGAAAGACAATTTATTATTTCAACCTGAGGATTATCAATTGCACTACAAAAATAAATAAATAAATTGGTAGAAAGTGTTATAAATTTTATGCACCAAAGTTAACTTATATATAGGTAAAGAGGATGAAAATGAACAAAAAGGTTTATGTGAACAAATGTCCTAAAATGCTTCGTTAAGCCGCTAGCTGCCATTTGGTTTTTTTACTTTCAATAATTTTTATTTCTGTAACTTAAAGTGGTATTAAGTTTATATTTGCACAAACCTTTATCACACCAATGATCTTATTCAGGATTTTTTTTCCCCAATTTGTATTTTCAATACTCTTGTCGCAGCAGATCTGCAAACTTGGCGAATTTCCAATAGCAATCTTTACATGCCTGTACCAAATTTCATAATGATCAGACAATTTTTGCAATAGTTATGATTAACAAACACTGGAAATTAAAAATTATATTTCCCAAATAAGTTTATGTCAAATTTTTGAGTAAATCGTTATTTGTGCAGTTATAAATGTATAAAAAAACCACTAAGTATCCTTAAAGTATATATAAAAAGCTACAAATTTAGATATGAAATTATATAATGACGGAGGTGGCCCTCAACTGGCATTTTTAGCTACTATGAAAACGACGGTAATATTTTTATTCCAAAAGGGAATTTGCTTAAATGGCAGGTATTTTAAAGTTTTAACCTCAAATATCTAAAAACCAGTACGGTAAATTTTATCATAATTTTATAAGTAATAACAGATTTATTGCAATTTTTCTATATTAATGAACTCAATTTTCATGAATTATAATGCAAAATCAATGTTTTTTACTACAGAAAAATGGGACCTCAACCCTCAAACTCCTTGGCCGTGGAACCTCATCCACCAGAAAAATATGTGGACCCCATCAAGACCACGCCTTCAGTACCCATCATCAAGAGGGCCTACAAAGAAGAGGACTGTCTCTCTGTATAATATATTGATCCATTATGAATATCGATTAAACCTGATACTTATTCTTAATAATGAATGCAGTGTTAATACAGTAGTAAAGCCCCAAAAAGAGGAGATTTCATTTTTTATAATGAAATTTCCAAAACTTTTAAATTTTACCTTTAAAATCTGGTAATCTCCAGAATATTTAGTGATGTAGTAACCCTATGTATACGGCATACTGCGTAGAAAACCGAATGGCTGATGAAGTAGCCTGTAAGCCTAGGGTTTTCGTGGGGGAAAAAATTTAGGAAGCCAACTCTTGTTTTTATAAGAAAATGGCATTATCTAATGTCTAGGATCATTTATAAGGCCTAAACTTAAGAACTTAATAACATAACTTAGTAAATAGGCCTAGGCTTTAATATGAAATACCTTTGTATAACTTAACTTATAATTTTTAACTTAAACCCTAGGTACAACGGCAATTTTTTTTACTTGGTAAAAACTATCCATACTGGTACCTCATAAGGGGCTAATGTATTCCCTTAAGGAAAATTCGCTATATAAGTAGCCTAAACATACGCTATTTGCTAAAAGGTCTAATAAATAATTAAAGAGAAAGCCAAATGAAGCTTATGACCAGTTCTAGAGCCCATAAAAAACCTCTTGAGTTACAGTACAGTAAAGTTTTTTGACATGGTTTTCAGGATTTGTAGCAGTAAACTTATAAGTTAGGCCTATGTAGAATATTAATTTGGGCCTATATAAAATAAAGTACCGTAAGTTATTAAAATAAGACCCATTACCGGTAAGGTGCCTAGCCAATTTATAAGGGGTTTAGTCTAGGCCCACAAGTTACTGTAAGCCTAAATTGAAACAAATAGGCCTATCGGAAGAACCAGCCTAAAAGTGACATGTAACTTTTAGGCCCCTATTACTGAATTCCTGATTAGTTGAGGATGTCTTAGGTGTAACAATAGCCAAAACAGGCAGTTCTGAAGTTAAATAGGGCCTAATTTAGATGAATAGCCCGGTTCAAGTTTGAGGACTGTTTTTTTTCTTTTTTTTTTAAATGTAGGTCCTACCACAAAAGTTATAATAAAGAAAATACTAAGCTACCGTTTTAAGTTATATAAAATCTAGATACAAACCTTGATTTGACTCCACATTGAAGAGAAATTCTAGGTAGCCTACTACCACAAATTTGAAGATTAAGACTAAGAAAGAACAACACTGATAAAAACTTTATGCTCCTTGAAAGTGCTCTAGAGATCTGTCAACAATATTGTCAAAGGCTAATTGTTATGTAAGTGGATCCGAGAACAAAGGCTTCTCCTTGGTACGAATATTGAATTTTAAAATAAATTAAAAATTACAATTTCTGACATTGAAAGTCAGATAATCCGTGGTAAACAAACACAAAGAAATAAAGTACAGTGGCCCACTTACTTAAGACCAATATTTCTCAAGTGTTGTCCAATAAGTCGCACAATTTCGTGGTCTGTTCTGTCCAATCGTTTTGGAGATATTTCTCCGTTGAGAGACGGGCTGTGTGGAACGATATCAGTGCCATTTTGCTGGGCGGATGAAGATGGGATATGGTCGTCAGCAGCTCCATTGTGTTGGGTACAGCCATTTGCTGGTTGCTGCATTGTCGTCTCCAAAGAAGGACGTGACTTCTTTCGCGGTGGCGGAGCTAGTCCACCGTCGTCGGACTCTCCACTCGAGGCCAGGCTTGCTAACGGGACGCCGTGACGAAATTTCGTTGGTTCACACAGATTTTCCGAGGAAAAAATTTGTGTGAGTGCCAACAGTTTAACTCTGACACAGATGATGGCGAAAACACAAACAGTCGCTTCGCTTCCCTTCTGCCAGTCAGCTACACTCTACACACACAGCTGACTATTGTGACGTCACAAACCAGTCGTTATAGATCGCAGTGCTCAAAACCAGCTGCGCGCGACGATGCAGCTGATCAGTGACGTATAATCAGAACAATAGCGTGTCGTACGTTTACGTGGAATTCCAAACTGAGTCTATTGTCGATATGAGCTATTTTTACTCTTCGCTAATTTTACTTCGAAGTAACCAAAGTGTTATCAATGAGCATATAAAAAATTGCATTTATTTATTATTTATTTTTACACAAAATTCATATGTTTTGTTAAGAAACTATTTTCCATTGTTTAAGGAAAAGCCTGTGTTGGGGGGGGGGGGGGGGGGGTTGCTAGGGAAGGTTTGTGTTGTCATCCCCTCAGGGAGTTGGTGTCCCACACACTCCCACCTCACCCATTTTGCAAAATGTTTATAAATAATTATTAAAATTATGGACTTCAATGACGAGCTTTTCTAAATGTTGTAGTTTACAAGTTTGCTATAAAGCCCGCGTAGGAGGAATACCCATATGGCATGCGGATATCCGGCAATTACATTTGCGAGAACCTGCTTCTATTGCCTCTGGCTCTGGTACGGCAATATATAGATCAAATTTTTTTCAACTTCACGCATTGAAAAACTATTTAGAAATTTAATATTGTTGACACCATTTTTAGGACGTCATTTCAAACTTCATTTTTGTATATAAACAAACCTTGTACATAGCATACAGATCTATGTCATTCATATAATATATAAGAACAAAATTTAGCGTGTGAAAAATTTCCAACTCGAAACCGGCAAAATTGAGAAAAATGTGTGTTTGTATACCTAATAATTTTAGTTTTATAAAATTTGGTCCAATGAGAAAGCCGTTGGTATTTGAATACTTCCCACATGGCACAGAACGTTTTATTGACTTGAAAATGTCACATTTTTTATTTGAAATTCATATTGATATTCGCATGTGTAAAATTGACACATAATTATTGATACATTTAGGTACCAACGATATTAAATTTTAAGTAAAATAAAAATTTGATATAACAATAAATATAAAAACTGTCAAAATTTGATATTACACAAAAAGTAGTAAAAAATTTCAAATTATTATTTTTACATCAAAATTTATAAATGAATGCATTTTTACTAACCACGTCAGGATTTGGACCTTCAAAACCTCGTATTCAACCCAGTCAGAACAAAATATGAAAATAACTTTTTTTCATGTGAAAAATTTAAAAATTATGTAAAAGTGAAAAGAAGAATATTTCTTTCACGTGAAAATTGTGAACATGAAAAAGGTGAAAAGAAGAATATTTTTTCACGTCGAAATTACATGAAACATAAAATGTAAAAATATGTGAAAAGAAGCATATTTTTATGTGAAAATTATGTTAAAAATGTAAATGTCAAAAACAGATAAAAATAAATATAATTTTACATAAAATTATGTGAAAAATGTTAAATGAGAAAAAAAGTGAATAATAGAATATTTTTCATGTAAAAATTATGTGAAAAATGTAAATCTAAAAAACAAGTAGGCCTAAACGAGAGAATATTTTTTCAATTAAAAGTTATGTAAAAAGTGTATGTTAAAATACCCCCCGTCGCAGCAGACCTGCATACTCAGCGAATTTCCAAATTAGTAATAATATTAGTTTTTACCACATAAAACTGTAAACCAAATAAAATCACATGGAAATAAGTGTCTATTCTCCTTATGATAAATATAGGGACAGGTATGCTGCAATAGGGAACACTAAAAGTAGGTTTTAATCATAAAAAAAATTATTTCGACCGTATGAAGCGATGTATGAAGTTTCATCAATATATCTGTCCATTGATAAAAGAGTTTTCCTATTCTCCATATGATTAACATGGGAAAAGAGTATGCAGGTTTGCTGCCATGATAAGCACAAAAAACAAGACTTTTTACCATAAATTTATAAATCTCAACCAAATGAAGCTGAATTCCAAGTTTCATAGAAAAATATTGGTTAATAAGTGAAATATTAACACATCCCAATTCTACATAAGATTAACATTGGAGCCCCAAAATACAATGTACTGTCTTTAGACTTTTTAATATCTCGGTAATCAATTAATGGTGTAAATACCTGATTAATGGTAATCCTTTTCTGTTGCGACAGCAACTAGTTTCGACTCACTGTCGGAGTCATCATCGGGCTTGAGCAAAGATGTGAATAATTCTCTTCATGTGAAGGTCGTCAAAATGATAAAAAGTTTAATAAATACACACGGACACATATTACACTTAACAAACGACACGACGGACACGAACACAGGCATACGAAAAAACAGTTTACAACGACGCAATCCCGGCGGCGGTAGAGTCTAGACTCTACCGCCATGCTCTACCGTTTGCTCAAGCCCGATGATGACTCCGACAGTGAGTCGAAACTAGTTGCTGTCGCAACAGAAAAGGATTACCATTAATCAGGTATTTACACCATTAATTGTATTCATTGGTAATCCGGAGGCTAACATTCCATCACTCGGTAATCAATGGGGATAGAGCAAAGTTTCAAAGTACTAAATTGTGTGTGTGTTTTTTTTTTTTTTTGAGCTAAATCCAATAATCAAAATAAATTAAAAATTTTTTAAATTTACATATGAAAAATGCCAAAACCACATTTTTGGGGTACAAAACCCCCCAAAACTACCCCTTCCGGTAGGTCGATATGTCTGGTTTATGAACTCATCCGAATAAACGTAGGATTACACTTCTCTACCAAATTTGGTCTCGATCGGACCATTTTTACGAGTTATCGTGTCTAGGGACACATACATATATACATATATATATATATATATATATATATATATATATATATAGGAAAAACAGTCGCATTATCTTGACATTGTCATATGTAACCAACCGGATACATCCGCACCCACGATGGAACGAATTTGTATCCTATCGGATACATTCCGCGGCGAACGTGTTAAAAGGCTATAACTACACAAACTCTCTACCAATATATATATGTATATATATATATATATATATATATATATATAACATTTTTAATGACTATTATTTTTGGTCTCTGGACACCTAAAAACAAAAAAGTAACACGGTCCCGGGCTTAGGTCTTACCATGAGACCTACGGTAATACCTTATTCCCTATGGGAAATTCGCTAAAAAATATACAATAAAAAAATTAATTGTCAAATTTTATGTTGCTTTTTTTGTAACGAGGTGGCTCGTGCGCAAATTGCGCAGTTTATGATATTCTGTATGAATGAAACTCACCTACAGTACGTGAATGTTGATTATGAAGTGACAGAGATCTATTTTTGTTTACTATCTGGCTTTTAAAATTCATCTGAAGGTAATCAGCTGTTAAATTACAATTCACACAAAAAACTTGCAATAAAAGTTGGTCAACATTTTAAAGCGCCCTCTAAAAATAAATCAAAGGCGAGGGGTGCGAAGCCCGAAACAATATGACCTTTTTAATTACGATTCGTCACTGCGGTATATCCTAGGCTTTAAAATGACACCTCAATCTTAAAAATCGGTTCAGTAGGTCGAGAGAAAAAGGAACGTAACAGACGAAACCCTAATAGAAATAAGAAGATAGATTGATAATTTAATTTCACTGTCAAAGTATCAGATTTATATATGTAGAGAGTTTGTGTAGTTATAGCCTTTTAACACGTTCGCCGCGGAATGTATCCGATAGGATACAAATTCGTTCCATCGTGGGTGCGGATGTATCAGGTTGGTTACATATGACAATGTCAAGATAATGCGACTGTTTTTCCTACAGCGTTTGAGAAGGAAAGACATATTATGCATTAGCAAGTAGGTAAGGGTATTGAGCTTTTAGATTACTTGTGATTAGTATATATTCTACAGGTTTTTAATTTTGCGCTATCGTTGGAGGAATGTATATATAGTTGAGCGTGGGGGTTGAGTTTTGACATTTTATATGCCGCAGCAAACGTGTTAAAATAACAGTTTGAATTTAATTTTTTGGTATAAAAAATATGTAATTATTTTTTCTTAACCTTTAAACACTGTCTGAAATATTATATGTTCAAGTCCTGATGAAGATAGGAAAGTTTTGTTTGACTTTATTTACATTTTTTAAATGTATTGGTTAGAAACCTACCTATACCTTTGAATCGAGGTGTGTTTCAAGGAGCTCCTTTGTCGCCAACACTCTATAACATCAGCATAGACCACATACCAGATGAATTAAGCGCGGAAAAAGTAAAAAATGCTCTTGGATACCAACTTGATGATCAGTTGCCACCTATACCAATACTCAGTTTCGCTGATGACACTGTCCTTGTTAGTAAAAACAAAGAGTCTGCCATTACGCTTTTTAATATGATTGTGCCATTGTTTGAGGAGATTGGACTAAGTTGCAAGTAAGGAGCAAAGTTGAGTGCATCTTTTGAAAAATTGGTTTTTGATCTCATGCAAGCACCATGCATAAGAGCCCAATCCTTGGCTTTCTCTACAATGTCATTCAAGACGCCTTCGGGTAATGGCAGAGGAAGGATTGGTTGTAATCTGCCTTCCATCATTATCTTAATACTTTAATAATATGGATTATTTATAATGGAATAACAAAAATAATTAACATTGAAAAAGGGCAATTGAAACCTTTCGATTACAATATAAATGGTATTAAGATTCAATCTCTTCATGCCGAAGAACGGATAAAATACTTAGGGGTTAATTTTGAGGATGAAATTGTGGTCAACTCGACTGAAATTATTATTTAAAAAATAAGGTTACAATACCTTGTGCCGTCGTCAATTCCTCATTTAGTCGAGATGACTAGTTTCGGAGCATTTGCTCCATTATCAAATCTTCATAGTCAAAGGTAGTTAAAATAATTCGAACACAAAGTCGTTGTCAAAATTTAAAATAACATAACACAGACACGAACATTTAACACACATTACGAAACGAGAATTAAATAATGAGAAATAACAATCCAGGAGGCAATATCATGATGAAATTATTAAATCCCTCACCGAAAAAGCAAACAAACTTGCAAATTCCCCATTTTTAAAAGCTGATCAGAAAATGTAAATTTTAAATAAATGCATTTGGCCTACATTGATATATCCTTTTCAAACAGCACCTCTTACAAAATTGAATAAAGGTTTGCTCAATGATATTGACAAAATTATCAGATCTACAATAAAAGAAATATTGGATTTGCCAAGTGACATACCAAATTCTATGCTGTATGCACCAATAAATAAAAATGGACTAGGATTAATTAAAGCTATATGGGGATCACCACAGTGGCGGCTCCAGAGCCTATTTTCGGGGGGGGGGGGGGGGGGGTGTAAATTGCCGACCACTGGTGGTATTGTTATTTTACACTATAAATAAAATTATTTTCCTAGATGAAAGGGATAAGGGGGTGACAGAATACTTTGAAAAGATTTGCAAAATCAAACTATATTTTAGATATCTCATTGAAACCTAACCTCAGCAAAAGAAGAGGTAACCTACTAAGCATCACGCAAATAACTGCAGTCAGTCTGAGTTTATGTCATTGAGACTCTTGATTTTATTTATGCTTCTCTTAAGCATAAGAGCCAAACAGACTGAAAAATAAAGTAAATTGTTAAATTATTATAGTCTTTTTTGTTTTATTATAAAAAAACCAGCTTCAATAATAAATCAGATAGGTGTTGATTTGTTAAATGCAATTAGCGGTAAAAAGCAAATACCGTGGACCAATGTTGTCATGACCATCGAAGTTAACTCTTGAATTTGAGCTCCTTTCAAAAGCGAGATTTTAAATTTAATTTTTCTCTTCTAATATAACTAAGTTTTAATGATAGCCCTTTATGGTTTCCAAGTGATTATAAATCCGTCAGATGGAGCTTCACAATCTACCCCAATAGTAAAACAAAAGTAAGGGTACACCTAGTAATAGTAAATGTTGGCCTACTCCATCAATTCTACCATGATCACAGCTCAACCTTCTTTCACACTAAATACTAATTAAATTGATATACCGTGGTACTGTTATTCATTACAACAAAACAATCTGATAATACTGTTCCAAAAAGAAGGCTATGACTGCACTCACCCACATAGCACACGTTGTCAATTTGACGTCAAAAAGTGATCAAAGTATAGGACAGGGAAACCCCATATGGCAACTGGGTCCGGAGTCAAAACTTTTAAAAAGCTACCAACTTTTCTCAGGATCGAACCGGCTACCTTTGGATTCAAAGGCAAGCACTATAACCACTCTACTACCCAGTCAATTTCTTCTAAGTCTAAAGAAGTTTGCCAGCAGAGAGTATATTTGTAAAAGATGGTCAGACCCTATATTGGATATGGGGGGGGGGGGAGGGAGTCGGATATGAGAGGTTTTATACTGTACTTGAAAAAAATATTTAAATGAGGATTATAAAAAACAAACTTAAAGGAATAATACTTTATTTCGGTGGAATGACCAATGTGAAACATCAAGATAAGTCTTGTTAGTCCAAGTATAAGTTATGCATAACGCACCTCAACAGAAAACCCAAATAATAGAAATTATGTTTTATTTGAAAATAAATACTACATACTGAGATAATTTTAAGTATTTCTATAGCTAAAAACAAAAGCTTAAAACGGATACCTTACAAAAAATTTTTAATCAAGTGCTCAAAACCATCATAGAATGGGTAACAGCTAACGGCAATTGTAGGGGATGTCCAACTTCTGACGTTTGCGAGCCTGCATTCCCGTGAAGAATTCCCTTATGTCTTCCTCTCTAACCACCTTCTTGTTCTCAACAAATTTTGCCAGATATTCACTTAGGTGTGTCTTCATTTCATTATAGCCTGAAATAACAATAGTTCAAGTTAAAATATGCTTTATAATATGCTTTGAATAAAGTGCATCGCTAAACTTATTGGTGGGGCGGTAGCTGAGAACCAGGAAGAAATTATAATGTAGGACACTTTATATCCAAATTCCTCCATAGGGCTCCGCCTCACACTTCTTCAAAGTTACCATGTTATTCTTTAGTCCAGACACTTTGTACTTTTACAGTGCATTAAATCTGGTAGCCTACCTCTGATTTTTGGCTCAGTTGTTTAGGATGTTGGCCTGATGTTTAAACAAATTTTTCGCAAACAATAAACGCATCATTGGCAAAATTTGAAAAAAACTTAAAAAAATTGGCACTTTTTTTGCAATTTTCACTATGAAGGACTTGTTTTCCAAACAAAGGTGTTCATAGCATTTTTGTATAGCATGAAATTCCCTAAAATTTGACACAAAAATCATCATTATAAACCTTGTAGTTTTTTTATCATAATTTTTTTCATTTTTGGGAAAACCGTGATTTTAACAATTTTAAATCAAGCAAATTTTTTGGTCTGATTTTCACGAATTGAGTGAAATTTCAATCAAAGTTGTATGACATACCAGCTTGAAATATTGGTGAATTGATGTTATTAATTTGTTTATAATGTTTAACATAAAAATATAACAGTAGTTATTTATTACAATTTTGTTTTGCAATTATAGAAATTATTATTTAACAATTTAAAAGAATTAAAACTAAAAAAAATTTCTGAACAAAATGCATTTCTATTACATTTAGTTGCTGGTAGTTGTAAAAAATATGAGACATGGAGTAACATAACATGTTCTTAAAAGAGAATTTGAGGGTGTTTTAAAAATAACTTTTTTTTTATTGCTTGGATTTTATGATCAACATTTTTATCTTTCCAGGTCAATTTCTATAAAAATACAACAGTCATACTTTTTCTTTTAAGTTTCTGTTTAAATTGAATTGCAATTTGGCCACTGAAATGGTATGATTGCTTGATCTCTTATGGATAAAATAAAACACCGTTAATGTGGTAGGGTGAACATTTAATATCTATGAATTTTCCTAAATTGACTAATAGGTCAATTTAAAAATAATAATGTGTAAAATTCAAAAAAATTCGGCTCAGCCTGATTTTAAATACCATTACCAGGAAAAAAGTAAAAAGATAAATTTTTCAACTGACCCATTACTAAGAAAAAGCTTTTCGCGGTCCAATCGTCAGAATCATGTACTGTGTTCCAGCAAACAGCGGGAGTAAATCAGTAATATCTTGCATTAAATCATAAATTCCACTTGTTCTGAAAATTGGCTAATCCGAACACGGTAAAGTCCCTATTACGAGGGCTATTCAGAAAGTAAGGAACGTTTTCGTCTTACGCCGTTGTACGCGCGCGTATCGAATATATTAGGGTATGAGAGTGCTCGGGGCCTCAGTGGCTATCCAGCCGTGACACTTGGAGCATCGTCGCGCCGTCCGTTTTCTTTATATTTAAATTCAAAATGGCCGCTTCCGTAAAAAGTCCCGCCAGTTGCGAAGTGCGATCGGTAACACGGTTTTTGTTGACAAAAAATTTAAAACCGATAAAGATTTATCGAAAAGTGTGTGGAAGTATGGGAACAATGTTTTGAATGAAAGTTCTGTGCGTAAGTTGTGTATTCAGTTTACAAATGGCCGAACCAATGTTCTTGATGAGCAGTGGAGTGGACGACCGAGCGTTGTGACTGACGAACCAGTCACTAAAGTTGACGAGAAGATCTGTGAAAACCGCTGCTCCACCATAACGAAGCTTTCGTTATCTTCCCCTCAAGTTTCACGGACTTTGCTGTGTTGAAATTGAAAGAATAAAAATCGATAAATCTCCAACGGTTTTTAGTTTTTTGTCAACAAAAACCGTGTTACCGATCGCACTTTGCAACTGGCGGGACTTTTTACGGAAGCGGCCATTTTGAATTTAAATATAGAGAAAACGAGCGGCGCGACGATGCTCCAAGTGTCACGGCTGGATAGCCACTGAGGCCCCGAGCACTCTCATACCCTAATATATTCGATACGCGCGCGTACAACGGCGTAAGACGAAAACGTTCCTTACTTTCTGATAGCCCTCGTAGTTTGTATTAGTTTGGACTCTACTGCAGATAGCAGCACTATGACTCACTCAAGATGGCCTCCATCTGCTGCACACGGTCAAGTGACGACAGCGCCTCCATGCCTCGTTCGTACTGTGTCGCTCCCGCCACCCTCTTCTTACCCTTCCCTTCCTCTTCGTAGGATCGGACCGTGTCGGCCTCGTCAGGCAGAAACGCTACTCCATGTTTCTTGTATACCTCCTGTAACAAAAATCTTATTTCATCCCGAAGATCGCAATCGAGGTGACTTTTTCGTTGTTACACGAATAGTGTAACGTCAAGTCCTTAAAACTATTAAAATCTTTGAACTATTTCAATGAGTCTAGTGATAAGCCTATTAAGTATTCCTTCTGCTTGCTCTATAAAATTTAAGGATTTTTCTTTTTTTTACTTGGTACTTGTTACTTGTTTCTTGCATCTGTTGTTCTTTAAATTCTAAAAATAATTCAAATAGAATATAAATCTCATACATCCATTCATTAAAGCATTTACCTTGAAAGTAAAAGATAAGAAAAATTTAATGACTTAAAAAAAAAGGTAAAAGCTTACACTCCTAAGCAAAAAAATTTTTCTATGCAAAGGATAACTTATTCTAAATTTTTGTTACCACAGAGGTAGTCAATAGTGTAAAAACTAGACTCCACTAGAAACTTTTTACTTCATCTTTGAACTTTGTGATTTTATTGATCTGTTGCAATTATGGAATACCTTGATTTCACAGAAAAAAGTTAATTTGTGGTGCTCTGCATGAAAACCTTTACTACAGGTGTGATATTAGTGAATAAAAAAGTTTGTAAAATATTCTGGGGTTTTATAGCAAACTGATTCAAAGATGAAAAGTGAGGGGACTGTCAGAAGGCCAATTTGTTAAAAAGCATTTCTACACCTGGTCTATGGCAGCATGCCCAGGATGGCTCTGAGTGCCTTTTTTTACAGACTAAAATTCTTTCAAGGTTGCCTTTAACAGCTCCTCAAAGAATTATTGAATAGCAGATGTGCTGTTCAATGAGTCCATAGTAAACCAGTTTTGATAGGGGAAGGCTTCCATAGGTTCTGATTCTACGCAGAATACAGATACCTCGAGCTAACTACCCCTCAAGCTTTTTAACTGATCTTCCCATCCCAGCCTATCATTCAATCTCACTTCAAAAGAAGTCAGCAGTTTTTTAAATTTCAATTTGGTCCTCTCCAATAAATAAGTTCAGGGTCCTATTATTTTTTAAATTTTTCGTTTGAGCAGTTTGGATACACATGTATCTGTTTTTTTGTGTGAAAATTGAGTTTGTTTGATGAAAAAAAGTTAGCTAATTCATTTGTTTTTTTATTAGACTCTGCCTCCAATCTTGGCATCCCATTTACCAATAATGTTGTGTCATCCGCAAACAAGTAGACGTTGCCCATCGGGACACAGTATGTGATGTTTTTTATGTAAACCAAGAAAAGGAGAGGTCCTAGAACGGATCCTTGCAAAACGCTGTTTGTAATAATTTTGGAATGGAACATTTTTTTGAAGTTTTGAAGCAGAGTTTTGCACAATCTCAGCGATCTGGCACGTCAGCTAAGTAAGACTCAAGCCAGTCAGCGTCAGACCAGAGATTCCATTAGACGCCAATTTTTTTAAGAGAATTGCAGCATTGACACAACTGAAGGCTTTTGAGAGATCTGCAAAACAGCCAACAACTGTTTCTCCATCTGTTTTACAACTGTTTTTTCCGTCGTATCAATGCAGTTGTTGATATTATTTTGGTTGACTTGTTTTGTCTGAAACCATACTGCCTGTCACACAGTATGTTGTTGTGTTCCAAGAAGTGAGTAAGTTGCTCCGAGACAACTTTTTCAATTAATTTGTAAACATAAATGTTTAAACTTTACAACTTTCAACATTACGTTTTTATTCATGTGGTTTGATGGCGGGAGTTCCCTCAAGCTTACTCTCATTTGTGTGCAGTTTTGGGGTTGTATAACCCTAAATTTCTGGGTTATGAAGAACTGTTTCCACGAAAATGCCACATTTTAACATTTTGTTGAGAAAAATGATGTTGCAAATGCAGAATAATTTCTTAATGCACTTTATTACCCAACTATAAGGTAATATGTCCAACACCTACACCTCAGTGAAGCCATTTGACGGCCTTGGGCTTAACCTGTCTCAAAAACTTGAACAAATGGGATTCCAAAATGTAATATATAAATTGTTTACTAGTTACATGAAAGATAAAAATTTTAGAACTCAAACAATCGTCAACAATTCACAGTAATAACATCAAAATAAAAATGTTCTTAAAATATTTTCAAATTACACATTCACTACTTGAAGTTTTGAATCTCCTGACTCTCCTTCATGTTTATGAATTAAGTAAACAGTGGAAGTATTTACCTTGCATGAGGAACAAACACACAGCAGCTTCCTGAAATTTTCCGGCCAAAAGGTAGCTCCCGCGCCTCTTGGTAGCATACTCAAATTCTTCAGTTTACATTCTGTAATCATATCATAAATTATTAAAAACTAGAGACATTGACAGAGTTGGTTAAAACAATATTGGTCTTGCATCTGTGAAAATACCCAATATGGAAGGAAAAACAATACTCAAAGAAACAAAAAAGGTGAATCTCTTACCGTTTTCTCCCTCTCCTGACTTGGCTGCTGATTCAGAGGTCGATGTCGCGGCAGCAGACTAAAAACATAAAGTTTTTTTTTATAAATCTGTGAAATGAACTTTTGATATACAATGAATAAAACACAAAGTTAAGTTCATAGTAAAAGTGTACTTTTTATCTTCTCTGAAGATTTATTTTTCTTATTCAAATAAAACTGTCATTTATGTACATCAATAAATATTCCCCATTACTCCAATAAATGAAATTGTTCCTCATTGTAAATAATGTCAAAAGTAGCCCGTTGTATGTTAATTAAATTAAATTAACTCTTAATGACACGGGTTGCGAGGATCAGGTGGCTTCTTTAAGCCATTCTCAAGATGTGACCAAGGGGGCGAATCCCTAGACAGTACGCAAACACCACTCAGTGATTGGGGTAAAAAAATAGATGTTGATAAAAATATGACTTTATTTTTAATTAACAAAAGAAAGACATTATTTTGACCAAGGAATCTAAAATATATAAAGACAAGGTAGGGGTCAAAACGTGCTAGAATTATGAACTATCTATGCACCAGATGTTCTTTTGCACCCATCATTATCATTACCAGTATTAGTAAATGGTGACGTCATAGGTGCAAAAGAACATCTGGTGCATAGAGTGTGTTGCATGTCTTGACCACTACCTTCTCTTTATTTTATTTTAGATTCCTTGATTTTGACTTTAATGTATGAAATAATTTATTATGATTTTAATATCACAATTAGTGTCACAAAAATATACATTTAACACTCACTATGAGTCATAATGTACATCTACTATATTTATACTATGTTTATAAAATTTCAATCAAAAAACATATTTACCTATTTGTAGAGGTGTGCGGATAGTGAATTTTTTTTTCGGATCGGATTCGGTTCGGATAGTTAAGATTCGGATCGGTTCGGATCGGATAGTAACAAGATCGGATCGGATAGTTTTCGGATTCGGATTTTTGCGCAGTAAACCGAAAGACAAACAGTTAACCGATTTGAAGCCACAATCTTTAGGTTAGATCTAGGCCTTGATTATAAAAACTGTTTAGGAATATCAAAATCAATTAATTTAATAAAAGTTCAAAAGCTTTAAAACAAAGTCAATTTATAATTTGTCATGATCACTGTAAACATTAATTGGCCCTAGGCCTAAATGAACATGTCAACATTATTTTGAACTAGCCCTAACCTAAGCTCTTAATTAGAGTTGCTATAGGCCTAGGCCAAAACTACTCACCAGGCAAACATCCCAGTGTACAATATGACAAAGTAGGACTTTTAGCAAAATATAATTTTATTTGAAACCAAAATGATGGTAGGAAAACATAACCTAGCTTCATCTTGCATACAGAGCATTCTGTCAAACAGTCAATGTCAGTTATGGCAAAAGACTTCCACACGACACTCATTTTCTATTCTTTTTCCTTTCCAGATAGACATCAATAATTAAGAGACAATAAAAATGTTTAAATCAGTTTAAAACACGATCAGAGGTATAAAGACATAACCTTTCAACATCAAAGAGCAAATAATTACAGACGACAACCGACCGTACGGTTGAATCGCGATCCGATCCAATGCCTTCACAAGTTCATAGTCAAACGCGATCGTAATCTTCATGAGATTAAATCTTATATTGAGTCACGAAACTACGAATGATGAATTGTCCCCCGACAACTAGCGCTCAAAACACCACGACACTAGCGATTCAGGCGGGTGGAATAAAAACTAGAGCTTTTCGTGTTGCCATGATTGGCCGAGACTTGAATCTTTACTGCTAGCGCTCCAAGCGAGAGGGTTCAGAATTGACACTTTGTCAATTGTGCCGTTGAATGTTAAACACTTAACCTTGGTCGCTTGGTGTCTTGATTATTTCCCGTTATTCTATTATCTGACTTCTGACTTATTGGTCTGCTTCAGTACTTTGGACGTCATTTTAGACGTTCCGTCGCATAGTCACCATTTTATGCAGAATGGCCATCGCCCAAAACAATATTTGTGCATTGATCTTGTGTTTAACACCAGATATACAGTCTATCCGTAAAAGTCGGATATCCGACCCGAATATACGGATATCAATAAAATCTTCGGATCGGATTCGGATATCCGATCCGATCCGAAACCGAACCGAATTTTCGGATATCCGCACACCTCTACCTATTTGTAATAAATTACAATGGTATACTATTCTTAGTAATAATTTTGTAAGTATAGTTTCATGAACATCAGAAAGAATTATATAATTACCCCTCTGATATACTTTTGATCTGTAGAATGATAATTTAGTTTTCAAATTTGGAATCACTGATTTAAGCCATAAATGTCGCATCTCATAAATCACGCACACATACATACTTCGTCCATATGAATTACAGTTTACTCACATTGAAGTAAACTGACAGTTTTAATAACAAACAGCAACATGGCACTGCATCAGCTAACTCACGCAAAATGAGTCAAAGCTGATGCTAAAAAAAAGTTGTCACCCGACAGAATGAAATAAATTATGGAAATGAACAAAATACAAGACACAATATTACAAATAATACAGAAGCAACTTCTTTATATTTGGCATATTTTGACAAAAATATTTGTAATCAGGGTGTCTACTGCCAAAGTGATAAAAAAAATCAGTGACTTTTTGGTGACTTTTGGGGGAGAAAATTGTTAAAAATCAGTGACTTTTCCGTCTCCAAGATAGAAAATGTTGGGGCGAAATTGTAAAAGTCGCAAAACTTTTACTCGCAATCGCATTATTTTTTAATTTTATACTAAAAATGTGTGACTTTTCTTGCATTTTAAAGAAAAATTAGTGACTTTTTGGTGACTTCGGTGACCAGTAGACACCCTGTGTAAGCATAGGCTCATTTAATGTATGTATTCGACAAACGCTCGCAACAGCTAATATGGCCGAACGTATGTGAACCGAGTGCCCACAAAGTCTTACCCTGATTTAATAGCATTGCTGCCTTTATAGCCAGACACATCTTACATTTTTTGATGTCAAGGAAATTTAATTTAGTTTTTTCTCATTAATTTGTTAACACCCAAACTCAGCTGACTGATAGCAATGCAGTTTACTTATAATGCACTATAAAAAAACAAATCGTAACAATCCACCTAAATTACCACCTAGTTCACCCTTCCTTGACCTCTCTGCATTTTTTAATGTACTCTGATTTGTCAAAGACTTGGTTTATTCTTCCCCAGTTCCAAAGTTAGAAAGCCTAAAAGAGGAAATAATAAATGCAGTGACGTCCATTACTCAGGAAATGTTAACTGAAACCAAAAAATGGTTGTTACCAAAAAAGTAACCAAAACGTTGCCAAGAAGATTTACAGGCTCACATAAAAGTGTATAGAGTTTGTGCATAGCTATAAAAAATTTAAGAAGTCATTTGTTAAGCTAAATATAAAAATTTATTTTACCACCAAATGTTTTCATACTATTTGGTTTCTTTATCAGGGCAAGTCTTTATGGATACCAGGTTTATTATTTCTACATTTGGGAAGGGATTAGGTGTATCTCATTTTGGGGAAATTATTTTGCTGTTTCAGTTAATCGCAAAAAAGTATACAAAACTAAGGTAGAATCCATTCCAAAGCTTTGCTGCATATTAAATAATAAAATCACATTACATTCCCTCATTGCCATTCTTTATCAAGATTCAGGTTTAGTTAAAACAACCAAAAGAGCTCAATCTCTTGAGTAAATAATAAGTGTTGACAACAGACCATAATTATTCCTGTCAAAGTTTTTTAAGGATAAAAGCTTTTTTGAGCATCCAAAAATTTGCTATGCTATCATAATTTAGTTTCAACATAATTTGCCTAAACATTGAACAATATACAGTTTTACATCAAACACAAACCTCATTTAATGTGTTAGCAGCATCCATGCTGGTTTCTGACTTAATCTCTTCAACTTGTTCAGTAATATCTTTCTTTTTGGTATCATCAGCTGTATTGTCGGAAGGATTGTGTTCAGCACATTTGTTATCTGAAATAATAATATTTGTACACCAAGAGAGATTGTATACAAGTCCTGATAATTATTAGGTAACTGGTACTCTTGTACAAGACAATGTTAAATACAATGTTACTTTCAAAATTGCCCTTACTATTGCCCTTATAAAAATGGACGAAAACCACAAAGCCATTCATACAGATTATTCAGGTAGTCTACGAACTTTTATAGAAAACCTACAAAATAAACGAGGAAAGAACTTATTTCCTTTTTTATCTATTTTTATTCTTTACATCCTTTAATTCTCAGTAAAGTTTTATCACAGTTTTAATTTATTAACATAAATGTTAAATATTTTAGGCTAAAATTCAGTTTTTTTTCAAACAGCACTTTTAAAAAGCCACTATAACGTCTAATGTGGGTTGACAGATTTTGTCAGAAAACCAAAAATTCTTTTAGGACATCAACGATATCCAGGCCTGCTTTAAATATAAAACCCAAATGAATAATATATTTTGGAACAATATAAATTATGAACATCAATAATAAATAAAAGAATTTTTAAAATTGTGTGTCTGAAAACAGAAAAAAATAATCTATCTTAACTAGTAAAAGCTGAGTGCAAGTGCTTGGTAGTAGACACAGTCAACTGCAATACAATAAACTCTCACTCATCCAGCAGATATCACACCAGGTGGTAGCGGATCAGTGAAAATTTTGGATTAAAGAGAGAAGTGAATATAACATACAAGAGCCGTTTACTCGTCGGGTGATATCATGCTATAGGCCTAGCTGCAGAAAAATGACAGCTAGCAAAGATGAAACATCATTAAACGGCCCCATCTATCAAACATCAAAATAGTCTATCAAAGAATATAAAGCAGAAAAAGCGGCCACGTTAGTAACAGAACTGCGTCTAACGGCCTATTCTGTGTATTGTTGGAGACCGGGCGGAGAAAGACATTGGAAATTGTGATTAGCATCGTCTGACTATCAAAAGGCCAGATTAAAGAGGGACATAGTGTATGCGACCTTACCTTCTGTTGTGGGCTTTTCTTCAGCAGCACTGGTAGCTAACGTTTCATTTGCAACAGATGTTTCTCCATTAGCCTAAAAAATAATGAGGTATATAAACATCTGAAACGTCAAAGTGACTCTTTCCTAAAAAATTAATTTTGTCTTCATTGTTAATTTAAATTTTAAGAAGATTGTTTTTAATATTTACTAATGTTTTTATTATAACTAGTCTAGTTGTTGCTCGAAATCGAGCAATTTATTTTGATAAAATATAAAAGTAACATTTAGTACTTACATCAACGATATCCGACCAATCCGATATTGCGAATATCCATAATCACAAAAAACTACACGCTTTTACATCTGTACATTAACAGATCTTTAAAATGTTCAACACAAACCCAATGTTCTTCTAATGGGAAAATTTCAAATTTAATTTGTGGGCCAATTTTCATCAATTTTTGGTGGAAACAACTACAGACCAAGCCTTATCCAACAACACCAAAAACTTAAGGAAAAAACGTAAGGAAGAGTTCTCAACACAAAAAAACCTTAGCGTATTAAATAAGTATCCTATAATACTATAATACGAGCAATGTCTGAAGGGATGTATGTTCTACGATCTTGAAATCTAGCGGGTAAATTTTGCTTAAACTTTGCATTTAAGAGTGTTTTGGCCCAAAAATAAGCTTAGAAACAGCCTCAATCCCAGGAAAATCGAATTTTGTCTAAATTTAAGTTTAAAAATCGTAATTTTTAACATTGGTCTTATGGGTTGCTATTTTGGTAACAAAATAACAATGAAAGGTACGCAAAAATAAAGGAACAGTAATGTTAAGCAGACATTTTGAAACAGCTGTTAACTGTGAAGAGTTATAGTTGGTTGTTGGTATAAATTTAATAGCTATTACCATGACACTATAACAAAAGTGAGTTAAAACCAACGAGCAAGGCTCGGTTAACCTGGTACTTTAGATTACTACAGAAGCAGAGAATTTCATGATGAAACCTAGGTCTTACAATCCTCATAACCATCAGTCTGGTCAAAGTAAAATGTTTTTTTTTTTTCAAACACCGTACTTTAATAAACAAAGCTTAAACAAAAAAACATATTTCATTTTTAGGACTGTTTCTAGGTTGAAATCTCATTTAGGATGTGTACATCATAAATTTTTAAGAGAACTGGGTGTTTTTTGGTAAGAGAGAGGGCACTCATTTAATGATCTAAAAAAGTTTTCATTCTTATTTTTTGTGATTTATAAGGAAATAAAATGTCTCTAGACTACATAGTTATCACTATTCATAAAAAATCTACAAATCTCCAAATGTATATTGTTGGTTTACATCAAAGTCATGTTAAGTTCAGAAAAAGTTTAAAAAAAATGATATTTCACCAAATTACAGGATGTTTTAACTATAATAAACATTTGTGAATGAGTGGTATTACCAAGTTCAGGGAAGAGTCGAGGGAAGTGTTCGCCTCACACACAGTAATGTTGGCCTCACTGTCCCCCTCGCCTTCAGCTTTCGACACTTTGCTCACTGGAAAACATAACATAAATAAATAAATTATAACATAAACTAAAACATACATAAATTATAATTATAGTGAAACTACAAACAGAACAATAACGAAACTAATTTCTAATGATTTTTATTCATATGTAGTCATAGTTGGTAAACAAATTTTAAACCACAGAGAAAATTCTTTCAACTTAGCAAATGTAGTCAGTCAGATAACTGATATGTATTTTTTTCAACAGCATCCAAAACTGTCAATAAATACTTTAAATTACCAAATTCCTGATCTTTTGTAAAGATCTAATTTTTTGTAAAGAGCAATTTAGTTGCAAAGAGATACTTATATAAAACAGCTTTCAACCGAAATTCATTTGGAGTGTACAGGTGTGTTTATACCAGAGATTAAGACAAATATTGTAGTAATATACAGATCACCTGTTGGAGATTTTCATAAATCGTTGAATGTTTTAAATGAAATTTTTTTATACTGTCTCAATTCTAATTTTAAAACAATTATCTGTGGTGACTTCAATGTGCCTTTCCAAAAAGCTCTGGACAAAGAGAGAACACTTTTATGTGATCTTATTAAAATATTTCAATACAAAATATTAATAACAAAACCTACTAGAGTAACAAGTAGGAGCAAAAATGTTGTTGACAATATTTTAACAAATTTTGACAAGTCTGATGTGATTCATTCCGATAATTTGGAAATGCCATTTTCAGACCATGACTCTCAATTTATAAAGTTCAGGGTAAAATCAAGTATTGGGCACTGTAAAAATAGTTATATAAGTAAAAGATATTTTTCTGATCAGGACATTGAGCATTTCATTAAATTGTTAAGTCGTGAAAACTGGTCCGAAGTTTATCAGGCTACAGATGTAGACCAGAAATATGATGTTTTTTTCACTGCTTTCAAACATTGTTTTGAGATAGCTTTTCCAGTAAAAACAAAAAAAGTGAACTTGAGAAAAAAACAGAAACAAAAATGGATTACGCCAGAATTAAAGGAGCAACACAAACACTTAACATTTTTAAAGTCTCTTCCCCGAACGGATCACTTGCAAACAGTAATTGAACAAAATATTCAATGTTTTTTGGTTGTTTGTTTCCGGATCAAAATTAGACTCTAAACTAGGTTAAATTACCTTATGGTCCGCCAGATTGATCCTTGGAAATCCTTTATGGATTACGCGTTTCGGCTTACAGCCATCTTCAGATCCTCAAGTAAGAACTTGCTTCCCATCTATTGGTGCGTCAAAGTTTTTAAAAAATATACAAAACACATAACACACGGAACACATGGACACGAAAACACGTACATGACACTTATAGCGCGTAGGCCTACAATAAAAGAACAGAACAATTATTACTAGCGGCGCCGCGGATGAGTGTCGAGTCTCGACTGAGGTAGCTCATCCGTTGTCTTGTGACCTTTGTCCTCTCCTGGCGTCGGTGCTAGATAATGCATCAGCTGTTTGGTTGTACTTGATATAAGTGTCGAAAAGTAGATTGGGCTGGAGCGTGTTCTTATCATTAAGCAGGTCGTCTGGGCTAGATTTTACTGCCTTGTATATTTCAAACTGTTCTAATGCAGTCATCACACGTCCTTTTTGGCATACGTGCAATGCTTTTAAATTGCTTGCCAGATCTGTGTAACTGTGATTACTGTTTACAAGATGTTCGGCAAAATTTGACTTTTGGACCTGGACCTTTTTAGAAAGATGTTCTTTAAACCTTTTAGCGAAAGGTCTCCCAGTTTGTCCAATGTAAAATTTATTACAGCTATCACATTCGATCTTGTACACTCCAGTCTTCTCACCTTTATCTTTATTAGGTTTTTTAGGGTTCAGGCGGGTTTGCAGCTTGTTGGAGGTTTTAAAGGCTATTGTTTTTCCGTGTTTTGTTAATTCGTTTTTTATGTTCATGGGGATGTTATCACTGAATTCTACTGAACGTACTCTTTCACCGTTTTACTGACAGGATTTTTTATTACATTTTTCTTTAGTTTTTTGTTTATTAATGTGTCAATCAATGTGGGGCTGAATCCGTTAACTACAGCTATATATTTTAAAATATTTTTCTCAGTTTCGTAATCTTCTGGGGAAAGCGGTACAGATAGCAATCTATGTGTGAAACTGTTGTATGCTGCGATTTTATGTGAATACGGATGGTGAGAGGTAGCATGTATTGTGGAATCAGTGGCTGTTGGTTTTCTAAAGATATTGAAAGAGATCTTGTAAACAGTAATCACAGCTACACAGATCTGGCAAGCAATTTAAAAGCATTGCACGTATGCCAAAAAGGACGTGTGATGACTGCATTAGAACAGTTCGAAATATACAAGGCAGTAAAATGTACGTACAAGGCCTACGCGCTATAAGTGTCATGTACGTGTTTTCGTGTCCATGTGTTCCGTGTGTTATGTGTTTTGTATATTTTTTAAAAACTTTGACGCACCAATAGATGGGAAGCAAGTTCTTACTTGAGGATCTGAAGATGGCTGTAAGCCGAAACGCGTAATCCATAAAGGATTTCCAAGGATCAATCTGGCGGACCATAAGGTAATTTATCCTAGTTTAAAATATTCAACAGTACAAATCAACTTTAAACAACCAGCGAATGGCCTACAATGATAGATTAATTTTAAGTTCAGAAAACCGCACAAAAACTACAGTAGAACCTCGATAGTTCGACACTTTGTGGACTTAGAGAGTGTCGAACTATCGAAATGTCGAACTATAGGGATTATATGGGAAATTTTAACACTGGGAGTATAAAAATCATAATTTGAATTTAGCAAACACTAAATTTTAGTGAAACCATAACCTAATTGAACTTTAACATAAACAACATTCAAATCATTGGCCAATTTGTTTACATTTTCACCTTTGTCAGGCTCCAACATGGACACTATCGGTCATTATTAACATGTTAAGTTGTCATGGACCATGTCGAACTATCAGGAGTGTCGAACTATCGAGAGTCGAACTATCGAGGTTCTACTGTATATGGAATAGGGATGTGTCGAATCCGAATCTCGAATCTCGAATCCACCGAATCTTAAGAAAAGATTCGGATTCGAGATTCGATGAACGAGATTCGAGAATCGAATCTCGGGTCCGCCGACAGATTACGCCATCACGGCGCGGCGCCGAGCTGCCGACGCACTGTGTCTGAGTAATAATTTAGGAATGGACGGGACCCGAAATTTCGGGAAAATTTTCGGGAGCAAATTTGTCCTGATCATGGGGTGGGATTTTTTTTCTCAGGAATTTATCGGGACGGGAACTGCCGAACAATAGTTGTTTACGTCCGGCGGCCGGCGATCGATCTCGCTAACGAGGTAAACAAGCGGCAAAAACACGGGGCGGCCCAAGACGATCTATTGTTCAGCTTATCTATTGTTGACGTCCGGCAGTAATTTATTCAAGAGGGGTGTTTTTTGCTCCTACTACAAAATGCTACTTCCTGAACCAATTGTCGTAGAAAACTAAGGAATGGCTCGTTTGATTCGTTTAATTCTTACAAATTAAACAAAACGTCAACCAAAGTTGTGTGACTTTCCAATCAAAGGGGAAGTGGCAAAGTATTGTCAAATAAATCATATTTTAATTGAATTACTGTTTTATAATGTTAAAAGCATCTTATTATAATTTAATATAAATTTTAAATTAAAAACTTTAAATCTCACTAAATATATTTTTTTTTTTAATTGAACATTACCTACAAATATACATATATTAGATTTTAAAGTTCATAACTTTAAACTTTCATTGTTTTTTATTGATTTTTTTTCATCATACACTCCTTTTTTACATAGCAAAAAATGGTTATGTAATCTAAAGTTATAAAGGTATATAACCTGTTTCATTAAGTGGGCATATCAAAATTGATTTTGAGAAAATAATTGTCTCCAACCTAAAAAGATATTACTCCCTTGTACTTTGGCTTTTAAATATTATTTCTTAATAATGACTCTTATTTATTAACTCTAAGAATAAGATTGACATTAACATTATAGAGAAAGAATAAATCTGTTAATTTAATCCTTGTTTCGGGACTTGAGATTCGAGGATTCGAGATTCGATTTTTTAGGATTCGGATTCGGATTCGAGATTCGAAATTCCTGGATTCGACCATCACTGATATGGAATATTGTAAATGAAAATGTAACATTAAAGCCAGAACAAAATAAAGTAAGGAACATTCATTTGGAAGTAAATAACCAAATGATAATTGAAAATCATTGTGTAGCAAACATTTTAAATGAACACTTTATTAAAATAGGAAATAATTCTTCTACTAACTCTGTTCCTTTCGATGAACCAAACGTTCCACCCATTGCTCGGAGTATGTTTTTATCCGAAGTAACAACAAATGAGGTAGAGGATGTTGTTAAAGGATTAAAGGGTGGTAGGGCAGCTGGCATCGATGAAGTTCCTGGTTTTGTCATGAAAAAATGTTTTTTGCCATAAGCCACATTTTTACCCACATTTGTAATGCCAGCATAAACACTGCAAAATTTCCTCAGGCTTTCAAAACAAGTAAAGTTGTACCTGTCTTTAAATCAGGCGATGACAAAAATGCTGATAATTATAGGCCAATCTCTATTCTCCCCGTATTTTCAAAAATATTAGAGTCAATAATTTGTCATAAAATAGTAGCATTTCTGGAAAGTAATGACATTTTGTCTCCCAATCAGCATGGCTTCCGAAAAGGAAAATCTACCTCCAGCGCAGTTTTCAATTTCATTAACGCAATTATCAGTTCACTTGATAGTAGATTGTTTTCAATTGGAGTATTCTGCGATTTAAGTAAAGCTTTCGATACTGTAAATCATCAAATACTCCTCAGGAAGCTTGAGAACTTCGGGATTCGAGGGCATGCTCTTGCTTTATTAAATTCATATCTGTCCCATAGAGAGCAAGTTGTCCAAATCAACAACAATCAATCTTCAATTCTGTCTTGTCCCAAGTCAGTAACTTGTGGTGTCCCTCAAGGATCCATTTTAGGTCCTGTCCTGTTTTTACATTACATTAACGATTTACCCAGCAGTTTAAAAAACTCAAATTTAGTTATGTTTGCTGATGATTGTTCACTAACATTCTCTGGTAAATCAGAACAATCTGTTTTATCAGACACAAACAACAATCTTTTAGCAGTGCAGAACTGGTTTAGTAAAAATAGTTTAAAGTTCAATATTAGTAAAACCAATTATGTTGAATTTCATTTTTCTACAAATAGTAAAATCACGTCAAAAAATCAAATAAACATAGGACAAGAGCTGGTCACTGAAGTGGATTCTCAAAAATTTCTAGGTCTACACGTTGACGGAAATCTAAATTGGATTAGTCATGTAGACTATGAGTGTAAAAGAATTCGACCCATATGCTATGCTCTCAGCCGCCTCACAAAAAGTTGTAGCCTGGAAGTATTACGTGCAGTGTACTTCTCTCACGTAGAATCTGCCTTGAGATATGGGACAATTTTTTGGGGTTTCTCAAGTATAAGCAATTTTAAGAGGGTATTTATGCTACAAAAGTGGTGCCTTCGAGCAATGGGTGGGTTACGAAAAACCGATTCATGTAGGCCATTGTTTGAATGTTATGATATATTAACATTTGCAGGACTTGTGGGCTACGAGGCCTGTATTTTTGTTAAGAAACATTGGCCAGTTTTTGTAAAAAATGGACAGTTTCACGACTACCCAACAAGATCAAGGGATATGTTGAGTGTTGTTGTTCATAATAGCAGCAGCTATGAGAAAGGCCCTTACCATGTTTGCCTATCTGTCTACAACAGGTTGCCCGTTGAAATTAGAGGGGAAAAGAACTTTGACGCTTTTAAAGCCAAGGTGAAACGCCACTTTTTAAATACAGTGCCCTACAACATAAGTGAAGTAATTTGATGTACTTCACCATGTATATACATATTATGTAAATTTTGCTTAGTATAAGAAATTTATAAGAGTTATTCTTTTTTTGCCTTATTTTATTTTGTTTATTTTGTACCTTGAAACAACTTGTTTAATTTTGTATTATGACGTGTTCAAAATGTAATCCAATGAACGAATAAACGAGTTTAAGTTTGAGTTTGATCCCATTTACAGGTTAATCTTATGCATAAACCAGGTTCGAAATACAAGTACCAAACTTTTTCATCATAATGTGTTACTCTCAAAACTAGCCTAAATAAATTTTTTTATGCAATTATTTGTAAGAGAATGGAGAGTTTTTTCAACATACGGTAAATCTTACTGTAAACGCTAAACGCTATTTTTAAATTGACAAATTTACTATATTACGTTACACAATATAGTTCAATTGTGTGAATGATGTCTCATACTTACTATTGTCACTTTTCATCGAGCTTTTGTGGCTTCAAGCAGTAAAAATACATAAATCCGCCATTAATTAAATAGCGTTTAGCGTTTAACGTATTCATTTACCGTATGTGCAAAAACTCTCTAGTAATAATTAAAATATTTATAATGCAATAATGCTGCTTTCAACAAACCTTTCAGTGGATGTTCGAACTAAAAATAAAATTTTACTAACAAAATTAATATTCCAATCAACTATGAAACGAACAAATTTATGTATTGAACCCCTATAAAGGCACATTTTTATTTTAAACTTTATTTTATTTTATTTTTAACTTTATTTTAAACTTTATTTATTCTAAACTTTATTTATTTTAAAATTTTTTTATTAGGTTAGATTTTAAACCTAATAAGTTTTCTGTCTATTATAAGTTATTGTTGTAAGGACCATTAATTTATTTTATTTTAATAGCTTATTACTTGTATTTGACACTTGCTGATACATGTACATGTCAATGGCAAATAAAGATTTCTTATTCTTATTCGCACACATTATTTTATCATAAGTGCAGTCAAACATCTTTATAACGAACCTCGATATAACAAATTTCTTAACATGATGATTTTTATTTAATTCCTATAAGTCTTTATAAGAATCAATGTAAAATTACTAGTAGTGTGTCGGTACCAAAATTTCAAAGTGTTGGTCCCGGTACCGGTTCTTTTAAAGGATCGGTTCTCGGTAACAGTACTAAGTACTTATTTTTTTTATTAGGTTAATACAATAGGAATAATGAAAAAATATTTGTACATTGAAGTGATATTTCAAAAGTAGTGAGAATTTAGGGATTAAATTAAACAACACATGCAAGTAAAAGAATAAGGATTGAGTGACAATTAAGGAAGGGAAGGGACAATGTTGGGGTGTGTATGGGGAAACGTTCATCAAAAGTATATGTGACTAAAAATGATAAAAAATAATAAAATGTTTGTTTTAGAATAATTTTTTAATGTACACAGTAACATATCTAGGGGTCTGCAGGAATCTTGATGTAGATCTTGACGTGAATCTTGATGTAGCGAAATTTCAGTGTAATGAAGGTAACAAACTGAAATGTAACAAAATTTCCATTCGGCCCTTTGAGATACGTTATATAGAAGTTTAACTGTATATTTCTTTTAAATTTATTGTCACTATCATTCATGCTTACCAGCATACCCCGAGTAATACTGCAAGAACGGGAGCTTATCTGTGCAAGTCCCACAGATCATCTCAGAATACTCATCTTCCTTTGGTACAGCACTGTCAAGGTGCTGAAATACAAAACATTAATTACATAACACACCCTGCCTTGTCATTATTTTTAATTATATTCTTCTGCTTTATAAGGTAAACTCCTTTTTGGTTTTTAAGGGGTAGCATTGCTAAAGGAAACCTTAAATTTGATATACAGTAGAAGCCCTAAAATCCGGCCACCTTGGTACCAGACCACGGGCCAGATTTCAAAATGGCCGGATTATCCAGTGGTTTATTAAACAGGTTAAACAGAGACCTGTATTATGTGTGTTCCAACCATGAACTATTAGGATTTATCTAACAATGAAGGGTATCATACTTGCCCAATCAATGCTATATCAACTTTTTAACCATCATGATTTGCTCCCTCTCAGACATTGTATCGTCGAATTGATGATCAGAAACGGACAAGCGGCCACTGGCGATGAAACTGCTTTTAACAGACAGTAATACTGGTCTTCTGTCAATGAAGGCCCTAATGTATAAATGGGACCACCCGTAAAAGCGACAGAATCTGCCTCTGTGTTACATCAACGAACGGGCTGCGAAAAACCCAACTAAAAGGTAATGATCAAGAACAATAGAACACTATTACAAAGTTTTAGAACATATCCAAAACTGAATAGTCCAGAAATCTTTAATTGAACTGACATATTTTAGTGATATCACATGGGACGAGTTGATTCGTGTCTATTTTATTATGTAGGAAAAGCCTGGGGCTAGACATTTTATTTCCGGAATACCGCGGCCTGGTTATCTGGTGGCCGAACCATCCGAGGTCGGACTACAGGGCTTCTACTGTACATATCAACCTATGCTTACATTTAAGATTTTCTTCAGGCTCCTGGTAGGCCGTCCCCCTGACATGACTCAAAATATTTGATAACATCAACAGGTACTTGGTGTTAAGTTACTATCATTCTCTAAACAATATTTGTTTACCTTAACAAAAATAAATAAATAAATAAAGGGGGGAGGGACTTTTTTTACACACTGTATATTAGTTCTTACTATTTATCCCATTTTGAGGTGAACTTTAAAAAAAAGACCATGTGGTCCTAATGTTCACCTCTATAAAGAGGTATTTCATTTCAACACTAGCCTGAAATATGACAATGGTTTAAGTATCGGTATTTCAGATTTTGTGTACCAGTGAATCGCTCTCATTATATACACCATTTTGAAAAACACTGAACTTAACTACCTAAAAGAGAATTGCTATACTACTGACCCTGGTGTGATACCAATCTTCGCAGATGATGCATTGGATCATTTCATCCTCCACCGAGTCCTCAGGATCAGGATAAGGTCGACTGCATGTACAATAGACCCCTTGGAAGTTTTGGTTGTACGAGTTGTTTTCATTGATGCGGCTCTTTATCTATTATAAAAAAGACCGTCATAAGATTAGTAGGAGATTGATTAACACAAATGGTAGTCAGTTTTGCAGAACTGGATAGGCCAAGTTCTAGAAAAGCTCTGTATATCAGGACTCCAACATAAAGTTTAAAAATACTAAGATTCATAAAGCCTTCCAGAGAAGTTTTTAAATATTGTAAAACTCTTTAGGTTACAAACCTTTTTTATAATTGTTGTAAAAATAGTGAGTAATGAATCAAATAAAACACTTTAACATGTTTACGGTACTAAAACATTCCGAAATGTCACGGCAACACAGTGCGTGGTGCAATGGCATCCTGGAAGAGAATCATGCATTGTTCTATTAATGTTGCTATGGACAGCTGTAAGCTCATTCTTTAAATAATGTTTCTTCCATATCTGGGAACTTACTGAACTTTTATCACATTTTTAAAAGTATAAGTTTTCTTGCAGCATTGTAAAACCCAGGGCGGGGGAAGACATATGGTGCATGTCTTCCACTGGAGGGACATTTATCCCCAGTGAACGTATTAAAACATGTTGTGAGCACACACAAAAAAATCACAGAATAAGTTTTATAGAACATAATACATGATTATAAAGTTAAAATAATTATGGGTAAGGTAAATTTAATGAATATTAAGTATAAAAATTAAACTTACTGGATCCAAAGTGCAGCTGCGTCCTTTAAATAAACTATTGCCACAATCACATCGGAAATTTCTAGAAAAAAAAAAAAAAAACATACAGTGGATTACATTTAGAGGTGTGCGGATAGTGAAATTTGACTTCGGATCGGATAGTCTAGTTTCGGATCGGATAGTAGGGGGTTCGGATCGGATTTTATTCGGATTCGGATACTCGCGCGGACAGAGTGAACTGTTATATTACTCAGAATTAAAATACAAATTAATTAACAGTATAAAATCCTAGCACTTTATTCCTAGGAATGCATGAAAAATGTTAATTTTATTTTTGTTTAATATAGAAATGTAGGCATATATTGATTTTTTTGTTAAGTATTTGTTAAAAACTAGAATTATAATTTACATTTTGGACAAATACTTACTTTACAATGATGAATAAAGAATTTTAGTGTGTTTTTAATGTGCATGTTTGATGTTGTCCTTAAGTTATTATGTTAAGTATGATACCATTTCATATTTGTATGATTTTGTGTATTATAGGCCTATTATAATATATTTTGGCCTATATTATATAGTTTAATATATTCTACTAACTACAGTAGGTCTCATCCAAAATAAATTCACTAAGGCTATCAGTATCAAACTAAGTTTCAACATAAGGTAGGCCTATTGTTTAGCTCTAAAGTCGGTCAATCAATAGGCTACATTTATAACTATTTGTTTATGGTGAGAAAATCTTTTTTGATATTTATTTACAAATTTGCTTATATAACCTAGATAAAATTTTCTCTCTCAGAATTAGGTCATTTTCAGGCTCATTTTTTGTTTGAATACATTGATAGTAATATTTTCAGTACGGTAATAACTTAGAGTTATGACCAAATAAGGTCTATTTCATTCATTAGGCCTAGGCTATATGCAAGTTTTGATATCTTTGAGTCACTGTGATGACATTACTGCTTAACAGTAAGTTTAGCCTAGGCCTACACCTTCATGTAGGCTACAGTCTTGTTTGATGTTTAAAAGTAGATTGCTAAGCTTACTTAGGTTCAATAATGCAGTAACATGTAATACTTTTAACAATTTAGATTTTAAACTTACATCCCAATTTGTTTTAGGCCTATTACAATGAGCTTAGTTAAAATAAAAACTTTCCTATCTTAAAGAATTTATGAAGTGGAAGCTAGTCACAAGTCTCAATTTCAGTAATAATAAAACTACATTATTTTATTTTTCTACAAAGAACATTTTATTATGTCTTAGTTACCCTACCCTTAGGCCTACCTTTATAACCAGCTTGCACAATTAGCATTCCGCCTGTTCTTTTTTTTTTCTCAAAAGATTTCCGAATCAAACTCTTTTTCCTTCTTGGCTTTATAACTGAGTACCGTAGTTAACAACTAGCCTACTTGATTCTAGAAAATTGAGTTGATCACATTAAAAGTTCGTAACTTCAATTCAAATTTTATCTCGTACGCTGTCAGCTGTAGCAGTATTCACAGACTTCAAAACATCGTACCACACGATAATAAATTATTATTGCACGCCACAAAAAAGTCGTGTCTATCAATGTTATTAGTGATTGATGTAGGGAATTATTTGATTTTGTAATATTTTAGGCACGCAAAATCAATCATTTTCCAAAACCATCATTAATTATCTTGAAAAATTACGACAAATCTTTGGGAGGAAAATCAGTGTGACGTCGGAGAATGAGTACAATAACAAATTATTATCGTGTACTTGGAAACACTGTCGTCTACTGCGCAGGACAACAGACTCAAATAACCACAGACTAAAATCGTGACACTCGCTCAATTCTGGTGTTCCCCATACCAGTTAATTCCAAATCGGTGGCTATGGAGTGCTAGCGAGGGTTCACTAGCGCTCGTTGTGGTTGGAATCGGAACCTAACTCTACAGCCAATCACGACCACTGTTAGAATGGGCTGTTTACTCCATCCGCTTGAGTCGCTAATTATCAGATTTGTTTTGACAACCATTGCCTTGAGTGCGCTATATCTTGGGGACACCCTAATGCCTGGAGTGTCAATACTAGTGTTGACTGACTGTCTTCAATTTTCAAGTTTTCGAGAGAGATGATAATAATTTATTCATTGGGTCGTGTTTTAATCCAACATTGTATTCATACCTAGAACGAACGCGATCGTCAGTATGATTCCAAATGTAGTTTTTGGGGGGTTTAAAGGTTTTTATGCTCATATACACTATCTATCCGAAAAAATCGGATATTTTTCGGATCCTATCCGACGCCTGTTGTACATTCGGATCGGATCGGATATCCGAATCCGATCCGGTTTTCCGGATATCCGCACACCTCTAATTACATTGGAACATTGGAACTGAAAGTATCTATGCTTAGCCTATTTAATACGCTATATAGCCTTTTTTTGCTAAGAGAACTACTCCTACAATTTTCAAACTTTGGTGAGTAGTTGTTTCTGACAAAAATTTATGAGAATCAGACTTAAAATAAATTTGCTTCCATAGTTTAAATTTGAAATTTTCCCATTAGGATAACATTTTGATTGCGCTGAACATTTTTAACATCTGTTAATGTACAGCTGTAAATAGGTGTAGTTTAGGGTGTTTATAGAAAATCATAATATTGGATTGGTCATCTATTTCGAATAAAACATAAAATTTTTTAAATGAGCTTGTTATGAAGGCAAATGAGCGCAGCAAACAATCTCATCTTTAATTAGCCATTTTGTACTTGGCATTTCATAAGACCATCTTTTACTGATATTACTGTGAAGAATTGTTTAAGATTTACCAAGCCACCAGGTAATGAGGTACTTATACGTATATCTCATTTTTTACATAAAATTTAACATTGTAGGTTTAGGTATAGTATACACTAATATATATTTCACATGTTAAAATAACTTAAACTTTTCCGCTCGAATGTCGCTGCTGCCGTGACATCCGACTCTGACGGTTCCGCTCGTATGTCGCGGCTGCTGCTACATTTTTTTCATCGGCTCACTAACTCTTAAATACACTTAATGAATATGGTCTTTGTGTGCTTGTATTAAGTTACCTAGTCAATATCAATCTCCCCTTTGTTCATTTTAGAAGACCTTGGTCTCGAGAAATATAAATGTAAGTTATTTCGTCAGCTATGATGTTAGCTTTGTTTTTCATTGTTTAGTAAATTGTTGTGGACATTTTCCATCACTGATTAGTAAAAAAAATTCACAATATATGTATGTTTCTTCGGGCCAAAAACACACATTATCGGGTAGTCTTTTTCATTATATTAGAACGAGAAACTAAATCAGGTGATAAAATCGTATTCGTATCATGTAATCGTATCATCGATATAATAGCAATATCGCAATATCGAAATTTCCACATCGATAATAACGGTGGAGACGGATAACGAAGTTTCGCCTAATTTTCATACATAAGTACCCAAAAATAAAATAATAATAAAAAAATATTTCTTTTCCCTATGATTTTTTTGAGAAAATTTATGCTAAATCACAATCAATACCCCAAAAAATAAAATAAAAAACATATATTTATGGCCCAAATCATAAAAACGAAAGAAACTCAATATTTCATTTAAATAAATGCAAGTAACTTATATGGGGAAAAACGGGTAAAAAATTAATCTGAGTGGAAAGGGTTCAAGAATAAGGTCTTATATAAAGAAGCTTTATTTCCTGGTTATTTTATTTTTACTAGGCCTACTGGTTACCATTTTACATTATAGGCCTAAGTCTCAATATTTAATGATCAGAAGAGCCGACTTCTAGTATTATTAGCTCATAAAAAAGGAAATACAACCAAAAAGGTTTTGCCGCAAGGAAGAAAACTAAGACTCACGGCCAACTCTGCCTCATCCAATTTTTTTTAAACCTGAATTGACCATCCGTGTGAGACGATATTTCATTAGTGCAAAATATCGAATTCAATAAAAAAAACTTTATTTTACCCTGAATAGTTCGAATGCCGGGTTTAATTCCAGGGGTCAATAGTGAGTGTCCGGACCTATTACCTGTTATCGTCTACTTCGTATTGAGGCTAAGGCTCAGTCCGTGTAATAGACCAACGTCTCATGGATTCATCATCGCCCGCCTCAAGAGGACAAATTTTGACTGTAGCCCCGTGGCTCAAAATTTGGGTACTCGCGGTCTCGTTTATTCCCCAACGGATGCTCTCTGCAACTTTCACGTGAGATGTTCCTTCACAGGTATACTTACGTAGTGTCTTGCCCTCTTGGGCTCCGTTGCTCTCGCGTCCCAAAATCCCTACAAGTCACCCCAACTCCCGATCGAGCTATACCACTCGGCGGGTACTTACTATTTTCTGTTGGGTTGCGGAGTACACGTCCACACCCTCGGAGACTTACCTTGGCCCTTAATATTACTTTGTCCTAGAAGGCGTATTTCCACACTACTCACGCCCAAGTTATATCGCTTGGCGGAGACTTACCGTTCAGGTTGCGGAATACACGTCCACACCTTCAGAGACTTACCTTGGCCTTAATATTACCTTGACCTAGGAGTCACAATTTAACACTACTCACGCCCAAGTTATATCGCTTGGCGGAGCCTTCGTGTTACCTATCAGGCTGTGGATTATACGTCCACGCCTCCAGAGACTTACCTTGGCCTTAATATTACTTTGACCCAGGAGTCACAATTCAACACTACTCACGCCCAAGTTATATCGCTTGGCGGAGCCTTCGTGTTACCTATCAGGCTGTGGATTATACGTCCACGCCTCCAGAGACTTACCTTGGCCTTAATATTACTTTGACCTAGGAGTCACAATTAAACACTACTCCCGCCCAAGTTATATCGCTTGGCGGAGCCTTACTGTTACTTATCAGGCTGTGGATTATACGTCCACGCCTCCAGAGACTTACCTTGGCCTTAATATTACCTTGACCTAGGAGTCACAATTAAACACTACTCACGCCCAAGTTATATCGCTTGGCGGAGCCTTCGTGTTACCTATCAGGCTGTGGATTATACGTCCACGCCTCCAGAGACTTACCTTGGCCTTAATATTACTTTGACCCAGGAGTCACAATTCAACACTACTCACGCCCAAGTTATATCGCTTGGCGGAGCCTTCGTGTTACCTATCAGGCTGTGGATTATACGTCCACGCCTCCAGAGACTTACCTTGGCCTTAATATTACTTTGACCTAGGAGTCACAATTAAACACTACTCCCGCCCAAGTTATATCGCTTGGCGGAGCCTTACTGTTACTTATCAGGCTGTGGATTATACGTCCACGCCTCCAGAGACTTCCGCTCGTCTCGCTCTCGGGACATACACTGCCTGCCTCCCTCGATGCCCCGCTTTTATAACCCACGGTAGCAGGGAGGGGTGTAGGGGCGGCGTAGGGGTAGCTGCAGGCACAGCGGGCCGCGACAGGCTCGCCGCTTGCCGCACGACCCGACCGCCTATTGTTCTCCCGGCCCGGCCGCTGCCGCCCTTATCAGTCAAGATAACGGGTTTCCCCAACATAAATATCTACTCTGACTGTCATCTTAAAATACGGTAACCAAATAAATTCCCTTTGAACTAAATCATTGCTTCTTAGAACTTTATAATTTACTAACTTAATCGGGGTGTTTTTAATAAATTAAATAAAACAATGCCTTACCCCAAAACGAACTCGTATTTAATAAATCATCCAAACAAAATAACTCTTAGGTGTATAAATAAAATAAATAAAATGACTCCTTTTTGTTAAAATAAATAAATCATTCCATAACGAAATAAAATCAAATTTTTTTCTTGTAAGGGGAAAATTTGACCCTTACACACTCCCTTTACTTCCAAAAGAAAAGAAAACGACAAAAGAAAAGAAAAATTTCTCAACTTTGGGCATCAAATAATATTTTCCTCCTTAACTCCAGTCATACTCTACAGACTAGCTTACATGGGGTACGAAGCCATCCGCCTACCCGGCAGGAACTCCGAACCGCCCTTGTACTCCAGGGGCTTAGTAAGCTACGCTACGTACCTTTTCATATCCTTGACATGGGCACGCTCTCCAGCTCGTCCAGAACTATTCCTTAGACTATAAATGTTATTGCTCACCTTGGCAATAATCTCATATGGACCATCATATTTCGCCGCTAGCTTTGCAGCAAATGATTCTGCCGCTGACGACAAGGGATGTTGTCTGACCCAAACTCTGTCGCCAATTTTGAAATTCGCATCCCGTCTCCTCAGATTATAATACTTGGCCTGATTCAATTGTGCTTTCTTAATGTTCGCTAGACAGTCTTTCCTTATCTTATTCAGTTTGTCAAACCTTCCCTTTATGCTCAATTCAAAGGTCTCTTCGGGATCGCCCAACTCCTCGGTGGGACCATGAGTTGCATTTGGTTGTCTCAACTCCCTTCCGAAGCTTATCATTGCCGGAGTGTATCCCGTTGTGTCATGTACAGCTGTGTTAATGGCATACCTAAATTCATTCAGATACACATCCCAATCTTTGTGGTCACCCTTAATATATTGAGCGATCATCGTCTTTATCACTCGATTCATTCGCTCTACTGGGTTTCCTTGGGGAGAGTACGGGGCGGTCAGCTGGTGTTCGATTCCCCAGCCTTTAATAAGATCTCTCCAAATCTTTGCCGTAAACTGTGATCCATTGTCAGTAATAATAACCTCCGGAGCCCCATAACGGAGTAAAATGTTAACGGAGTAAAAGGTCTCTAAAGGAGTTAGCTACATTCTTCGCTGTAGCTGCCTTCAATGGTGCCATCTCAACCCATTTAGTATAAACATCTTGGGCCACTAACAGGAATCTAGACCCTCTTTTTGACCGGGGCAGTGGTCCTATAAGATCGGCTGTCACAGTAAACCAGGGCCCTGTAGGTTTCCTAAATAACATTTTCCCACATGGTTTGTTTTGCTCGACCTTATAAGCCTGACAAGAGAGGCAACGTTGAACATATTTCTTTATGTCCCGGCCCATTGATGGCCAATAGTAGTGAGATTTGATCCTCTTTGTCGTCTTCCTAATCCCAAGGTGACCAGCCGTCTCACTATCATGGTTATCCCTCATGACAATATCACGCTCTGCCTCCGGAACGCATGTCTTAAATTCTACTAGTCTCTCAGTACCCAATCTTCTCGTCTGCCGTTTTAGCAGTCTGTCATTTCTGATTACCCAGTCCTTGAACTTATGCGGCTTGTCTTGTACGTTTTCAAACATCCTATCGTACCAACCTTTTCCCGGTTTTGTTTCCGCCGATAAGTCGTTCGGCCGCACATCGGTCATTACAATGGGATTCCTAGACAGCGCATCAGCTACTTTGTTTAATGAGCCTTTCCTATACCGGATTTCAAACTCGTACTGTTGCAATTCGAGGACCCATCTCGCTAAACGCCCTGATGGCTCTTGTAAACTCATCAGCCACTTTAAAGCTTGATGGTCGGTCACGGCTATAAATTTGTAACCTTCCAAATAGGGTCTGAATTTCTTTACAGCCCAGACAAGTGCGAGGCATTCCTTTTCTGTTGTTGTGAATTTCCTTTCCCCATCACTCAACAACCGACTAGCGTATGCTATTACTACTTCCTTGCCCCCTACTTTCTGTGTGAGGGCGGCGCCAAGTCCATCATTTGAAGCATCTACTTGGAGCCAAAAGGTGTTATCGTAGTCCGGACATACCAGGATTGGTGTTGAGCATAGCCTCTCTTTCAGATTTTCGAACGCTTCCTGATGTGCTTCATCCCATTCCCAACGCGCGTTCTTCCGCAACAACTTCATCAAAGGTAAGGTTAGCTTGGCAAAGTTTTCTACAAAACGGCGGTACCAAGACGCTAACCCCAGAAAACTTCGAAGTGTACGGGGGGATTTTGGTGTTGGAAATTCTCTTATCGCTCTCACTTTTTCTGGATCCGTTTTAATACCTTCACTACTTACAACGTGGCCCAAGTATTTTAGTTCCCGTTTACAAAAATGACATTTTTCTGGGTTCAACTTCAACTGGGCGGCCCTTAATCTGTCAAATACTTCCTTTAGTAGGGTCAAATGTTCCTTGAAAGTCTTACTAACAATAATTAAATCATCCAAATATGCAAAGATCTTTGGTTCCAATTCAGGACCTATGACTCTGTCTAAAAGTCTTTGAAAAGTGGCTCCCGCTGAGTGAAGACCAAAAGGCATAACTACAAACTCGAAGAGACCCTTCCCCGGAACCGTAAACGCTGTTAGCGGCCTGCTCTCCTTTGACTATGGCACCTGCCAATAACCCTGCTTGAGATCAATTGTGGAGATGTAATTCGCTTCCCGTAGCTTCTCTAAAATGGCGTTTATCCGTGGCATTGGGTATGCATCAGTCTCACTCGCCGCATTCAGGCGACGCATATCGAGACACAGGCGAAACTTTCCATTAGGCTTTCTGACTAACACCATTGGACTACTATAAGGACTACTTGACGGTTGTATGACACCTTCTTTAATCATCCTGTCCACTTCATCGTCAATTATCTTTTGCATCGCCGGGTTCCTCGGGTAATATCTGAGCTTGAACGGTTCCTTATCTTTCATTTTAATGTGGTGCTCAATCAAATCGGTACGTCCAGAACAAGCTTCGAATTTAGGAATTTCCTCCTTCAAGAAGTCATCTAGCTCTCGCTTTTCGTCCATACTTAAACCTTGGCCATCTATTATCTTGGTCGTCTCCAATGGACACACTTCGATTGGAACTTCATTGGTATTTACCGTAATAAGTTTTAAGCTACGTATGAGGTCCATGCCCAAAACCACCTGGGCGGATAAATCTTTTAAATAAGGCATCGTGACTGCGCACCTTTTCCCGATTATTATTATCTCAAATTGGTAACATGTAGTCGTCGTTACCTCAGTTTGATTCGCCATCGATATCCTATATTGCGTCTCCTTGGGTTCAACTTTCATCTTATTGAGGTGTTGTACTACATCATCATTGACTAGTGAGATCTCCGCACCCGTATCTATTAACGCTTTAAATTGTCGTCCGAGTATGGTTACTCTTACATAGGGCCTAGGGTCGTCAAGAACTATCATCGGCTTATTCACAACACAAGGGTTTCTTTCGTCGACAAGCCGTAACTTCCAATTTTCGGAGGTCTTTACTTCCCATCGGGTCTCGGACTTCGGTGACCTCCGTACTCCAAAGTCCGCATCCGGTTTCCCTGGGCCTGACAATCACAGTCACGTGTTCTCACATCCGCTTTCTTACAATGGAAACACCTAAGTTTACGTGGCTGACGGCATAGTCGGGACGTATGACCACTGGTCCCACAATTCCAACAGACTATCGGCCTACTATCCGTCGTCGTTTTAGGCACGTTCAAATCCCGTCCATACAACTGTGACCTCTCCCTCGGACTTGATTTGTCCATCACTTGTTCTTCTGTTTGTGTAGCACTCGAACAAGTCGGAACTAACTCCTTATTGGTCGGAGACGACAGTACTGAGGTGTTATAATGACCTTTGCCAAAACGATTTTTACCGCCGTAAGCTGTCTCTGGCACAAGTGCTTGGGCTGGGCCTGGTGGAGGTCTAAAATTTTGCTTATCCCTCAAGCAAGTTTCGTACTCCTCAGTTAATTTCATGAGACTCGCCAAAGTAACAAAATCCCTGCGCCTTACATATAACTTGTAATTTGGATGCATATTCCTGTATATCCTATCTATCTTTTCAGACTCCGTGAAACCTCCCCTCCTTCTTATTAGGGTGGACAAAGCCACTGCATAACTCCTGAACGGTTCACCTTCTCCTTGTGTCCGTTTCCTGATTTCATCATCTAACTGTAAGGTGTATCCTGGGGGAAAATATTGTAACTGAAAATCTCTCAAGAAGTCTTCAAAGCTTGCCCAAAACTCCTTGTTGTTCCTGTACCATAACAGGGCATTATCTTTCAATAGCTCCGGTAGGGCTTTGATTATGTCCTCATTTGGTATTTCGTAGGCTTCCACTAATTCGTGGAGTCTTTCTATAAAGGAAATCGCATCTGAGTCATGTCTTCCATCAAAGCGGAGATTCCATTTACGGACAATGTTGCACAGTGCCGCTGTCTCGTTAAACTCCGGCTTCACAGGTGCCGAACCTGACCATCGTGATTGTTTGAGCGGCAAGCTCAAAGGTTTGTTCACCGACCAGGTTGTAGTCGGGCCCAAAGCGACATGACTAGAGGGATTATAATATCTAACATCCTCATTTGGTGCCTCAGCTTTTTCCCCCGATAACGCTGTGAGAGCTCTCCTCACCTCAGCAAAACTTGCAGTTGACGGAAGTCCTAAGATTTCTCTTATGTTTTGGCTCTCAACGTCAAGAGTTCTTTGGTCCTGATTGATCGGAGGGGCTTGTTCTGTGAATGGACTCTTAACAATCCCGTCTCTGACGGCTTGAACTAACTCGCTCCTTAATAACTCGGAGTTCCCCTTGGCAGGTAGCCCGTGTTTCGAAAGTTCGTCTTGAAGTTGAGCCTTGCTTAGTTTGTACACCCAGCTAACACGAGTATCCTGAGAGGGTGTTTGGTCACCAGTGCAGGTCTCGGTCGTGGGAGGCCCTTTAATTGTGGCACCCGTTGCACTAACCTGGGCGGACTCCTTAGACTGCTCTGTCACATTGGGTTCCGAGTGTACTAAGGGTTTCCATGTCCTTTTGTTCTTTAGTTTTTCACTAGACCCACCATCGTCTGATCCAACTCTCATAAATAGTAAATTGAAGCCGAGAATGCGTAATATTACACGCCAAGCTCTGAGGATATAAAAATCCATCATGAAACTTAATTATTTCTTTTTACTAAAACTTTTACTCAAAGTCTTAGACTTTAACTTAATAACCGCGGTGACTAAGCACTCACGGTCCCAGTTCGGGCGCCATAAATGTGAGACGATATTTCATTAGTGCAAAATATCGAATTCAATAAAAAAAACGTTATTTTACCCTGAATAGTTCGAATGCCGGGTTTAATTCCAGGGGTCAATAGTGAGTGTCCGGACCTATTACCTGTTATCGTCTACTTCGTATTGAGGCTAAGGCTCAGTCCGTGTAATAGACCAACGTCTCATGGATTCATCATCGCCCGCCTCAAGAGGACAAATTTTGACTGTAGCCCCGTGGCTCAAAATTTGGGTACTCGCGGTCTCGTTTATTCCCCAACGGATGCTCTCTGCAACTTTCACGTGAGATGTTCCTTCACAGGTATACTTACGTAGTGTCTTGCCCTCTTGGGCTCCGTTGCTCTCGCGTCCCAAAATCCCTACAAGTCACCCCAACTCCCGATCGAGCTATACCACTCGGCGGGTACTTACTATTTTCTGTTGGGTTGCGGAGTACACGTCCACACCCTCGGAGACTTACCTTGGCCCTTAATATTACTTTGTCCTAGAAGGCGTATTTCCACACTACTCACGCCCAAGTTATATCGCTCGGCGGAGACTTACCGTTCAGGTTGCGGAATACACGTCCACACCTTCAGAGACTTACCTTGGCCTTAATATTACCTTGACCTAGGAGTCACAATTTAACACTACTCACGCCCAAGTTATATCGCTTGGCGGAGCCTTCGTGTTACCTATCAGGCTGTGGATTATACGTCCACGCCTCCAGAGACTTACCTTGGCCTTAATATTACTTTGACCCAGGAGTCACAATTCAACACTACTCACGCCCAAGTTATATCGCTTGGCGGAGCCTTCGTGTTACCTATCAGGCTGTGGATTATACGTCCACGCCTCCAGAGACTTACCTTGGCCTTAATATTACTTTGACCTAGGAGTCACAATTAAACACTACTCCCGCCCAAGTTATATCGCTTGGCGGAGCCTTACTGTTACTTATCAGGCTGTGGATTATACGTCCACGCCTCCAGAGACTTACCTTGGCCTTAATATTACCTTGACCTAGGAGTCACAATTAAACACTACTCACGCCCAAGTTATATCGCTTGGCGGAGCCTTCGTGTTACCTATCAGGCTGTGGATTATACGTCCACGCCTCCAGAGACTTACCTTGGCCTTAATATTACTTTGACCCAGGAGTCACAATTCAACACTACTCACGCAAAAGTTATATCGCTTGGCGGAGCTTTCGTGTTACCTATCAGGCTGTGGATTATACGTCCACGCCTCCAGAGACTTACCTTGGCCTTAATATTACTTTGACCTAGGAGTCACAATTAAACACTACTCCCGCCCAAGTTATATCGCTTGGCGGAGCCTTACTGTTACTTATCAGGCTGTGGATTATACGTCCACGCCTCCAGAGACTTCCGCTCGTCTCGCTCTCGGGACATACACTGCCTGCCTCCCTCGATGCCCCGCTTTTATAACCCACGGTAGCAGGGAGGGGTGTAGGGGCGGCGTAGGGGTAGCTGCAGGCACAGCGGGCCGCGACAGGCTCGCCGCTTGCCGCACGACCCGACCGCCTATTGTTCTCCCGGCCCGGCCGCTGCCGCCCTTATCAGTCAAGATAACGGGTTTCCCCAACATAAATATCTACTCTGACTGTCATCTTAAAATACGGTAACCAAATAAATTCCCTTTGAACTAAATCATTGCTTCTTAGAACTTTATAATTTACTAACTTAATCGGGGTGTTTTTAATAAATTAAATAAAACAATGCCTTACCCCAAAACGAACTCGTATTTAATAAATCATCCAAACAAAATAACTCTTAGGTGTATAAATAAAATAAATAAAATGACTCCTTTTTGTTAAAATAAATAAATCATTCCATAACGAAATAAAATCAAATTTTTTTCTTGTAAGGGGAAAATTTGACCCTTACATCCGCCACATTGGTTTGGTTTTGTAAATGAGTGTGTACTGTGGTGTGTTTGCAACAAGGTACATGGGAAATTTGCTAAAATAAATAACTATGTTAGGCCTACTTAAAACAAATTAATTAACTCTTAAATACAAATTGTGACTAAAACTATTGCAAACACTAACACAGCGAATAATTGCACAGTTGTACCTTTTAGTGTACAATTCCACCAGCTCGTGATCAGTATGACAATGATAACTGCAAGCGAGACACAAACCAGCTCGATCGGATCCACTCACAGGCAGGCACGTCAGACATGAGTATAAAGCCTGGCGCTTCAAATAGCCCTGTAACATGAAGTAGGCCTAAGTTAAAATGTCTGAAAAAGGTCTGTATGGTAGTAATTAGTTACAGTATGCATTAAGCCTACACACTTTTACTCTTCGATAAAAAAAACCATTATCCTATTTAAATCTCCTACTTGATGAGATTTTGAGCAATGTGTGCGTTAGTTAGGCTAATTCATACTCATATTGTTTTATAATTTTTAATCATTCATAATCCTAAAATCATTGGTAAAATATGGGGTGCAGTTTCGTAACTGGGCTACCCTACAACCGAATGAAAAATATCGATCGATATATCGCATCGGATCAATCAATGCGATTGATATATCGCATCGGATCGATTGATACGATTGATATATCGCATCGGGTCAAAATTTCTATGTATGTATATCTAATCATATATGTAACTATGTTTGCACATCAAAATTCACAATTTGGTATATTGTTGCTAAAAAGTACAATAGTTAAAATGTTGATCAAAATCTAAACCTAAATCTATCAAAAACTTATTAGTGAATGTAAGTTATAACATATAATGGTTGATTTTACTTTTTTTAACATGAAAACTGAACACTAACATTACTATATCTATTTTCATTTTCATCCCCTCGCCAGTGCACCACACTGCTCGCACATTTTCTTTGGTATTAGTTCATTATCTTGTAAAAATCTATCACATTGCTCATATCTATGACCCAACTATCTAGTATAAACTTTCTATTATAAATAGGTTAATAGAAAGTTTTCTGAAACTCATAAGACTAATCAAAATAACTAAACTATCCATACTGAATATGAAATCACCTAGTAAAATCTTGGTTTCAATGTTAGATAAACAAACAATAATATTTAGTAAATAAATATGAAAAATTCTCAAAAAGAATTGTTTAAAATATTTCATCCGATATTTCATCCGATGCGATATATCAAACTTTCATCCGATGTGGCGTATCGATATTTTATCCGATGCGATATATCAATCGATATTTTTCATTCGGTTTTAGGGTAGCCCAGTTAAGAAAGTGCACCCAAAATATGTGTTTCATTGTTTACATAGTTCGCAGATAGCAATGGTTCTTCCCATATGTTTCCTTGCATGTTACAAATAACCAATCACACTCCACTATTTGAAATGGGTGTTTTCAGATAGCTTTGAATCTCCCGGCAACAGCGATAGTGTTCATGGCTGCATTTCTGTCATTAAGTTACATCACGTTTTCTAACCATCGAAAAATAGATGCAAACACTAGCAGGTCGAAGAGCTCAGCCGAAAAATCAACGTTTTTAACACTCGGAGATTTACACCCCTAATGGCAACAAACTTTGGGATTCGTGATTGTAGATAATAGGAAACAACAAAATAAAAGTAGCCTACTGAAATAAATCAAAACAATATGAACAATAAAAATATCATACATTTAGGACACATGACAACTGCGCCGGAGCATAAACATAAAAGAAACTGGAAAGGAGATGACTAGCCTCTTTAGGCCTACACCCACCCTCTCATGCAACAGCATTACAAAAGAGCAAAGCACTAAGTTATAGAATCACACTTGTGACATTTTCTTTCAAAATTTAATTAGCCTACGTATCCTTGTAGTAGCCTAGCTATATAACCAGTCATTAGGCAGGGACTATAGCGGGTGTAGGAGGGACATATATAGTTAAGCTCATTCCATTGGAACTTGTGTCTCCAGGCTTTGAAACGTGTAAGACTTATCATGTTACGTTGAGGGGTTGTCTTCAAGTTAACTTACTGTATCTAGTGAAACAGTTCCAGCTGAAAACATTGCCTCTACAGGAAAGACTCATAGCCTACGCAAAATATGTGATTAGTTGGCCTGGACAAAGGGCTAGACAAGAGTTTTAAATTTTCAAGACATCTAAGCCTATTAGGCTATTAGACCTAGTCCCATAGGTCACCCTCATAAAAATAAAACTTAGGCTAACACAAAAACCAATGGGCCCGATCCTTTATGGACATTTTAAAACATTTAATACATTTATATACCTCACTATAAGTGCAATTCTTGTCATCACCAGGACCAAGAACGGCATCTGCATTTTCTTCTAGTATTTCTTCAGCTTTCAAAACATCCACCATGGTGACAATTCCATCTTCTTCGCATTCCTTGGAATCATTTATATTAGACAAAGAATCTTTCTCAGCCATCACTTTGAATAGTTTGAGGAAACAACTGGAATTTGGAATTTTAAAATTACTGCTATGGTAAAACTTGGATTTACGGTATAATTTTAATAACTTAAATGATTAAAGAGAAATCGAAATCACTTGCGCTAATAGGTTACGTAGACGAAAACAAAAACAGTGACAATTTGGCGCCTTGGCGGGAACAAAAAAGTCAAAGAGATGTAAAATTAATTGAAGATAGCATTTACACTGTAATTAAGTAAAAATAGCACTTAAATGTACTCAAAGACTAATTGATGACGGTTAGTAATTTTGTTTTACTTTATGTTCAATAGAAGAAAAGAGAGAAAAATTAACTTTATTAAAAAGTTATCTTTGTTGACAAGGAAATTATATCCAACCGGACCACGGAACCACTTGATCTGATTGACAATAATCATAAGTATGTAGATCATGGGCGGAGTTTACCTCTGATTGCTGGGGGGGCCACTGGGGTCAGTGATAAAGGACATTAACTAATATCCTCTACATTCAGGTTGACACACAGACATCTTTAATTAGGCCGCAGCGTTTGAAGTTCGAAGTAAACTTTTATGGTGTGTAGCACAGTCTAATACAAATATCTTGGGGATTCGAATTCAGTCATGACACTCGGTCAGTTTTTATGAAACCCAGGAATGGGGAACTGCACCAGCGTTCCCTTTGTTTATATATACTCCCAATAAGCGATTACCTGTTTGAACTGTTTTAATGATTTATTAACTAAAGGATTGTTCCATTTAGTAGATGCACCGCATTTTGATCAAAACAAATCATGTACAGGGTGTCTTTAAAGTACGTCGCCAAACTTCATAATATGGTTAATGGGGTCAAAGTAAGCAAAAGAGTCCGTATAAAGGTATATCCTAAAATGCATATTTATCTAGATATCCGCCACTATTGTTTTTCCACTTAACAACCAGTGTCCATAAAAAATACATTTTGTTTTACTGTGTGTATTTTTTAAATAGCGGTCATTTTAAAATTATAATCTCAAATATCTAAAAATTGGCATAGGTTATAAAATTTTACAAAAGACAAAAACCTTTAAAATTGAATTATTTAACCGGTGATAGGCCCTAGTAAGGTCTTAATGATCTGACAACATATAATGGAGTTATTGTGATTTTGGTATTAAAATAACCACATTTCGCATTAAATATAATACAAAATCAATGTATCTCGGCTAAAAAATCACAATAACTCCGTTATTTATCGTCAGATCCTTACAAACTTGATATCATTGGTCACCGTTTAGATAGTTAGGCTAAATGTTAAAACATTTTTTCCGCATGTAAGTTTTTTATAAAATTTACCAGTTTTAATATATTTGGGTTTAAAAATTTAAAATGTCCGCCATTATGAAAATATAGGGAATAAACGGTATCAGATAACTGACACATACTTTCTCCCAACAATATAAAAAAGGGTTAAAATTTTCAAACATTAATTTCTTGATGGCTCAGTCGGAAGCATCTGTGACTTTTTAACAACGTAGGCCTACTCCGTTTACCACTAAACGAAAAATTGAATTTTCTCCTTAACTACTTGACGTAGAGCATAGAGATGTATAGAAAATTTACAACAAGTGCGAATCATGTTAATTTTACATCTTTACTATAGTCCGTGTTTTTTTAAACCTGATCCTTCTCGAGAAAATTGGGGTGGGGGAGGGGTTTAAACTGTAAAAAAAATTTAAACTGTAAACAACACAATTAAACTCGTGACAAACGTTTGTCGAGTATCAGATTTCCTCAAATAACGTTTAAAATAAGTTATAATATCTTTCAGTAACTCCTAGTCAGCTGATATATTTTTAATCCAAACCTATTCCTTGTTACAAAGTAACAGTTCTAAAGTAAACTGTAAAAAAAACAACTGCTACCAATAATACTGTAAAACTGATACAAAATATGTTGTGATGTAAAATTACCAGCTGTTATGCAACAGTGAAATAAAACAAAAACAACAAAAAAAACCAAAGGGCTCTTGCCAATGGGATTTTAGCAAGTATAAACAAACCCCCACCACCATCTCTCCCTAGAAGGATCAGGTTTTAAAAAACGGACTATAATTCAAGGTCCAAAGAAATACATAAAGCTAAATCTAAGTATAGCGGGACGCGGCACCTGCCCACCTGAGTTTTGACAGTCAGTTTTGCCAACTGTAGGGCCTAAGGTTATAATTTCCCTTAGCTATCTACGAAATAACCTTACTTAGTAGTTGGCGCAAACAATGTTTAGTTTACTTTTCAGTATCATATATGAACATAGGTAGAAAATGTAAATATTGAAAATAGTGTTATTTTTTAGAGTAAGTTAAAGTGAGATAAAGCTTTGGAAAATTATTTAACTCCTAAACTTTGTTTTTTTACGTTAAATTTTCGAAATTTTTGGGGGGGCCCGGCCCCCCCAGGCCCCCCCAAAACTCCGCCCATGATGTAGATGGAAGATGGAACACTAGTAGACACCTCTTCGTTGAGCCATTCCATTAGACACTGTGGACCATGATGTAAAGGACTACTGTGGACGATAGGGGATGCCAGGCATGCTTGATTATTCTTGATTTTTCTTACGTGTTCTCGATTGGATGAACGTCAACCAAAGAGTGCTTAATATAGATGGTTAAGTGTGTATTGATGTTTAGGATGACTGAGTTGATTGAGGCTGGTGCATAAGGGTGGTTCTTCACAATCCTTATTGATATTCAACGGTTATGTTGGGTTACCTCCTAAGCAATCTCTATAGCAATGTCTATGGGGATATTCAGCGATTTCAAAATCTTCAAGAAATATCCAGGATCGTTCCCCGCGCCCTCACCATCAGGCCGATGACCTTTATTAGCTCTCTAAGACCGTACTAAGCTTTTCCTTGAAAGGGTGGCGTGAGGTTGTAAATGGCTTGATTTTTTTATGAACTATCTTGGATTGATCTGCCTTGCCTTCAAACTGAACGGTGGAATCAAGAATCACCCCGCTGGTTAGTTTGTCAAAGGCCTAAATATCAGCACGACTGTACGTAGTATACTTATTCTGAAGTAAACACATTATACCGGTAACGTGGAATCGGGAGTTAGAAATAACTACTACATTTGTTAATTGGCAGAGCCCAAAGCTACGCGGACCGTTTTAAAGATCGAAGTTGGCAGGAGTTCATGAGCTTGCTCCAAACTCCCACTCCCAAGCTTTTTCCAAGTCTAAATACCAAACTCAAATAAACACTCAACTCATTTTTAACTCGCTCCAGAATTACATTGACTGCTAAAGAGACTAATATTGAATTTATTGGGAACTTGTTTTAAGCTCCCATTAGACTTGGTTTCGACTTTGGTTTCGGACTTGGTGAGTGAACTTGGATGGTTAGGCTCATATTTTATACTTTTCCAAACTTGGATAAGCAAGCTACATACAACAGGCTTTGTATTAAACTTATGTTAGGTTTAGTGGGATTGGTTTATGCTCACATATTAGGCCAGGGCTGGGATTAACTGTTTTAATGTATGTTCTCCGCAGTCCTGCAATAGGCCAGGACTGGGGAAACTGTTGTAATTTGTTCATATGTTCTCCGCAGTCCTGCTAGGCCAACGCCCCCTAGAGTGTATTATTAGGCTTGGTTTTGACATATGTGAGTGAACTATAGTTTTTATAGGATAATTTTTGCTCATTTTAAGCTCATTTTATAGTTGCTCCAAACTTGAGTAAATAATCTATATAGTTTGTAAAAAAACCCGTTAGGATGCCTATCTTTATTATACATAATCATCAAGATTGAGAATGGTCTCATGACATAATAACATAATACAATAATAAAAACAATAGTCGGAAATATTCTATGGGCTAAAGTTTCTCAAATCTAGAAATTCTTGAAAACAATAAAAAGGACGAAGGAGCAACCATTTCCGCAATGTCCTCTTGAACTTTTCTGCACTGCAGCCAATGGTCTTCTTGAGGTCCTCAGAAAGAACATTGAAGAACACTCATCTCACATATATTCATACTTGGCTTTAAACTACCTATTGAGTTAGGTCGCCATTTCAGTAAAGGTAACTTATAAAGGTATTAAAGAGCTTCGCTCCAGCATAGGAGGAGATTTTCTGGAACCAACCTTGAGGTGTGGTGTGTCGGCAATCGGCAAGTTGAAGTCCTGAGCTCTTCGTGTGCCATGTTTGTTAGTATCCATATTACGTGTAAGATTCATTGAAGTAGGAAATGCATGTTACTTCCAGTATGTAAATATTTTTACAACAGTCATAAGTGCCAAGTCCTTAAAGGCTCCTCGAAATTTCTCCCTCCAGTCCAGTCCAGACCAGCAAGTAATCTGATAGCTTTTTTCTGGATGATCAACACACGCTGAAGGTTGCCTTGCCTTGCTATGTGGCGCCCCAAAGAATGATGCCGTAACTTATGTGGCTTTCAAACAAGGAGGAATAGGGTACCTTGACTGCTTCTTCGGTGCTGATATTTTTTACTCTTCTAAGGGCGAGAAGGGCAAGGGCACTGCTTAGTTTACTGCAGAGGCCATCCAAATGCTCCCCCCACGCCAGGGAATACTAATATTAGGTCTACTAAGGAATATAAAATAACGGTAATATGCAACCCTTTACTTTGTCAAAATCAAAAAGCGACACCTAAATAACTTCTGTAAAATAGGCAATGGTCGCACAAATGTTTCAGTTGTTGATTTCAATATATAAAAAAAATTATTTTCATACGCCTTTGTTTGCTGACGTGAACCAATAACAAATTGACACACGGTTTACAACGAAATAGTGGAGGCACTGGACCAGTTTAATAATGTGTATACACATGGCCCTACGTGGTGTGTTGTAATGCGGGTTTTGTCGCTTAAAGTGAGGATCTAATTATTACCATGTTATTTGAATAGTAAAATTTACCTTAATTAAATAAAATCACATTTATAAAAAGAAATTGGTAAGTATATATAGACGTTTTGTGGTCTACTAACTCTTTTGACCCTCAGTTGCAGACGGCTTTTTGCTCCTGTTGGGTTAGTCCATTTTGACAACCATATCGTGTTCATTATGTTAAAATAAATGCATAAAATATTTAATGCCTTGTACAATATTAATGTATTAGAATAAAATGAGTTTTTATTGATTCACGTTAAAAAAGTTATTAATAGAATGTTGGATGATTGTAGTTATGTGTTCATTGTAATTATAAATAGGCCTGTACACAAGTCATAGCTAGACCTAGGTTATCAATTTTAATTAGGCTAAAATTATATTAAATTTTTATAATACAATATAATATTCTTATTGCACTTAACAATTCTTTGTGTAATTCAGTGCAAAGCTGAGGAAGGATTTGTGTAAATCTACGATAGGGTTTTTTAGTTAGAGCATTATTTCTCCAACTATGGCCACTCCGCTACTATCCCTACTACTATTGAATAAGCTACCCTCTACTTACGACCTCGGACTTAGTACCGGTATAACTGGACCGCACATTCAATGGACAAAAATTGTGGACGTCTCAGGACCATTGGGTGAAAAAATGCAGCAGAACCGAGCGACGGAAACCAAAACATCGCTTCAAGAAACCTGTACGGTATTTTTACCTACTAAACCATTACATAAATACGTTAACTTTGTAAAACGTTGTGATTTTGTTTGTTTGTCGGAACATTGGTTTAATGATCCCATTACAGATCTTATAAAATTGACAGGTTTTAAATTAGTAGCGTGTTACCAGAGGCATTCTCTTAAAAGAGGAGGGACTCTAATCTATGCTTCTGACAAATTTAATTGTGAGGTTATGGACCTTAGTGAGTATACCAAAGACAAACATTTTGAGGTATGTGGTATAGTAGATCATCAATATAGGCTAGTGGTGCTGTGTATGTATCATACTCCAGATGCTGATGAGTATATTTTCCTTGAGACATTAGAAAGACTTCTTTTCTCTTTTAAACACCCTAAGTGGTTCCGGTACAATTTTGTGTTCGGAGGAGACTTGAACACAAAATTTGACATTACTCGTAAAACCAATACAAGTGACCAACTATGTAATCTGTTGAGGCAACATAACCTATATTTTCAAAACTATGAGCCAACCAGAGGGAAGGCTTGCCTAGACAATGTTTTTACTAATGCTAGGAGTGATGACTGTTTCACGATTGTGGAACCCTGCTACTTTTCGGACCATTCTTCACTATGGTTCCGATTGATGTGTAATGGGACTACTGACCGACCACCCACGGAGCCTGTTTGCAGAAGGAATTTCTCAGAAGCAAACATCAGTAAGTTTAAGCACGAACTTTCTCAGATTAATTGGGAGGAGTTGTATAGTTTAGCCTTAAGTCAATTTCAATGTAAAATGTCAAATATCTCTGATACTAGGTTAAGTTTTGCAGAATCATATTTTGAACATTTTTTTAATGCCTTTAGTTTAGTCTTTCAGGAATGTTTTCCCATCCGTAAAATTAAACATAATCCTAAGAATCGTAAAGGAGTTTTAAAACCATGGTATAATGAAGATTTGTCAAAGTTAAAGTATGAAATTGATGTTGCTCTTGAAATTTACTATTTAACGAGTTCGGAGGCTGATAAACTTTGGTATAACAACTTACGTAAAAGGTACAAACAAGAAATCAAGAATGCCAAATTAGCTTATAATGTTAAGGTAATTGAAAATAGTAGTAATAAGTGCAGAGGGGCATGGACAGTAATTAAAGATTTTCAAGATTGTGTAACAAACCATAATGTGCCTATCAGCCCAGACAAGCTTAATAATTTCTTTGTTGAATCTGTTAATAGTATCAGATCCTCAATTAGTAAGTCTAAGTACTCATCTCAGGATTATTTAATAACAATGCCAGTACCTACAGTTCCATTTTGTTTACAGCCTGTAGAGACAAAAGAGGTTGAAAAAGTGATTCTAGGCCTAAGTAATTCCAAAGCGCTAGATTATTTTGACATGTCAAATTATATTATAAAGAGTGTGGGTAGTGTTATATCTAATCCAATCACCACTGCCATTAACCTCTGCTTCATGGAAGGTATTTTTCCAGGGATTTTGAAAATCTCTAAAGTCACCCCAATTTTTAAGCGGGGAGATAAGTATGATCCTTCAAATTATAGGCCTGTGTCTTTGGTGCCCATCTTGTCCAAGGTGTTTGAAAATGTTATTTTTCAACAAATCAATAAGCACTTTGAATCTTTGGGTTTGTTTACAGAATCACAATTTGGTTTTAGAAAGTCACAAAGTACAATCGATGCAGTTGGAGGGCTTGTTGAGAAGATTTATGATGTTTTTGAGAACAGGGGCTTTGCTTGGGTCACTTTTTGTGACCTAAGCAAGGCCTTTGATTGTGTAGATCATGGCCTACTCTTGGACAAGCTGGGGCACTATGGAGTTGAAGGGGCAGCTCTAAACCTCTTCAGTACATACCTCTCAAATAGGAGGCAGGTGGTCTGTGTGGCGGCTGAGCGATCAGATACACGGGAGGTGGCATGTGGGGTCCCTCAAGGGTCCATTTTGGGACCGTTTCTTTTCTTAGTGACTATTAATGATCTGCCCAGTAATGTTCTTTGCAATACTTACTTATATGCAGATGATTCAACATTTTTGTCATGTGGACCTGATATAGAAGTGCTTTCTGAGGATGTTGATGTTGTAAGGAGTAATTTTTCTGAATGGTTTGCTGCCAACTCATTGCTTTTAAATAATGAAAAAACAAAAAGTGTAATATTTAGTCTTAGAAGTGTACCAGATACGTTAATTTCAAATGAGTATGTCAAGTTTTTAGGAGTCCTAGTTGATAAACAATTGTCCTGGGCCCCACATATCGAAAATCTGTCAAGTCTAGGGTTGCCATATGGTAGTATGAGAAAAAGAGGAGATTTTAGCGTGCGACCGCCAACCGGGGGGTCTGGGGGGTAATTTTTTGAAAATAGACATTACAAAACCCTATTTTTATAGCATCTAAGTCATAAAAATCTGTTGTAGGATTGTTTAGTTTGCTACTAAGATTTTTACTTTTTTCAAGCTAAGGAGGAGTAAAATGCAAGTTATAGTTTTTTTTAATAATAGCCTAATAATATTTAATACATACAATAATACTAAATAGTAATAATACATTTTAAAATAGTTTTAAAATAATACTATACTATAACTACATCAGCCCAGCCTAACCTTTTTCAAACAAACATTGTAGCCTACTATAAACAACCAACACATAGGGCCTAACCTAAAATACCATATTTTATGTAATTGATTAAATTTACAAGGATCTATTAAGAAATCTTGAATTTCTTACCTTTGTGAGAAATTGAAATGTATGTTCCAGCAGGACAAACTTTACACTCAGCTTCTGTGTCGCTCCTTCCCTTCCTAAAACCTGGAAACCTTTCCTGAAGTACTTCATTGAAAGTACAGCTATATTTTTACGTTTAACTTTTTCTTTGTCCTCCATTTAAGCAATTGTAGCATGTAACAAATGAATTTGGTCAACAATAATAGAAAAACTAATCAACCCAACTCTCACGTCCCATACAAAGCACCGGTTACGGTTACCGGTTACTGGGCGAGGTTATGTTTACCCTGACACCCTGACTGATCTGATATCAGTCAGCCGCTCACCGTTCGCCGTTCCGTTTGTTCCTTCTCCTTCGGTCCGGGTCCGCTGGTTCGCGGTCTCATTCGGATTACTTCGGCAATTGTCGCCAATCTCCGTAGTTTGTTGTTATTGTAATGCTCTAATGACAGGGAGCACAATCGAGAAACAAAATTTCCCATCAATAAAATGCAAACAAAGCCTTCCTTAGAGTTAAAAAAATTACATGGCGTTAAAGCTGCGAATGTCAATATTTTATCTGTTCAGAAATACAATTTTTACTTGATATTAATAATTTTTAAAGAATTTCTGTAGTAAAGCCCAAAAAGAGGAGATTTTACGTTTCGGGTTGAAATCCCCCGGTGGTGAAATTTGACTCTTAAAATCCGGTAATCTCCGGGGAATCCGGAGATATGGCAACCCTAGTCAAGTCGCCTTTCAAGGTTTATATTTCTGTTTAGTAGATTAATCCATTATGTACCTTTTCATTATATTAAGTCAGCCTATTATTCGTTATTTCAATCATTAGCATGCTATGGTTTGATGTTCTATGGTAGTTCAAGTAAAATTCAGGAAGTATTGTTATTACAAAAAAAGATTATTAGAATAATTATGAAGAAAGATAGATTAGCACACTGCAAGCCGCTTTTTAAAGAATTAGGAGTAATGACTGTCATTAATTTGTGTATTTTTCAACTTTTATTGTTTACTCACAAAAATAAGGATAGTTATGATTGTAGAAATAATATACATAGTCTTGGCACTAGAAACTGTAGAAAATGAAATGTACCACAAGTTCGCTTGGAAAAAACTAGGTCCGGACACATTGTTATGGGCATTAGGCTATATAATAGATTACCATTGGCTGTGATTAGTTTAAGTGACAAGATATTTAAGGGAAAATTGCATGCATTCTTATTAAGTAATCCACTCTATAGTGTAAAAGAATATTTTGATCTGCCTGATAATTTATTTAATGAAATAGCATAAAGTAACTTATTTATTTGTAATCTCTCGCCATGTACACTATATTATATATATACCTTTGAGTCTCAGATTATATTTTTTAATTTTGTATAATATCGATGAATATGTGACGAATACAATTGTGTGAAAACAACTTGACTTGTCTATGCATGTAAACATGTAAAAAAATGATAAATAAACTTCTTACGTCTTACGTCTTAAAGTTTTCTGCTTGAAATGGTGGTTCTTACAGTACCTATTAAATAGATTATGAAAAGGTTTTGTAAATAATAATAATAGGCTACATAGTTTAATCAAACTTACTTTTAATTCAATTCAGTAATGACATGAAAAAAGTAAGATGCAGGAAAGTTTTTTATTTGTTGGCCAAGTAAAAACTGTCAGCGGGAGTATTGTAGCTAATATTCTGAATTTTATTTTTTATCTCAAGCATTTCTTCGTGAGACGAGCAGATATCGTTGTACAAATTATTTTCTAGAGCGTTTGAGGATTTCAGGGAAGCGTGCGCGAGTATCTCGCATCTCTTTGTTACGATATTTGAGCTGATATTACGGTGCAGTTTTTATACAACAGGAAGTACCGTAACATATTTCAGAATGCTACAAATTGGTGTTTGAAGAGATTAATGGGTGGTAGAATAAAAGACTTTTAAAACACTCATACACTGTTTATTTACAATCCCTGTTAAACATGACTAAAAAAAATTACCTTGTTTAGTTTTTGTCTAGTTCCTAGAGATACATTTGCTGCGGCAGTTACTTTCTTAGCCAAATCATGGAGACGAATTTTCAGAAACATTAAACTTTAATCATCTTAATTAATTTTACACAATGAGGGTCAACCCCACATTCCTCGACTGATAGATGTTTAAAAAAAACCCTTGTCCCCAGTTAATTGTAAGCAAGGAATGCTATCTTGTTTACAAAATTCATAAATATTTGCGTTTGGTTACAATCTTAGTCTCGGATTGGGCCTCATGATGACCGGTGTGACTGGTCGAAATTGATCGCCAAGATCTTTTATATATATTTACCGTCTTGTAAACAATTACAGTATAAGTGTAAATATATTGAGTAGTGTTGGAAGACGTATTATTACCGTATTTCAACTTTAATAATTAGCAGAATTTCTGAGTTCCAAAATAGGTCTGATTTCTTACTTGAGAAAATCATAAAAACACATATTTTATTTTAAATAAAACACATTAGCTTGCAGGCAGCCGTTTTGAACTTCATCAATAGGCTACAAAGAATATTATTGAAAAGAAAAGAAAAGCATCAATTTTGTATAATCGGGTGTCAGGTGTAGAACACTAACACATTTTAATTGCCTAACATCATAAAAATAACTTTACATTTTTCATCATACATGTCCTAATTTTCATGGAATACCCCAAAATGTCAAGCTAAGGTTAGTTAGAGTTTTTATTAAGCTTAAGGTTCCATTTATTAAAAGACTTGCACTGCCTAGAAAGTTGTTCTTGAAGTTGTTTTTTAAAGGTTCAGACATGTTTAATTATGTGTTCTTTAGGCCTATAGAGTCTGATCAAGTAATACAACCTGTCAAAACTAGGCCTACACTATTGAGATCTTCTTATGAAAACTACGATAATCTTATGAAAACTGACTAGTCATGCTAGTCCGGTATTATTAACGTTGAGTGTAATGGGAAATCAACAGGGACTAGAAATTATGACTCATTATCGAGGTAGCCTAAGTGTGTTATTGAGGGTCTTGTTCTATATCACTTTCTCATCAAGGCCCCTTTAGGGAAGCAAGCTTAGAATCAAGAATCAAGAATATTTATTGCTGTTGATCTGTACAATGACAAGAAATAGGCATAGTCAAAAATACTTAAATCTAAAGATCTAAGACAGACTTAGTTATTAGCATAAACCCATGGTGAACCTTAACCCAGGAAGGTAAGGTTCATACCCATCATAGAAGTTCATTTAAACCCCACACCCTGAACATGTTTGATGAACACTCAAAAGTACGGTAGTATTTAAAATCATACGGTAGGCTACTTACATTGATGTGAACCCAGGGCGACAAATGTTGTAATATACCTCATGTTTAAACCATAAAATTCTCTGTTGGTAAACTGTTCGAGGAGTTCGCATGGCAAACAATCAGCAATAACATGGGTTTTATGTTTTAACATTTGAGCTTTTGGGCCCAACATGGTTTAGAAATTACCTTGAACAAATATTATTGTTTAAACTTGATTTCTTTCATTATTGAATTAAACATTTCGTGAGACACTGTAAAGTGTGAGGTCATCAAAGATAATTTATGTTAAATATATCAGGTAATACAAGTTGGGCTTAGAATTTTATCCCTTCAATTTTAATTTTGTCATTAATAAATTTAATGACAGGAATTTTTAATGATGTTTGACCTGAAAACTTGATGTTTTGACATAGCCTAGGCCTAAAAAGTTAGGGTTATCCGACTTTGGAAAACCGAGCTCTCTCTAAATCATGCTACAGATATACCAGTAACACGTTATTTATTTTTCACCTTTTTAAGCCAGTGGCTACAACTTGTTTTGTTTTAGCACAAACTCTTAGTGTACCTAATGGAAAGGCTATGATGGCAATATCCTACCTAATAATTCTGTTTCAGAACGATGAGGTCCTCAATTGCATTGACATTACTGTGCCTTGCGGCTCTTTGCCAGCAGGAGACAGATGGCGTGGCAGTCATGAGCGTAGATCTAGGCTCTGAGTGGATGAAAGTAGCTATTGTTTCGGTAAGGATGAATTTAATTTTTTATTACCATTAACCAATGGTTTGGCTTATGTAAGTTTATTGTCCTAAAGCAAAGGTATTTTCCTATGAAGTGTAGGTAGCATACCTGTAGGCTATGAAAACAATTATGGTAGGAATCCTGGACACCATCAGTTAGATTAGTTAAATCGACTCTCCATTCTAACTCAAACAATACTCTTAACTTCCAATTTATAGAAAAATACATATGGTTTAATTTAATATCTAAAATTTTCACTAAATCTTATTTGTATTTTTAAAATTTTAAAAACAATGAATTGTACCCCGCACTAGTACTTTGCCCATGTGGGTACATTTTCACATTTATAAAGTACTATATTTTATTGCCTAGTCCGGCCTTGGATGGTTCGGTCACTGGATAATCCGGCTGCGAGCTTCTGGAAATTAAATGTTTAGCCTTGGGTGTTTCCCATTGCCAAAATAGATACGAGTCAACTTGTTTCATATTATTGTGTTCTATATCATTAAAAACTATCATTTAACTGCCGATTTATGGATTTTTCGGTTTAGTCTATCTTCTAAAATATTGTATTCATTTTCTATTTTTGATCCTTATATTTTTTGGGTGTTTCACAGCCACAATGAAATAAAAAAATGTAGTATACATCAGTTAAGAAATGTTAAAAGTACGATATCGCTTTATCACAATTAATTGTCAATGTACCGGTAACCCAGAAGTTACTAGATGGATTCCAACTCTATTGCAGTCCCATTTATATGTGAGAGCTTTCATTGAGAAGAGTATTACTGTCGGTTAAATGCAGTTTCATCACTAGCCACTGCTTGTCCATTATCCGATCCTCATTTCGGCAGCATTGCAACGTCTGAGCAAGCAAATCATGAGTTACAAAGTTGATACACAGCATTGATTGGCAAGAAAGTTACCCTTCATTGTTAATTACGACTTAATAGTTCATTGTTGGAACACGGTAAACAGGTCTCTGTTCAACTCATGTAGTAAACCGCCGGTTAAACTGGCAGGTGGTCCGGCTCCGAGGTGGGCGGATTTGAGGCCTTCTACTGTATTGCTTATTTTGAATTTGTAATTACTTGGTTAACAGAGCAAATTCGGTTTATAAATTGCACTCTATGGTATCCATATATGGTTTAGTACTTACGTGCTGACGTTGATCTATTTTCAGCATTAATTATATATATATACATGGTGTGATAAGCGATAAAAATAACATCAATCTAGAATTTGTCTATATGGTAGGCCTATCCTTTTTTGGCAGTAAGGTTTTTCAACATTATGTTTCATAAGGCCTTTAAGAAAACAAAACATTTTCTACTAACAATACCTATTTAAGTGAAGGTAGTGTGCTACCTTTTGTGTAATAGACTTTTATTCTGTCTTATTTTCATTTTATATTTCCATGATAGCCTGTAATCCATAAAAAAATACTGTGTTAGTAATTTTGGAACCAGGTATAATAAAATTCTAAATTAATTTACCACTTTAAAAATACATTTTTCAACACAATAGGTTAAGTGGAGGCATGCATTGTGTCTCTTGACTATCAATGCTAACTTGTACACTCCAGTGCTACACTCCAGTTGATTGGTTTAAGATAGTCTTATATCGGTTGGTAGTAATATCGATTGGTTTAGATTACAGTGATTAATAGAATGTTATAACTTTATAAACAAGCATAGAAATGCGTTCATACCTATTTTTTCATGTTTCTTCCTTGTTCTGAAACTACCCTTGAATTACACACGTAGTTATTTACAAGACTACAGCTGCACTACAACAATAATAGCAGAACCGTCGAGGGAAAATATGATTGGTTGGATACTACTGTATACTATTGAGCAAAATTGTATGAAGTTAAAGTTTCTTGAGATAACCATAGACACTTTGCATGCATATGACATTTTCTATATCCGTTGGATAACCTAGGTACATTGTCAAAAGGTGATTAAAACTAAAGCAATTTATTGTTCAATTCCTAGTTCGAAAACAAATTAGATTGTAAGAAATCGCCACTTGGAATGTATCCACCAGAACGACATTAGGAGCTCAGTGTAAGTTCGAACAAACACATGAAGTTGCAAATTTATTCAACTAAACGGATATAAATTTAAAATTCTGTTAGGTCCTTTTTAATTAATGTTCAGAGTTTCAGTATCTGGGAGACGAGCATTTGTTCGGTAAACTTAAACAATTCTGTATATAATCTCAGTTAAAGACGGTGCGCTAAAATGTTTAAAGTGCCAAAAGGCTTGTTCAAGGCCAAGACGAGCTCGTTCGCTGCGCTCACTCGCCTTCACGTTGAGCTCGTTCGATTCATTCACTTGCGTTTCAGACTGTTTCAATGTAGACCTACAAGTTTTGCATTCTGGTGTATATTTGTTGAACCACATGTTAAATCTGTAACATGGGGATTATAATTACCTATTTGATTAACAGCTGATTTCATAATAGTTGTTATTTTATTTTAAAATTAAATTGCAATTCTAAAAGTTGATTAGTTGTTTTATACTTTTACATAACTTTTATTTATGTTAATATTCATAGCAATATAAAATACAATCTTAAACTATTTTTACTCTAATACAATTTTATACTTTACTAACTGGCTTGCAATCCAAAACCACATGTTTATACTGTAACACGTGGTCTGCACTTTGACAGTTCGTTTGCTGTTTTCATTATTTGTTTGTTTTGATTTTTAACTCTCTAAGACTAATGTAAAAAAAATTATGTTTCATCTAATGATTATCCTATTACAAAATAAGATTCTTCCTGGGATAGAGATCTGTATTTATACTATTTTTAGCCCTGAACTAAATTATTTGCAAAGTTTGAAGAAAATCGTTCAAGCCACTTCCGAGATCCGTGTGTATACGTAGAGTTTAGGATGTACTCTATTATAATACTTCTCATAAAGTTGTACAATAGCTGGACGATAATTTGTACCTATATAATTAGAACTGAAGACTAATAGAAACTAGAGTAAAATAATTTTATAAAGGTAGGGTAGCGAATTTCTTTAAATTGTTATTAAAACATATTGTTTTTCAGCCTGGGGTGCCTATGGAAATTGCATTAAATAAAGAATCAAAACGGAAGACACCGTCAGTTGTATCATTCAGGGATGGTGAACGGACGTTTGGTGAGGACGCTCAAACTGTGGGAGTTAGGTTTCCGCAGAACAGTTATGCCTACCTGCTGGATTTGGTTGGCAAAACTGTAGATAATCCTGCAGTGAAGCTGTTTCAGAAACGCTTTCCGTACTATAATATAGTTCCTGATCCAGTAAGAGGAACAGTTGTGTTTCAACATGACAGGTTGGTGTAATGTTAAAATCTTGATTTTTTTAAATTGACTTACTCTTTTTTTAGACATTAATCAAATCAATTCCTGAATTTGTTATTCACTTTTTCTACTTGGATTAGATGTTCCAAGTATTTCCTATTTATTCGTCCTTAGGGTTTTTATTTAGATAAATGATTCTAGATTCTTTATTGGCCATTAAACAATTTAAATTGCAATAGGCTTCGTCTACAAGGTATACAATTGCAATACAAAATAACATAGAGGATAGTGACTGTACATAAAACAAACATTCATAATACATACAAAACACTTCAGTCTTAGAGGCTATCACATTAAAATAAACATATTATCCACATTTGAGGTTAAAAAATCATCTACTTTATAAAAGGCATGTGAAACTAAAAAATTGCTAACAATATTCTTAAATCTATTTAAAGTTACATTTTTGGCATTGGCAGGTAGCACATTAAACAGTTTAAATTGCATATACACATGACTATTAATTGATTTACTTAATCTAAAAGTAGGAAGGTTAATGCTACTGCTATTTCTAGTATTGTGCATATGTATATCTGAACGTTTCATATAATTGTCTAAGTTTTCTTTAACATTGATTAAATTAAAATAAATGTAAATACTAGGAACTGTCACAATCTTTAAGTGCTTGAAAAATTCAGTACAACTATCACTCTGACTGGCATTCATGAGAATCCTAAAAGCTTTTTTCTGAATAATAAAATTTGTTGTGCTGCTGAGGAGTTTCCCCATAGTCTAATGCCATACAAAAGATGAGAATGGAAGAATGCTTAGTATGCTGATAACAGCAGTTCATGACTTACACATGTTCTCAATTTATAAAGCAAAAATATGACCCTAGACAACCTGGTTAAAATGTGTCAACGTGGCGTGTACTAAATTTGTTTTTCACTTGGTCTTATACCATAACGACTAAGTGAGTAAATTTTGATGAGTATGAGTTATTCAATAAATGTTTAATCAGATAGGCCTAAAAGTAAATTTAATTAAGTTACCAAAAATGCTTCAATTTTTTTTATGAAACACAAACAACTGCAGTCACAACTTGTCTAAAATTTTAATTGGAATTTCCTATTTGGTTTAGTTTTATCCCATATATTCTATTTGGGTTAGCGTGTACTAAATTTGTTTTTCACTTGGTCTTATACCACAACGACTAAGTAAGTAATTTTTATTTGCAGTGAGACAAGCTACAGTGTGGAAGAATTAATAGCGATGTTTTTCCACAAAGCGCGGCATTTCGCGCAGACGTCGGCTAACCAGGCCATCAATGAGGCAGTACTGACAGTTCCAGGCTACTTCAACCAGGCGGAACGTCGTGCGATTTTGCAGGCGGCTCAGTTGGCAGACCTGAAGGTGCTGCAACTGATCAACGACTACACGGCCGGTGAGTGCCTTCCGGTGAGGGGGGGGGGGGACACACACACTTCTCTTTCAAAACTCTGGGGATGGCTGATTCATTTATGACTGAAGACAGTTTTTATATTGATAGTTTAAAGCCTTAATGATTAGTGGGAAATAAAAAAAAAAATGAAATTTAGACTGTTGCTAAAAAGATTGAAGTGGAGTGAGATAGGCTATTTTGTATTTCTAAAGTGATTCTTTTTCTATCGTCTGTAGTTTTGGAAATGTAGATTTTTTTACTTTTCCAAAAACAGTGAGGTTCCACTAGGAAGAACAATGTAAGAAAAAAAACTATTGTAGAATCAAAATGAAATGCCACACCAAGCCAATGAATACATAAACATAAGAAAGGTTACTCTATACATTGCATATATAAGGAGAATATGATATATAGCAAGTTTCTTCTGACCTAGTAAACCACCTTGAGAGGGTCTACAAGACACTATTCAACCTATTAGTCAGATTACATTCTGAGTTCGGTGCAGCTGGTTACCTGCAAAAATTTTTGCTTGCACATACTAATTCACACATACTACTATACTACTATACTATACTACTATACTATACTACTATACAAATACTAATTTGCACATACAATATTCACAAATCACGTATAAGCTATAATCGCGGCCACAAAATCAGGCGGGTGAATGATTTTGCCATATTGCCATAGTTAATAAGATGTTTTATATTTATGTTTATGTCTGTTTTATTACTTGATAATATTTTTGTCCTTTTGTAAAATGTAGGCTTACTTAAGTTTAACACATGGTCTAGGCTACGCTGGATGTTGAAAGTTTGTGTGCCAAAGTACACAATTCTCCACCATCCTTATAGCCGTTTGGTACCATAATTGGCAACATTGCATGTTATCACACCCTCCTGATTTCGTGGCCTCTACTATAGTCTGCCACATTTGAAAAGTTTTTTTTAAACATCTGATTGAATAAATTAACTCCACAAACACAACATTAGAACTTATTAAGCCTATGGGGCGAATTTTTATCATTTAACATCTTTAATGACTTGAAACACCACAACTTTATAGCCTGGCAAAGGCCTTTTTCAGGCGTTTTTGTGTTGTTTTTAAACAAAGGCTTTCCAATTACACCCAGTAAATTTGGCAAACAAATTAAAAAAAAAAATTATGTTCATGTTATAATACTGAAGAAATTTAATATAGCCTAGGCCCTATCCCTCTCTCTTGCACAATCGTTACACTCTGCTGGCGTTATCGCTTGTCAGGATGCCCAATTAAGATTTAGGGCTACATTGTTCGCAGAAAAAAGTTGCTAAAATTTTTTAACAAAGAGAATATTGTTTAATTTTTTTCCATTCAATGAATGAGCGTTCTCAAACAAAATTTTTTTGCAGCGGCGTTAAACTACGGCATATTTAGGAGGAAGGATTTCAATGAGACAGCACAGTACGTTATGTTCTACGATATGGGAGCTTCGAGCACAACTGCCACGGTAGTCAGCTATCAGCTGGTCAAAACCAAGGAGAAAGGTGTTGTGGAGACTCACCCTCAAGTGGCCATTTTGGGAGTGGGGTAAGGGAAAATCGATCAGTGTTTGAGAGACAAGTAGTAATAATAAAATACGTAACCTATAATTTCTTTCACAAGAAAATTAAGTTACATTACAATGTTTGTTGTTGAAGTTGAGCGTGTGGATATTATTTGGCAGTGATTCTTTTGTCTTTGTCTTCAAAAAGTTTTTGTAATTCAAGTAATTTGTAACTTTGCTTCGCTCACTCATGATTCCTAATTTAACTACTAAGGTGACTAAGGTCCTAATGAATAATCTCAATTTCCTGAGGATAACTTTGTAATTTAGTACTCTCCTAACTGGTCAGAATAAAAAGCGATTAAAAAGAATTAAACTATGGTATTATAAGTTTAGTTTAACATATGCATTTTGCATTTAATCTGATCAGTAACACCTTTGTACAAATTTTAAAAGTGATTAATTTACTTGAGGTTAGTTTTGTCTCTTTTGAAAAGTGGTCACTATTTTTTATCTGTAAAAATAACACAAAGATAAGTGTGAATTTGTGTTATATAGCTATGACAGAACTCTAGGAGGTCTGGAAATGCAAATAAGACTGAGGGATTATCTTGCTCAGAAGTTCAATGAAATGAAGAAAACAACAAAAGATGTTTTTGAGAATCACAGAGCGATGGCCAAACTGTTCAAAGAAGCTGGCAGAGTGAAAAATGTGCTCAGTGCGAATGCCGACCATTTTGCCCAGGTTGGTCATCCTTTTCATCTCTTTATAACATTCTACTTTAAGACACTGCCACTTTCTAGACAGATTTTAAGGCGAATAAGGAAGAATGGGCTACAAACATACTAGGCATTTAATTAAATTATTTACAATGTTTTTCAAGTAACTTTTAGGTTGATAATCATTATGGTACATAGAATAAAAACTTCTTAATAAATAACTTCTTAACAACTAAAACAATACTTAACGTACCTTCCGTCGAACAGCTCAAATATTTGTTGCCCGTTCACAACATGTTTCACCGTGGATACGGCATTGTCAAGTGATAAAAGAACGTATTATCCATAGGATTCGTCAAAAATTAAAATATAAATAAACACAACACAAAACAGTTTACACATACTACAAAGTTCGGTAAGCCTACCAAACTTTGTAGTGTGTACAACACAACTGTTTTGTGTTGTGTTTATTTATATTTTAATTTTTGATGAATCCTATGGATAATACGTTCTTTTATCACTTGACAATGCCGTATTCACGGCGAAACATGTTGTGAACGAGCAACAAATATTTGAGCTGTTCGACGGAACGTACGTAAAGTATTATTTTAGTCTTTAACAGCAGCTCAGAGGCTACTACAATGAATTTTAACTTCTTAATGTTATACTTTTGTACGAGACCTATTTATATATATTTTTTAAATAGCCTTAACATATTTTATATGAATCAAATGTTACCTTTTGTGATTGGAATAGAACATTCTTGATAGAAGGGAAAAAGTCCACTCCAAATGAAAAAATCTTTGCAACAAAACTCAAATAACATTTTTTAAACAAAATGTTTTGTACTTTGTCAATGACAAAGAAATAAAAACAACACACTAAATATAATACTAAATATAATACTAAATATAATGTAAGACTAGTAGTAGTAGATAGTTTATAGTAAATCTGGCAAGTCTACCATGAAAAATATTTTGTTTTCTGTTCGTATTTTTGGGAGATTTATTATTTCTGTATGTATATATATGATATATGAGTAATAAAGAATATTCTATTTTATTCTATTCTATTCTAATATTTTCATTTCAATTTTCTTGATAACTTTTTACTTTCGTCACTACAGATAGAAGGGTTGCTGGATGAAATAGACTTCAAGCTGCAAGTGACAAGGGAAGAGTTTGAAACCCTTTGCTTCGATCTGTTTGAGCGAGTCAAGAACCCGGTTGAACAAGCTCTCAAAGTATCGGGGCTCTCTATGGATATTATTAGTCAGGTGAGTTGTATTAAAAACAATAATTTTATATAATCAAGTAGGCCTATATTAAGAAAGTATACGTGAGTTTCAAATAAAAATTGGCGATAGCTCAGTTCAATGTGTTTTTTTTTTTTTATAAAATACTCTGAAATACCTTTGTAGTAGACTTAAATTGTATGAGTGGCTTAAGTGTATTGTATGAGTGATTCCTCGGAGTAAATTGCACTGCCAGCAAAATCGGGTAAAGTCAACCATCTCAACACAAATACTATTAGCAGTACCGTCAGTGTGCCAGTAGCAAACTAAATGTAAAAATTGGTGTGTTTCAATACAAATTGTGATAAAAATTCATCTCTGTAAGATTCTCAACAAGTTTATATAAAAGTATTTACTGGTCTTGTAAAATTTATAACATTATTACTTCTATGTGGTCACATATGCTTAAATGCCAAGCCCAAAAAAGCTTCTCCCCTATCAAGATAAGCCTACTAGCCCCCTTACTTTTTAAGATGAGCTCACTTTGCTCACTCGCCCTCGCAAAAAGCTTGTTCACTTTGCTCCTCACCATGCTAAAGAGTGTTGCACTATGAAATAATTCTGTTAAACCAAATGTTGAAAATATGTAACACAATTTGTTTTTTGATTTATCAGTTGATTTTGGTTAAATTTTAGTAGCTACAAAAAATGCAATAAGGGAATAAAGAGAGGAATTTAGGACGGATACTGAATTTTCCTTGTGACCAGCTCCAAACGATTCCTCGTGGCTGGATCTTCCATATAAATGCATAAATAAAAATACAGTAGAACCTCGATAGTTCGACTCTCAGTAGTTCGACACTCCTTATAGTTCGACACTGTCCTTGACTACTTTTCATGTCAGTAATGACTGTTAATGTCCATATAGGGAAGTAACTAAAGTGAAAATGAAAACAAAATGGTGAAAGGTTTTGTTTTTTCTAGGTTATAGTTCAATCAAGATATGTTTTTATTAAAATTTAGAGTTTTCTAAATTCAACTCATGATTTTTATGTTCCCTGTAATAAAATTTCCCATATACTCCCTATAGTTTGACTTTTTGATAGTTCGACACTCTCTAAGTCCACAAATAGTCGAACTATCGAGGTTCTACTGTACTAGGACATGAAAAAAATGCCTGTACAGTGCTTGTTATAATAATTTCAAGATAATGAGGTTCTTGACTTGCCTGGTTTCCCCATAGCAGAACACTTTTTATATTACTGCAACGGCGCATAGTAAAAGCAAAAAGTTCAGCAAGCTTAGACGTAATAAATAAACAATCGCAATTTTGAAACTGATTATATAATGATTTATAAAATCATTGTATTAGCTAACTAGCGGGTTACCTGTTCTTAGTATGGGAAGTGAGTTAATTATTTAAAAAAATTAAATTATAAAAATTCAAGCATGAATTATATATTATATACGAATTATTATATACAAAGCAATGCATTACCTTCAGTTGGTTTTTCACTGTATCTAGATAGTTTTATGCTCAATAGCTGTCAGATGGCAGGTATAGTTGTCAATATTTGATTGTCAGTTATTTTTTTTTTCTTTCAACTAACTAAAAAAACTGACATGGGTGTCTTTATGACGGTCCTGGGACTAAGCCCTGAGGTCTATAAACAAAGTAACGGCTTTAAAACTTTCTCCATGAAATTTTCCATGTAGTATATATAAATTTGTTGAAATATAGATTGGAAGTGTTTGTGTCACATTCATATCGATCCAGTACTTGTGTCGATTTTCATGGCAAATGGGTTAGTGGTTTCCGAGTCCATTCATCACAAATACAAAAATATATACACCAATATCCTCTTTTATAAATATAGATACCAAAATCTCATAGAAGTTATGTGAAGGAAAATCAAACTATTTTTTTATCTTTGTACCTAAACCGACCTTTCAGCCATGGCCGATCTTTTTAACGCGGTTTATGCTACATTCGTGATGTGGCTGATCATTCTGATGCGGCTGAGCTTCATGCTACACTAACACCCACAGATGATCTTTCTTACAAGACTAAGCTTCCTGATGCGATGGAGATTTCTGCAGCGACCGTGGTCTTTCTACAACAATTTTGGACCGTCACCCATTGCTTTAGAGCCCGGTTTTTCGAGTAATATCACAGCTGTTATCGTCGTAGGTGGTGTTGGCGGGGGCCGGTACGCGCGTGCCCAAGGTGCAGGAGAAGCTGGCAGCTGCGGTCAACATGGAGCTGAGCAAAAACCTCAACACAGACGAGGCCGCGGTGATGGGAGCTGTCTACAAGGCTGCCGACCTTTCCACCGGCTTCAAGGTCAAGAAGTTCATCACCAAGGACGCTGTCATATTCCCGATACAGGTGGGACCTTTGGCTGATGACTAGCCCTAGCGTATTTTAATGCATTGTTGCCAGGGCTCGTGACTCTCCGACTATTCATTTGTTTATAAAGTAAAAGTCTTTCGGCGAATTTCCCCAAAAGGGAATTCACCATTGCGGTAAGAGCTAGGTTTGGAACTGCTTAATATTTTTTTCTGAGTCCACTGATTCGTAAAATATACTGTTTGTGCAAATTCACTCAATAACCAAGTTTCGTGGAGAAGACAACTTTGTAATGATCAAATTTGGTGAAATTGGATGTATAGGTGTATGACCAGGTCTAAATTTATGAGTTTGTAATTCAGAATTCAATTGGATAATGAATGTTTAGTAGGCCTATAAGGCCACAAAAGTAAGTGTTAACAATATTTTTTTATATGTTTAATATTTTTGTACTCAACAATTAATTGTTATTCAAATCATTTTAAAAGCTCATAAAACAAAAATTTAGGATTTTAATGAAAAAGCACTTGGCTTTAATATTTGAGTAGGGAAAAGATAAGAAACAGCTGCTGTAACTCACCTTGAAAAGTATTGATGAGCTTGACAAAAACATAAAAATATAGAAAATAAAACTAAAAAGTTTGTTATATTTAAACTATTTATGTAAACTTTTTTAAACACAAATAGAAAGTGGCAGTTACACAATACAGTAGACTCATTCTTAACTGCCACCTCGGGACCAGGCTGCAGCCGGATAATGAATTAGCCGGTTAAACTAATGCACATTTAAAAATGCCAAACCTGCAATTTTATCTGGCCTTAATGACTTAAAAACAACTCTAAATATATTACTGTTTACAATTTATAGCTACCATCCTATATAGCTAATTGTAGCTTACATGTAGCTACCATCACACCCATGAAATCCATGACATAACTAGACTACTAATAATTTGTTTCTTTATGGTGGTCTACTGGATTGCAGGTCCAAACGCATTTACTTCCGGTGGCATTTTCTTCTATTCTGGACATTACATTTTAATTGGTTTGAGAACAACAATATGGTATAGGGGAAAGTGGGGTATAACCGGGTGGCTAAGCTTTAGTGACATGTAGATGCCATGTTTTTATACAGAAAATTTTAAATAATATCTCAGTTTATCTTGTGTTTATTTGTTTTTGAATTGCTTCTTTTAAAAACTTGATAAGTATTATGGTTTTTTTTCTATGATTTTTTTTTGTAAAAAAAGTGCAAGTACCTGGATTCACCCCACTAGTGGGGTGATACCGGGTACACATGTTAAGTATATGGAAAATAGAAAAAAAACAAAATTTTTAATAGGCCTAAAATTTTATTGCTAAGTACACACAATTAAGTCAAAAATATTATCAAAGATAACATATTCAGTTAATTTATGAGCGAAAAATCAAATTTTAAATACTTAGATCATATAACATGTATAAATACCATCCGGTTTAACCCCACGCGTCATACCCGGTTTCACCCCACTGGTAGTAACTAACAAAAACTTAAGATATTCAGAGTGCTTAAAACTAATGTGAGATGCTTATATCAGTGTAAAGATAAAGACATAGACTACACAATAGTGTAGTCACCTTCACTGAAACTCATGTAGTTTTTCCGTAGTAGGCAATCAAACTGTCCGTAACATTGGGAAGTGAAATATCAAAAACAAAGAAACGCTCTTAACAGCCAGAGTTCTGCTCAGAGACTAATGGTGCAATGTCCGCCACTTTCCCTCTCCAACTACATGTTAATTTCGGCATTTATCGCCAGGTACCAGCACTTACTTGGTCAAAACCCGACCACCCGGTTTGTACCCAACCACCCGGTTATACCCACCTCTCCCCTAATGTCGAAGTGAATGATAGATAGTAAAACAACGTTTTTGGTGAAACATATCCGGTTAAAATGATGTTGAGATCAATAATGGTCTGTTAAAAAGATGTTGTTTGGTGTTAGGGTAGGCTAGTTAAAGTGGAGACCGGTTAAAAGGTTACAGAGTCTTCTGTAGTTTTTTTTTTTTTTTTTTTTTTTTTTTTTTTTTTTTTTTTTTTTAGATAAAATTAAAGAACTGTAACTGTCACTTTCTCTTTTAGTTTTAAAAAGACTACACAGGTAGTCGAAATATAATAAACTTTTTAGTGTTTTTTATGTATTTATGTTTCTCACAAGCTCATTAATACTTTTCAAGATGAGCTGGCTGTGTCCAATCTTTTTCGTACTAAAATAACAGTTTAGTATTTTGAACAATCAATTTAGCCTACTTACTATGGAGAAACTAAAAATATATATTTTCCATAGATACTTAAGAGGGGGTGAAAAATCTTCTTTCAGATGTGATGCAGTACATCGTCTGCTTCCATTTAGTGTCTAATTTTAAGTCCGATAAAAGTAGGAAAGTTTTAAATAAAAGATAAAGACTTGGGCTATTTAATTGGCTCTTTGATTTTTTTTTATATATTTTGATTCCATATTAAGCTATAATGTTTCAAAGTTGATCCAATTTTTAACCACAATACAGTTGTTGACTCCCTCTAATCTTGACATTTCAGGACCAGACCCTTGTCTGGATAAAAAAAATTTCCTGCCCATCTGACGGTTTTTCGCTAATGTAAATTACAACCTTTAATTGCGTGTATATAATTATAATAACATTTTGAGATAACTGTATAAAACTTTAACAATACGGGGTTATGCTACCAACTCGTTGGAACCTCATTTTCGTGACATTGATAAAAACAAACTAGATACTAGACAATAACATGTAATTATAAAGCACCACAAATAACAACTTTATGCATTTATTTTTTTAAGAAATGGGCTACAATGTTAGGTTCATAAAATAATTTTGCAATTGCTGTAACTACAATTTTACTTACAAGTGAACTTGTAATAATATAACTCTCATTCAAAATTATTAAAACACAAAACAATACAACAGTACAGTAACTGGTAAAATCACAACATTTCTGTAGCTGATATGACGATCCAGAACAAACGCAATCGTAAGCCGAATCCTGGTTCTTTGTTTACATGTAGGCCAAAAATAAAACATGATTTCAGCAGAGTTCAATTAATTGTACTGAGGGGACCTTAGCAATTGAGAGATTTCTAAGATTCTAATAACTTCTTTGCCCAGTGAGGAGAGTAAGTTATTAGTTGCTAATGATAATCAATACTCAGCGTAACATTTTTAGTTATCAAAAGTTGTATTTGCCAGGTCGTATTTGAGAGAGAAACAGCTTCCGAGGAGGGCTCAAAACCGGTGAAGAGGATGCTGTTCGGCCCGATGAATCCTTACCCTCAGAAGAAGATTTTGACCTTCAACAAGCACCAGTCGGACTTTGTGTTCACCGTCCACTACGCTGAGTTGGATCACCTACCATCGCACGAAGTAGAGTCAGTATTGAGTCAATCAATTGCTGTAGTAGATAATTTTATAATGCAGTGAAATTTCAAAAACATTGAATGAGTGTAATTACCTTTATTACCTCCTCCTTTGCTTGTGACCAGACATGTCTGGATTAGCAGCGTCAAATATTTACACATTATTTACAATTATATATACCTGGAAGAGAAACATAGTGACTTCCGTAGATGATACTAAAATTTTAGGCAGTGGATGGGATCCTAATGACCAGCTATTAGGACTCATGGCCATAATGTGAATCATTGGGGATTAAGAGTAATTTTTATGTTTTATCATTCAGACCATACTTTTCAATGGATATTGAATGATTTTTGAAGGTTGTTCAAATGCTGTTGTTTGAAAGTTAGTTATTAACATTCCAGTTAGTTGGAAATATTTCAATAACTAGACTGTCCAAATGAGATATAAAAAGACAGAGCTTTACTTTCTTATTAAAAATTTCAATATTGGTTAATTCAGAAAGGTTTTGCTCTTTGAGTTTTTATATACAATCTGGCCACACGTGTTGAAGCCAGTTGTGTAAACAGACGTGCAATTATGGATTTGAGTGAAGTTGGCACCTTCTTTTATTTAAATTTTTACAGACTTTTGCTCTGTGCTACAGTAACAAAAGTTAGGCAATAAAAAGTTAAACAAAGTAAGTTTGTGAGTTGCTATACATGAGGATTTCCCTGATATTAAATTTAACTTGCTGTCAGAATAGGGACTTAAACTCCCACCATTGCTAGCTGTTATGTCTAAATAAAGTGTTTTGTTGAACAAGCCACTGCTCCTGTGACTCACTCTGCTAACAATGCATGTTATGTTCTGAACTTAGTGAAACAAAATTTCCGTGTATCAGTCCAGCGAGTGTTTCATTATCTTGTAGTAGTAATGGACTCTGCAGGTAATCTTAATGAGAAAAGGAATGCAATTTATTAAATTTACAATGGAGTTTCAGTTTACACTTAAAAGTAAAAATATTTTAATAAACCAGCAAGTTATTGTATAGCGTACTCAAAAACTTTTAATACTCAGGCAAGTTGTAATAGGTATAATAAATAATCATATTGATGAATTTAAAATTAAAAGCTGATAACATAAATGTAATGGCCAAACTAACAATACTCTGATGTTTCAGAATGGTCGGGACATTGAACCTTTCCTCAGTGAGTTTATCCGGGGTAGCTGGAGCCCTGGAGAAGCACAAAGCACCAAACACAGAGTCCAAGGGAATCAAGGTAAGCCTGTGAATGTAATGGTACTTAAATGTATCTAGAGAAGGCAATGCAACACTCTAAAATCAGTTTAGATGGTATACATTTCAAATGTTAATTACAGTGTAGCCGTAATTATAATCATCATTCTCGTTTTTAGCAGCTCCAGTCCTCCCGGGTGTGCTAATAAACTTCTTCCATCTACATTAATATAGGCTCTAGATAAAAAAACCGCATTAATTTTGATAGTTGAAACTGTAATTACAACGTATTTTAATAATAAAATAAGAATAAATCGTTTATAGTTTTCCTCTCATTTAAATGGTTTGGACATTTCTTAATCATGAATGATTAGTGAAAGTAAATATATGTACAGGGTTTCCACATTTTGGGAAGTCAGGGAACAGAATATGGTCAGGGAAGGTCATAGAAATTGACAAAAAGTCTGGAAAATCAAGGAAATCCTCCCTAATGATGGTGTTTGCAGAGTGTATTCAATGCTTCAGTGTGCCGTAACCCCGACTATTGTAGAATGTTTTCTAGAGCTGTTGAGGTTTTCCCCTAGGCCATTAAAGCTCAACCTAAAGATAATGTAGCTCTGTGAGTGTTTAATCTGACGAGTTAAAAACACACCTCTTGATAGTTGAACAAATATTTTGCAAAAGTTTTGGTATGCAAGTGAACAATTAACCAAATGTATCATCTGAAGCAGAAAATATTTTAATTTTAACGACAAGAAATTAAGGATCGAGGTTGCTAGAGACCTTGCTAACGTGAGTTTATAGATTTGGTAAGTAACAAATTTCTACTAATTCTCATTATTCTGGTTAGTGAGTTTGCTGGCAGCCCCTTTCCTTAATTTCTCGTCTATAACTTGGCCTAGAGATATCCTAACGTCAAGTCCTACTTTTCAATGCCACGGTTGCAGGCCCACTGGACGCTGGACGACAGTGGTATTCTGAGCCTCAGCACGGTCGAGCTGGTCGTGGAGAAGTCCATCAGCGCTGAGGAGCTCGAGGCCGAGGAGTCTCCTCTGTCCAAACTTGGCAGCACCATCAGTAAACTGTTCACTGGTTGGTAGAATTACTCAAACATAGGATAAGAGTCATCTTCACCCCTATTTAAACAATAAAAACATGCCTCTGCATTCCCATGTTTCGGAAGCCGTTCTTGAATATTTATTGTTAAACAGTCGGTTTTCTTGTAGATTAAGGTTGGATATAGGTCCCTCATACGTGATTTATCAGTGAAACATTTGTATTACTACAAAAAAGTCTTGAAAAGAAAATTGATTTGTACTTTTCTTCAGCACTGAGAGTTATATTTTTACATTTTTTAAGTTTTGAGGTAGGCCTTATGAGTGTTGTAATGTAATATTCAACTAAATAATTACCAAGTTTCAAGAAAATTGGTTGAAAAACATGCGTCCAAAACAAAAACATGCGGGGAATACGAAACAATGTTTTGTCCAATAGCCGTAAGGTTTCCATTGCCGACTCTTAAGACTAACTTTGTGTACATGAATATGTTTTCATGTAGCAGAGTTTTTTTTCAAGCTTTAATAACTTTTTAAGTAATATTTCTTGTTTTATTTGTTTTCACAATTTTTTTACTTGGATCAAGATTAACATAAACATTTATAACCCTTAATTTTGTCATTAAAAAGTAATTGAAAATCATTTTTTAATTTTTATTTAATCAATTCAAATTTTACTGAACCCTAACTGTTTCAATTACAGTAGAAGCCCTCAAATCCGGCCACCTCGGGACAGGACCACCGGCCGGATTGACTGGTGGTTTATTAAACGTGTTAAATAGAGACCTGTGATATATGTGTGTTCCAACAATGAACTATTAGGATGTGTTTAACAATGAAGGGTATCACACTTGCCAAATCAATGTAATGTATCAACTTTATAACCATCATGATTTGCTCCTTCTCAGAAGTTGTACCGCCGAAATGACGATCGAAAACAGACAAGGGGTCGCTAGCGACGAACCTGCGCTTAACAGACAATAATACTGGTCTTCTGTCAACGAAGGCCCTAACAATGGGACTGTTAAAGCGACAGAATTTGTCTAGTTACCTAACCTCAACGATCGGACCGCGTAACACCCAACAAAAAGATAAAAATCACAGATAGGCCTAGACCACTAACTAAAAGTTTTAGAAGATAGTCGTAGCCAAATAGTCTGGAAAATGCCAATTGAACTGATATATTTTAGTGACATATCATGGGAAAAGTTTACTAGCTTGTCTATTTTTTCCGTGGGAACGTCCAGGGCTGAATATTTCATTTCCGGAATACCGCGGCCGGATTATCCGGCGGCCGAACCATCCGAGGCCGGACTAGAGGGCTTCCACTGTATTTACTAGTTGACTTGGCTGTGTTTTCTCAATTGATTTGACGATCACTCTTAAATCCTTCTGATTGTCATATCAAAGAACTTTCTGAAAATTAATATTCAGTTTAGTTGAAGTACAATTCTCAATAAGATAATACAAAAATATTTTAAATTAATTTGTCACGTTAAATTAAAACATTCTTACTAAAGGGTGTTTTTTACACCATTGATGAAAGTAGTACTCCCGCCCCCATGTTGGAGAGTGGTTCCTTAAAAATAAACAATGCACTCCTACAAGACCCAACTCACCAAATATAATTCAACAAAGTCAAGTAATGTTGATAAAACTGTTTAGAAACTTTAAGCCCGTCTCACAAGCCTCCATTAACAGGCCCAGAAGAAGCGCTGAAAGAAAACCTGGAGAAGCCGGTCCATGAAGAACAAGACGAATCCAAAGAAGCAGAATCTCCACCTCCCAAGAAGGAGGAAGCGGGAGAAGGGACCAAGACTAGTGAGGAGACCATCCCAGCTGGGGAGGAGAAAAAGAACGCTACAGTAAAGGAAGGAGAGAAGAAGAAACCGAAAGTGGTAGTGCTGAAAGAGCCGATTGCAGCCAATCTATCAGAACACGTCGTTCCAGGATTAGCAGAAGAGCACTTGCAACAGTCTCTCGCCAAGTGAGTGAGCCTGTGAAAAATATTTGATTTAATCAAAGGGAATTAATTCAGCAACCTTGGTTTGGTTTATTCGTTTATTGGTCTTGTATATCTATACCACTTCATTCTAATATTATGAATAGTGGCCTACATAGTTTAAATATAATTTATTTTGCTTCCGCCAGTTTTGAACTTGCTAACCATGTAGTAAATTAGGTATATTTTTATTCCTACTATGTGTATTAATTGATTATTGGGTATGGGAAGGTAACAAATTAATGAGAATGAATATTAATCAACTGAACAAGTACCATAGGACAAAATGATGTTGAGTTTGGATGGTTTCTCAGTATTTGGTTGTTTTTTGCAGTTACCAATAAGGCTACGGACACACATGGCGACTTAGTCGCCGCGACACAAACGCCGAAAAAGTGTGATACGTTGAATCAAATGAAGGCGGCCACACAAGGCGACCCGCGACGTGCATGTATCACATTTGTTTCTTTGTCGCGGCGTTTGTGTCGCGGCGACTAAGTCGCCATGTGTGGCTGTAGCCTAATTGATTATCTCAAAAGCTTGGTTAGTTGGTTCAGAAATGGCTGTCGTCAAAATTTAGTCAGGTTCAGAGATTGCTATAGATTGGGGTAACTTAAAAATAAACTCTGTTTAGGATGATTTTATTTTCATTAAATAAGTTTAAGTACTTTTTTGTTTTTGTGATATAGCAGAGTTCCGCAAACCTAAATTAATGGTGGACTGAGAGGTGAAAATTAGGGATTATTGGGAAAGGAGTAAACAACAAAAATTACATTACTCCTATAAGAATCATTTATTTTCTGTGCAATGTATATTATAGAAAAATTAAAAACTTAAATCTAATCTGTTAAAAGAAACTTAAAAGAGAAGCCAAAGCATCACATCGTGCTCCTACGATGCCATGTTGCTTCAGCACATTGAAACCCATACACTTTACTGCTCTGGCAGGCTTTCCTTGTTAACTAGAACTATGGGTTATCGAAATCGGGTTTTGCGGGACTCTACTGAACTAATTAACAATTTTAAAGAATTAGTTAATTTTTTCTTTGTGATTTTGCAGGATAGAAGCACTAAACAAATATGATGCCGAGAAGACACGTAGGGAAGGTGCTCTCAATAATCTTGAAAGTTTCTTGTTTGATGTCAAGATGAAACTAGAAGATGAGGATGAATACAAGTTTGCTGCAACTGAAACAGAAACTGAATCCATATCCAAGATGGTTGCTGAGGTTGGTTAAAAACTATTTTTTTCATATTTTTATTTTTTATTTTTATTTATTTTTTCTTGTTTAAGGATTTTTATGAAAACTCGAAATCTTTTGAGTGCAGTGGGTGATTTGGGATTTTCTCGGATCAGTCCTAAGATTTTTATTTCCATGGTGCTTTAGTAGGGGTGTGGGAGAAGTGATTTGCTATAACAATAAAATTTTTAAATAAACCTACAGTAAAATACTTTTGCCCTGCCTATTTAAAATATTAATCTCAATTGGAAAATAATTACAGTTGGGCAGCTTACTAATCTTAATTTACTCCAAAGAAAAATCTCATAGTACAAGAAATAACAGAGTGTGACACAGGATACTTCCAATATTTGAGTTCATTGAGAAATTCTCAATGAAGAGAAAATAAATAATTAGTCTTTAGTATAGTTGAATATAATAAATGTCTTGCATTTCAACACAGTTTTACTCTCTTCTTCTTTGAGAAAGTTCCACAAATTGAATGAAATACCATATTTTAAGTCACTGACACCTTTTTATCTGTTTCCTGCGACGTGAATTTCCACCTAGTGAAAATATAAATGTTAACTAACGGTTTACCAAAACTTAGAGAATTTCTGTCATGTGTCAAAATGAGTCCTATTGACTTACTTAGCTCAGATCTTTCCAGAGGTCAAGTGACCCATAATCGATAACTTCAGTGGTTTAGTTAAATAAAATTACAAGACAAGAACACAGTTCTGTCGACCAATTCTATATTAGGGAATTAATGAATTTGGATAACTCTTAACAATTTGGGAGTAATAATTATTTATTGTTATTAGTGTAGGTTTTACGGAATAGGCTAGGTTTTAGACAATAATAGAATTTAGATATAAAAGTAAAATATTCAATTTAACCTAACCAACTAATCTATAGGTATCTGCTGTAGTTATGAGTGGCTGAACCTAACTTACCAAACATAATCAACTAATCTATTAGGCCTAGTCTTTTGCTTAGTTCCCATAGTGACTTGACCTAAACTAACCTGAAGAATGTGATTTAATCTGAACTTTACAAATCCTAACCTTAACTTGACCTAACCTGACCTAACCCAAGCTGAACTTTTAACAAATCACCTGAACTTAACCTAACCCAACCTGAACTTGACCTAGCCTTACTTGAACCTAATCCCCCGGCATGTCTTGCAGTTGTCTGAGTGGCTGGATGACGAAGGCTTCTCAGCGGACGCGGCCACATTTGAGAGCAAGCTGTCGGAGCTGAAGGCGCTGACGCGGCCGGTGTGGCGGCGAGTGTCGGAGGCGCGGGAGCGGCCAGAAGCCGTGGGGGCACTGCGGTCTACTGTCAACGGCAGCCGTAACTTCCTCACGACCATCAAGAACATGACGGCTGCTCAGCCCACAGACGCTGGCGACCCTCCGATGTTCACCCAGGTGGAGTTTGACACGCTGGAGAAGGCCATCAATGAGACAGAGGTGAGCAATTTAGGGAGAGGAAAAAAATATTTTGCACTTTCAATGGAGTGTTAAGAATCATGAAACAGTGATGACTGGGTGATTACGTTGTGACACATTCTGGAAGTCAGGAAAAAAATTCTAGTCTGGGAAATAGGCGAAAAGTCTGGAAAGCCAAGGAAATTTGCCCCAGTGATGGATTTGTGGACCTTTAAGTGGTCTAGTTGGTTAAGTAGTGTATGTTGTATTATAATTTTTTAGTAATGTTCTTGAGTCAGGAAAATCATTGGTAAAAGTAAGTGAAAGTCGGTGATATGATTGAAAAATTTTCTGTGGACTGGGCACCCTGGATTAGATTTGCTGGTGAGTTGTTGGTTACCAAAAACGACAGAATACAATAGGGTTTGTTTTTTTTTGCATGAAAAAATGCTCACAGAAAAATTATTTTTGATAGTTTTAATCATTACTCACTGAATACACACATTGCGTGTTAATATTTCAACAATATTAACCCTTAAGTGGGCGCGCGGGGTCCAGTGAGACCCCAGGGTTGGAATTTTTGCTCTGGTATCTAAAGTGGGTTGGCAACCGTGCTGAGCGGCCTGATACCTTCAAGTGACACCCCCTCCCACCTGTCAAACCAGTTTTCGTCAGTTAATTGCATTCCGTTGTGGGGTAAACTTGAGTCTGGGGTCCGCACCTACCCCGCGCGCCCAGTTACGTTTTACGGCAGTTGTGGTTTTTCCATGCATTTAATTAACATTAGAAAGTTAAGTTTTATTTTTTTTAATATTTCGGCTGTTCTTTACGAGTTGTAACGATGAATGACGAAGAACGGAATGCTGCCAGAATTAGAAAATATCTTTTGGAGGACATTAGTGAAGGTGATGATATTTTTGAATGATGACTCAATGATGACCACAAGATGACTCAGAGTAATGTCCATGATGGATTTCTACAATTATTTTTAAGTAACTACCAAATATATTATTCAGTTTTTCTTTCAAAATAAAAATGTAAAAAAGTATAAGGCGTGTGATTTGTTTTTTTAACATAAAGTACCGTAATTTATTAAAATTTTTGTTGTGTAAGTTTGGGTTTGAAAAATAAGCAACCTATCGAAATAATACCAATAATATTATTTTTTTCCTGTAGTAACATTACTAATTTACAAGGATATAAGGTTAAAAAAATTTAAATTTCAATGTAAACTATTTATTGCAAATTAAAAAAAACCCTTGTATATTTTATCATAATTTTCTAAAGTTTGGAAAAAAATACAAATAGTATTTAAATGTGTCTACAACTGCTTGTAAGTGATATAAAACAGTTAACAACACTCCAAACTTTGATAAAACAGGAACAATTGTGAAAAAACTTTGTTTCGTAATTTAATAAAAAAGTTAAAAATTGGGGTCCGACAGGACCCCGCGCGCCTAGTAGTGTCACAAAAAACCGCGCGCCCACTTAAGGGTTAAATAGGCATTCTGCAGTCATTATTGTTGCATCAATATAAAAATATAAATATGTATAATAAGAATAAAAACAAACCAGTATGATATTAATTTTTTCTAATCTCATGGTTATTTTGTGTGTGTGTGTGTGTGTGTGTGTGTGTGTGTGTGTGTGTGTGTGCCTGTCAGTGAAATTTTTAAGAAGTTATGATAGGGAACTGTTAGAATGCTATTGCTAATTTTGAAAAATAATCATGGCTCGCAAACTATTTACAAAAACCTTAGCATTTAAGAGTAAAGTTAAAATAACTAAATTAGGTTAATGTTCTATAAGTTAGTACCAGGTTAACCGAGCCTTGCTCGTTGGTTTTTATTCACTTTTGTTATAGTGTCAAGGTAAAAAAAGCAATTAAATTTCCACAAACAGCCAACTATACCTCTTCACAGTTAACAGCTGTTTCAAAAAGTCTGCTTAACATTAATGTTTCTTTCTTTTTGTTTACATTTCGTTGTTATTTCGTTACCAAAATAGCAACCCATAAGACTAATGTTAAAAATTACAATTTTAAAACTTAATTTTAGACCAAATTTGATTTTTCCTGGGGTTGAGGCTGTTTCTAAACTTATTTTTGGGCCAAAACACTCTTTAATGCAAACTTTAAGCAAAATCTAACAGCTAGATTTCGAGATCGTGGAACACACATCTCTTCAGATATTCCTCGTATATTATAGTAGTACCAGGATAACCGAGCCTTGCTCGTTGCTTTTAATTAACTTTTGTTATAGTGTCATGGTAAAATTCCCACTAACAACCAACTATTCCTCTTCACAGTTAACAGCGTTTCAAAGAGTCTGCTTATCATTGTTTCTTTCTTTGTTTACATTTCCTTGTTATTTCGTTACCAAAATAGCAACCCATAAGACCAATGTTAAAATTTACGATTTTAAAACTTAAATTTAGACCAAATTCGATTTTTCCTGGGATTGAGGCTGTTTCTAAACTTATTTTTGGGCCAAAACACTCTTATATGCAAAGTTTAAGCAAAATCTAACAGCTAGATTTCGAGATCGTGGAACACACATCCCTTCAGACATTCCTCGTATTATAGTATAGGATATCACTTTTCTTCCCTCTAAATAAGAGACTATAAGAGTAAAACTTATATCCAACCAAATAAAACTTATATTCGAGTAGGCCTAAAAATACCGTGATAGAAAACTAAAAGAAAAAAAAGCCTAGTAGAAGTATAAAAATAAAATTTTATTTACAATAAGGCAAAATTGCAAAAATATGAAAACTTCAATAATCATTTACAGTGCTGTTTTTAAAGACACCGTAATCCTATACTCTTATACGAGCAATGTTTGCTTGTTTGCTTGCTTGCACAATTATCTCAAAAACGGCTCCGACGATTTCCTTCAAATTTTGGAATATGGGGGTTTTGGCCACCAGAAATCGATTGGAGCTGGTCCCATAGCTGGGAAAAATCCGGTTTTCGCGCTAGAGCCCTTCAAAGATCCCATGTTATCCTTATGGAAATTTTTTAACTGAACAAAAATCAGCTGATAACTGTAGATAAAATAAACCAATGTGTTACATCTTTAACCTGTGGTTTTAGGAAAATCATACCAATGTGCAGCAAACCTTCCGCCTGGCGAGTGAGCGGAGCGAACGAGCTTTGTGTGAGAAACGAAAGTAATAATTTTACCGAGGTTAAGCTCGGTCCCCCTGGTACTCTATTAATAACATTATCTATGTATAAAACCTTATATTTATTTCTATCCGTTAAGAGCTGGAGCAGATCCTCTGACCCTCACTCATAACTTAACACGGTTTCATGGAGCATTAGATTTTGCATTGTGTACCTTCCATGAAATATTCGTCTCGATAAAGTAAATATTCTCTTTCCTTCACTCTGCATTGTTTGGAAAATAAGGGAGGTGCTAAATCAGACTATTTTGTAATAAATAAACAATGTGAATACTATACAATATTAATACAGGTAGCAATTTCATAAGTTACTTTAACATAACTGCTCACAAAATGTGCAAACTACATCACTCATAAAGTGGTGCACTAAACTAACCTCGTCTGACTCTGGAACACAATTAATTCTGCTATGTAGCCTATCTTGTATTTCTTGTAGTTATTGATAATCTGTTCAAGAATAGAGTACATTGTGATCTGACTTAAGCACAACACGGTTTTGTACAACTTTAAGTTTATTCTCAATTTGTATTTGTGAACACAAATTTCCCACGTGTCTTCCTATATCTTTGTTTACAAAGATTTAAAGGTAGCTAAATTTTTATGTAAAATAAATGTATTTTATTTTTTCACAGAGTTGGTTGGATAAAATGGTCGCTGACCAAGAAAAATTAAAGCCATCCGACCCTCCTGTCTTGACAGTGAAGAGCTTGGTCGACAAGATGAGCAGTTTAGACCGAGAGGTAGGAGAAAACGATTGGTAGAACTGTATGCAGTAATTAGAGGCGATTAATTTAAAAGCATCATTCAATCATTTAAAATTTTTGGTTATCAGGCAGATGATCAGTCTTTTAATTTTTGTGAAGATTGGGTTGGGTTTAGATAATTTAGTTGTACAATACTATCAACTACTGTAGATTGATTATCTCCTGCGATAATGATGGTTGCTATTTTGAAAACACTGATCAGTAGACGTTTTTCTGAAAGACTTCAAAATTTACTTTTTAGACCATTATTATTACCTACTGAATTAAGGATGGATAGGCCTAGTTTAGACTTACTTCTATTCGTACAATATTCCATGTACAGAGCTGTATTATATGAATCAAGAAATTGAATCTGAATCTTTGTAAACTTTATTTTACTCATTAAAAAGGAACCTCACATGAAATTGTCAAATATTATGAAAACCATTAAAACTCTGAATACTCTAACCTTGAATTTTGGGAACCAGTTATGTTGTCATAACTAAATGAGGTTTGTGTTTTAGACTTTACGTAAGCAAATACCATAATGTAATATTTGATATTTAAATTTTTTTCTATATAACTCATTATTAATTTTTTGTTGTTTTTAATTTAGAGTTTTGATTTATTACTTGACTTAAATTGATCTTTACAACAAACGATTAGTATGTCAATATATAAAAAAATAAGTCGGTTTTATAGTAATTTAAAATGTTTCAGGTAAAATATTTAGTAAACAAAGCTAAGATTTGGAGACCAAAAGTGAAAAAAGAAGAGCCAGCCAAAGGTAAAGTTGACCAAACCTAATCCCTACTTGACATAATCCAACCTGAAACTGACCTAACTTAACCTAACCTGAAGTGTTATTTTGTGAGCTCTTAGGAAATTTTATTTTTTAGTGTTTTAAGCTTACCTATTTTACAGAATCTGACTGATTAACAAATTAAATTTGGGACAAAATTGATGCATCTTAATATTTTGAATTGTAATGAATAAGATTTAGTTTATTTGTAGCTTTTTCCAAATTGGTGATTAGAAATTTTTATAGGTCTGAGACTTGTAGACCTGGGATTAGACCTAGAATTTTTTATCTAATTCCATATTAACTCATTTAGCCAAAATAAAATGTGTCTTTGAATGTGACTAGTTCATTCAGTCTAAATGTTCAGTTAACCAATATTAAGCGGCTTAAATAATCACCATTACACTCTATTGAATTTTAGCAGATCACACTATAACCCAAAAGAGATATTTTGGTTCTAACTTAAAAATCTCAGTACTTTTTAACTCAAAATATTTACTATTTCATTTACATATGTTAATGACAAACAATTTGAACAACAGTATATCTAGTTGCTAAAATTTAAATTCAAACACCTTTTTAGATAAAAATACTACTTCAAGTAGTAAAGACAAAGAAGGGAAAGCAGAAGAGAAACCTGTCAGAGAACCTTCACAAGAAGATGAAAAACCATCAGAAGAAACACCAACGGAAGAGAAGGAGAAGGTTATTGAAATAGAAGAGCCCACGTCAGAGAAAACAGAAGAAAGTACTACCGAACAGCCCAGCACAACAGAGACAAGTAAGTTTTTGTTAAGAAATAAAATGTTTGATTTTTAATCTCAATCATACTCTTGAATTTTTATTAAGAGTTTAGTTAGTTTCAACTTGCAAATATGATCACTGATACGGTTGGAAACAAGTTGTACAAAGCTGATATCTCTTAACAATGATCTCTCAAAGAACAATTTAATTATGTACAAGTAGATCATGATCTTCCATAAAGCTTCGTTATATATTTCTTCAAAACAGGCTTATGAAGTGCTCCGTTGATCAAGTGAGCATTTCATAAGCCTGTTTTAGATTATACTCCCAATAACTTGTAGGCTTTGTATGTTGAAATCATTGTTGTAATTCCTAAACTGTGGTTTAATTGTAAGAATTATGACTTACGATGAACTGTCAACAGCTCAATCGTAGACACATCTAATTCAGTATTACATATTTGGTGCCACCGTTATCAGCTGGATAAAAGTGAAGAGGTTGACCCAAAGGGTCCATCAGAAATTATCAAAACAACAACACAGTATGTTCACACGGACATGTTAGACATTGACTAACCGTAATACTAAACGAATAGGCCTGTCAATGAAAAACATGATCATGCATGGCGCAGGCGGTGGACAGACTAGTTAATTTCCTTGTCCTGGCAGTGTACCGTTATCATTCTAATCATAATGTGGTGGAGCGGGGGGGGGGGGGGGGGTCGAGTGTACAGTACACTCTCGTTCATCGGACTCGGCGACATCGGAACTCCGCTTCATCGGAACTGAAAATCTAGATATCATTAATTTTTTTTCTTACGAAATAAATAATTTTTCCGTTTAAGCGCCTTCAATTTCCATTCGTTCTATCCGCACAACAGTGAAGTATCACATTTTGCATCAGGCGTTTTCCATAATCTGTACACATCGATGTGATTTACGAGGCCGTGGAGTATCCTCACAAAAATAGAAAGAGGAAGGGGGCAGGAAGTGAACATCCGTTTCGACCGCTTCCCAAACTGTCATTCAGTCTGTCTCGCGTCGAGACTGCACCTGTGTTACGTGGAAGTCAGTTGACTGCTAGAATGTGAGTGGAATATGGAATTTGAGAATAACGATTTTGGATCTTTATTTCCTGTGTTGTTTTTATTACTATAGGTTAATTGTTACCACATTCAATGTTTGAGTGCCTTATTTTCACAAAATCTCTTGTGTTATCTTAAAAAACAAGAGTGAATACAATCACGATAGGTCACGGTACGGGCGGAAATGATGATTCACGACGGACTCCGCTTCATCGGATTTTTTTGACATCCGAACCGGCCGTCCGCCACATTAGTGTCGATGAACGAGAGTGTACTGTACTCCTATTGCTTGTGAGGGCCTTGAAAATTGAATGTACTGTGTTGTTGTTTTAATAATTTGCGAGAAGCCTTCGTGTCAACCTCTTCACTTTTATCCGGCTGATGATGATGTTGTTGCATCAAAACCTTTACTACTGATTTAGATGTTAAGACTTCTTCAGCTGTTGACGATTTGCCGTGAGTAATAATTCTTACATAGAATCTGTGTTTGAGTGTTTTAAAATAGTACAGTTTTTAACTTTCTTTCCAGCACTCTTGACTAAAATAAACTTAAACAAAATAGGTTTTGCTTCATTTAACACTTATTTCATCCCCATTTATATGGATGAGCTTATAATATACTTTAGTAGTTAAGATAAATGCACATTAACATTTGTAAATGATTATTTAACCTACAACCTCGTTGGTACTCCTAATGGTAAGGTGGAAGTAAAAAACTTTGTTTCCAGCAAAGAGAGAAGCAGATGTTTGGACATCGGCTGTGATTGTGTTTGTGATTCACTTGCTGTTCGTTGTGATGTATGTTGTCTTTTCCCGTCTCCTCTCTTCTAACCACTAACATGGGGCTTGAGGACTAGTCTTCATCTAGGCCTACTAACTTTTTTCTTGCTTGCCATGTTGTTCAAAAATGAGGCATATCAGGGACTCTAGGTCTCTAATCTCAATCAGTATTGTTTGACATCAAACTCTTGTAGGATGATAAAACATGAATAACACAGAATTATTCTCAGTTCGCATTCTAACAGAATCACTGATAGAGTTGAACTATACCAACTACAAATAGAAATGGAATTGCTTAACGGAATTAACAATAATCTATTCTTTTGACTACTCTAAGACAAAATATCTGGTTGCAAGTGACAAGTCAGAGAACATAATTGTCACCTTCAAAGAAGAAACAGTAGTAGTAACTAAAATTCCATACAGCTAAAACCTTGATTGCTATCCTTTCAAGCACATTGCAAAATTATGTTTTCTTCTCTAAGTGTTTGTTTATTGGTACCGTACGTTGGAAAGTAAATTAGTTTAAAATTGAAAAGTAATACAGTGGAAATCCACTTGAGCAATGGGATCAACATAATTTTTCTTCACACAGTTTTAATGTCAGGATCAAGATAACAACTTAAATAAAATTGTAAAATCCGTAAACCTTTTAACGTTTTGTGTCATATTGTTGCTATTTTCCATATACCTATCCAGAGATATTGTTAGATTAACTACAGCGATTTGTAGATCAAACTGAGTGCCCTATCGTTTCCTAACAACTTCAGACCATAAATTTCAAAGTTAGTACTTTGAACTTTTAATGGAACGATGAGTCACAATTGATAATAACAACAGTTTAAATAGTTACATTTGAAATGAAATGTATCACCTGTTTTTACTGATTATTATTTTAAAACAAAATAATCACTGACAATAGTTAATTTTTGCATCAGTGAAATAGTGTGAGTAAGAGTAAAAATGTTTTTAGCGAATTTCCCATAGGGAATAAGCTATTACCGTAGGTCTCATGGCAAGACCTAAGCCCGGGACCATGTTACTTTTTCGTTTTTAGGTGCTAAGAGAACAAAAATAATAGTCACTAAAATTTATATACACTAGAGTCCGGCTAATCCGAACTAATTGGGACCGAACGCTGTTCGGATCAGCTAATTGTTCGGATTATCCGAAATAATTCAATAAGGGAGAATGAAGCAATTTAAACGGTTTACGTGTTGTAATATTAGCGAATAATACACAAAAACCAATTTAAACAGTGCTTTTACTCTTATATAAGCAAAACCAACAATTGCACAGTCCATAGCAGACAGCACAATGGCCCACTGCACATAATTTTAGGATGTGATCACAGAGCGAGCAAGCAGCGTGTGCTGCCTGTATGCATGGCGTGAAGATACTGTTCGCTCGCGCCCAGCGTTGCCAATCACCTGTCATCAACTTACCCTAGATCCTTGACAAAATTGCCCTCAAATACCCTCAAAAACACCAAAATATCGGAAAATCATATCAAAATATCGGAATTTTACCAACAATCTAAGTTGTAGTATACAAGAATGATTAATAAAAGTTCCTCATATAAGTGTATCAGCTGTTCAATTGGTATTCGTTTTTCAAGTGATATTAATCACTTTTCTATTAAATCTACTTTGGATTTCGAACCATTCCCAAAAATTCACACATTTGAGTCAAACTTTACAATTTTTGTAAAATTATCCTTCAATCCTAAAAAATCATTACCCTCGAAGGTCCAAAGTACCTTCTAAAAGGGTAATTACTAGAGGTGTGCGGATATCCGGAAAACCGGATCGGATTCGGATCGGATTCGGATATCCGATCCGATCCGATTGTACAACAGGCGTCGGATACTATCCGAAAAATATCCGATTTTTTCGGATAAATAGTGTATATGAGCAAAAAAACCTTTAAACCCTTCAAAAACTACATTTGGAATGATACTGACGATCGCGTTCGTTCTAGGTATGAATACAAAGTTGGATTAAAACACGACTCAATTATTATCATCTCTCTCGAGTCAGTCAACACTAGTATTGACACTCAACATATTAGGATGGCCCCAAGATATAGCGCACTCAAGGCAATGGTTGTCAAAACAAATCTGATATATTAGCGACTCAAGCGGATGGAGTAAAACAACCCATTCTAACAGTGGTCGTGATTGGCTGTAGAGTTAGGTTCCGATTCCAACCACAACGCGCGCTAGTGAACTGTCGCTAGCACTCCACAGCCACCGATTTGGAATTAACTGGTATGGGGGAACACCAGAATTGACCGAGTGTCACGATTTTAGTCTGTGATTATTTGATTCTGTTGTCCTGCGCAGTAGACGACAGTGTTTCCAAGTACACGATAATAAATTGGTTATTGTACTCATTCTCACACGTCACACTGATTTTCCTCCCAAAGATTTGTCGTAATTTTTCAAGATAATTAATGATAGTTTTGGAAAATGATTGATTTTGCGTGCCTAAAATTTTACAAAATCAAATCATTCCCGACATCAATCACTAATTACATTGATAGACACGACATTTTTGTGGCGTGCAATAATTTATTATCGTGTGGTACGATGTTTTGAAGTCTGGGAATACTGCTACAGCCGACAGCGTACGAGATAAAATTTGAATTGAAATTACGAACTTTTAATGTGATCAACTTAATTTTCTAGAATTGGATAGGCTGGCTACTAGGCTAGTTGTTAACTACTCAGTTATGGAGCCAAGAAGGAAAAAGAGTTTGATTTGGAAATCTTTTGAGAAAAACCAAGAACAGGCGGAATGCCTATTGTGCAAGCTGGTTCTAAAGGTAGGCCTAAGGGTAGGGTAACTAAGACATAATAAAATGTTCTTTGTAGAAAAATAAAATAATGTCGTTTTATTATTACTGAAATTGAGACTTGTGACTTGATTCCACTTCATAAATTCTTTGAGATGAGAAAGTTTTTATTTTAACTGAGCTCATTGTAATAGGCCTAAAACAAATTGGCCTAAAACAAAACCTAAAGTGTTAAAAGTATTATATGTTACTGCATTATTGAACCTAAGTAAGCTTAGCAATCTACTTTTAATTAAACATCAAACAAGATTGTAGCCTACACGAAGGTGTAGGCCTAGGCCTCTGTTAAACAGTAATGTCATCACAGTGACTCAAAGATATCAAAACTTGCATAAAATATAGCCTAGTATAAAACTTGCATAAAATAGGCCTAATGAATGAAATAGACCTTTTTGGTCATACCCCTAAGTTATTACTCAAAATATTACTATCAATGTAGTATTCAAACAAAAAATGAGTGTGAAAATTACCTAATTCGGAGAGAGAAAAATTTATCTAGGTTATAATTTAAGCAAATTTGTAAATAAATACCGAAAAAGATTTCTCATCAAAAACAAATAGTTACAAATGTAGCCTGTTGATTGACTGACTTTAGAGTTAATAATAGGCCTACCTTAAAAACTTGGTTAAGTTAAAACTTGGTTTGATACTGATAGCCTTGTAGTGAATTTATTTTGGATGAGACCTACTGTAGTTAGTAGAATATATGAAACTATATTATATAGGCTATAATATATTATAATAGGCCTATAATACACAAAATCATACAAATATGAAATGGTAGGTATCATACTTAACATAGACAACATTAAACATGCACACTAAACAAAATAAATTTCTTTATAGGCCTATGTCATTGTAAAGTATTTGTCCAAAATGTAAATTATAATTCTAGTTTTGAACAAATACAAAAAAAATCAATATATGCCTACATTTATATATTAAACCAAAAAAAATACATTTTTCATGCATTCCTAGGAATAAATTGCTAAGATTTTACTGTTAATTAATTTGTATTTTAAAGTTCATTCTGTCCGTGCGAGTATCCGAATCCGAATAATATCCGATCCGAACCCCTTACTATCCGATCCGAATCCGATCCGAACTTAAACTATCCGATCCGAATCCGATCCGAAGTCAAATTTCACTATCCGCACACCTCTAGTAATTACCCTCGAATTGGCAACGCTGCTCGCGCCTAGCGCCACGGACTGTATCCACTGCCAGCAGAGACTGTACTGCCATGCGCGCAGATGTGATGTTTATAAGAAAATGGCGGAACTACGCGGCAAAAAAACAGACTGACTAAACTTCAACAAAAGACGATGTTGGACTTTTTGGTCAATAGCAAATAAATTAATGTTACTTTTATGTGTTCCAGTATTAATCTACTACGTGTGCAATACTTTTTACAGGGTAGGCTATACCGTATTTTTTTATTGTTTACATTCTTTTGTTTACGTTGTGTAAATTTAGTCCAAACACACAAAACTTAATATTTGTACTGAATATTCCTCAATGGAATACTTCGTTCTAATTTCTTTACCACAATTCTTATCTTTTCCATCAAAAATTCTATTTTTATTACGTAAATTATATTTTTACATTAATGAAAATGTTTTGCAAAATGCGTCCGGAGCTTGTTCAGATTAGGCGGACGTTCGGATTACCCGTGTTCGGACTAGCGGGACTCAAGTGTATATATATATATATATATATATATATATATATATATATATGTATGTGTCCCTAGACACGATAACTCTCGTAAAAACGGTCCGATCGTCACCAAATTTGGTAGAGATGTGTAATCCTACGTTTATTCGGATGAGTTCGTAAACCAGACATATCGACCTACCGGAAGGGGTAGGGGGGTTTTGTACCCCAAAAATGGGTTTTTTGCATTTTTCATATGTAATTTTTAAAAATTTTAAATTTTTATTGTTACCATTGGATTTAGCTTAAAAAAATACACAATTTAGTACTTTGAAGCTTTGCTCTATCTTCATTGGTTACCGAGATATTACAAAGTCTAAAGACAGTACATTGTCTTTTGGGGCTCCAATGTTAATCTTATGGAGAATAAGGATGTGTTAATATTTCACTTATTAACCAATATTTTTGGATGAAACTTGGTATTTAGCTTCATTTGGTTGAGATTCATCCATTTAAGGTAAAAAATCTTGGTTTTTGTACTTATCATGGCAGCAAACCTGCATACTCTTTTCCCATGTTAATCATATGGAGAATAGGCAAACTCTTTTATTTATGGACAGATATTGATGAAATTTACTATATGGCTTTATATGGTCGAAATAAATTTTTTCTATGCTAAAAACCTACTTTTAGTGTCCCCCATGGCAGCATACCTGCATACTCCCTAAAGTGTAAAGTGTAAGGACGTTGATGCTATATTTATCTTAAGGAGAATAGACACTTATTTCCCTATTTATGAGCTCGTGACGAAATTTTGTTTACAAGTTTAGCTGGTCAAAATTAATATTACTAATTTGGAAATTCGCTGAGTACGCAGGTGTGCTGCGACGGGGGGTATTTACTCTTGGTCTCTGAAAGTAAATAAATTGGGTTTTAACATAATAGAAGGTTTCAATAGGAAAATAAATTGTTTGCCTTAGTGCTGAAGAGATGATGGGGAACTTTATAATTTAACTAACTTACACTATGACATTTCAAATAATTCATCTTTGATGTTTATATTATAAATTTTGAAAGTGCATGAAGTCATTGGGATATTCCAGGGTCTTAATGTTCTAGAACATAATTTATCATTGTCATATTCCTATGCTTTTCATGTCCCCTTTGGTGTAGCCCAAAATGTACTGCTAACTAACTAAATAAAAAATTAAAAATTTTTTGTTTAACGTGTTTTGTTAAATTTTACTTTTATGTCAAATGACTTTATTTTATTTTTTAAAACTTATGGCAGGTGCTTAAAGGAGATGGGGTGGAGTAATTTCTATAATATTTTTAAATAAAACTGAAATATAACAGGAGTTCAGCAGCAATTAAAATTATCATTATTTCGTTCCCTGTGGACATGTTGAAGAAAGCATCAGTGTGATACTTGTGTTTTCCTAATTATACTTGCTTAGTGATAAGATTGAATAGAAATATAGAAATATTAAATTGTAATGAATCAGAATAAGGCAGACAATGCTTAATGTTACCTTTGTTTGTAAAACAAAGTAAGTTGATAAATAATGACAGATTATGAAGCGGATTTGTCATTAGTTGTTATTTTTGCAGAGACAGATGAAGACAAGCACACAGAACTATAACAAGAAAGCTGTTTAGGTCTCGTATATGACAATTCAAGGTAGGTTTCAATTGCATTAGCCAATTAATATTATCATTGCAGTGATGTGATTTTAACATTATGTTATAATTTCTCTTATACAATTACAGTGAATAAAAAAAAAATAAATAAATAACACTTGTGGAACAAAGCTTGAGAGTAAATTTTCCAAAAGTGTAAAACTTAATTAAACTTGGCTTAAATTAATACTCACCTTTAATTGAAATCTCAAGAAGTCTCGGCAAGGTTTTAGTTCTTTTATCTATTATCATGTCATTTTAAGTCCTTATTCCAACAGTTTGCAGCTTATTGATATTTTAAAAATTGTAATTGGCTTTGCAACATTTTATTTCACCATTTGTGGCCGTTAGGTTTCGCAAACATAGTCAAAATTTTCATCCAATTCCTGGTGAGCTAGATCTTACTTTTCGGTGTCAAACTGTAACACCTGAGCCTCAATATGCATTTCCACCTTCTAGGTATAAAAGGGTAGAGAGTGGCAAGGGTATTTAAATCCCACCCATAGAATGTGGTTTTTTATTAGAGAATAGATTGGATGTAGTTAGTGTACATTGAGGCTCCGGTCTACCTCTGGCGCGCCACCCAAATGCAAGGGTTTTTTTTAATCGTGTTTTCGTCTGCTAAATGCAGCCTAGGGCTATAAATAAGGTGTCATATTAAAAAAGGATAAAGGAACTAATTTTCCTCTGTTACACCTTTGTAATTATTTTATAAAACCTAATAGATAACTTCAGTTAAAAATCAAGAAAAAAATATGGTTTTAGACTGACATCTAACTGAAATTAGAAATTTTATTTTAAAATTCTAAATCACAGAAGAAGAGATCAGTATAATTTTAGAAAAAGTCAAGAGTTGATCTCTATCTTAATTGGTTAATTTTAAAACACGATTCTAGCAAACCTCTGCAGCCATCAAACTCGCCTAGCGCTACGGCCGCAAGGCGGCATTCGGTAACGTCATTCGGGCTCAGGTAGAGTGGAGCCTTAAGTTCTTTCACTTCAAAGAAATGTTAACTCTCAAGACTGAGCACACACTAAATAATACTGAATACAACTAACTACTATACAAATTATTAATTTTACCTGTCTTATTTACGTTGATGCTACAAATGTATTTTAAGAATTGTTAAACCAAATTATGCATCACATAGAAGAGGTTTTACGTTTTTTTGGGGACTGAATTAATTGTTGGTTTGTATTTGTTTCAGGGGGACACGTACTGGTCAAAAGGCTGATTACCGCCGAGTATTATCAAGGACTCGTTAATCTTTCTTTGTTCAGTTGCAGTGCTTTTGGTGACTTTGTACATACCGTGCACCGGTTTTCATTTTGTGGGTTTTACCACAATCACTATAGTTAGTATCTAATTTTGTAATAGTCTTTAAAAAATGTTCTACTTTCTGAGTTACATCGACCTAGTTTGAAAATAGTTGAACCATTTTGTACGTCTTTATTCAGTAGCCTAACAAAATATTATCAATTAAAAGACTTGTTGGTAAAATGGAAAATTTACTCAATTTACCCCTGTGAGCTTTTAATTTATGGTTGTGCTTGTTATTTATGTAAATTTTTGTTTTGTAAATATAGTAAAACTGTCACATACTTCTCCCTAAGTTTTTTCTTTATGTTAATTAAGTTTTTATATTTTATTCTATTTAGATTACCTTCTTCCATCATTCCAGACTACAATTTAATTACTTTACTTCTGTACATGGAGTGAACCACCCTGTTATGTTACTTTTCAGTGTATAGTGTCTTACAATTAAGTTATCATTTGTATCCATGTGGTGATTTTGTCAAGAAAGTGGTTCCATAGTGTTATATTTAATTTATTTAATATAAAATTCAATGAAACTGATATTGTTATTTTTGTTTTCACTCCTTACAAGTCATTTTATTGTTTCATCCCGAACCTGTTATTTCTCAAACTGAAGTCCATTTTCCAATGTTGTTTTCTTGAGTTTTATGACATTGTGACACACTCAAGAGATTTTATATTTGGATGAGTCGAAGAGGAGTGAAATCCTCATACATGACTGATGTCCCTCAGTGTAGTGATAAACCCTGATTTCAATGTTCAAAGATTACGATAGAATGAATCATGAAAAGAAAGGCGGCTAACAGGTTAACAAAGCATTTTAGTTTTGGGACATATGTTTATTCTTTTTTTTGAGTGTTTCTACGCCAGTGGCATTTTTTAACATTTTGACGGGGAACGGTCCAAACCTCAGTCTTGTTACTATCTAACACCGACCAGTTGTTAGAGAGCATCATTAATTAATAGCCCAATGACAAATGGCAAGTGGGTCCGGAATCGAATCTTTAAAATAGGTCTTACTGTAATAGCGTATTCTCAATAAGGAAATTCGCTAAAAATACATCAAACATTTCACTCTGTCTTCAAAATGGAAAGCATATAGAATATTCAGAAAAAATAAAATTGCACAAGTAATTTTGTTAAGAAACATTTATTGGCTTATTATGTAATAAATTATAAATCCAATGTAGTATAATTTACTTGTAGAACTCATGCTCAGATTCGTCTTTCTTGATGTTATTTTTGTACCCTTTCTCAAAGTCTTTAGCCAAAACTATGTAGCGGTTTTCTCTCACAGCGTGCATTCCAGCCTGCAAGAAAACCAAAATAAATTAGGTACTAAATCCAATAATTATTGTTATTAATAATGAAAAATCTGCATGGAATCATGGTACCTCAATTATTGCTGTTTAAATACACATCTTGGATATTACCATTGACTTTGTACACTACTGTGAGTAGACTTCTCATAGCATAGCCGTGTTTGAAACATATTGACGGTGGTGTGATCTCGTGCGGGCGTACATGGAAGTACAAGAGTCATATGACAGGCAAGTCAGTGCTACCACTCTTCTCAATCAAGGATTAAACATTTATTTTATAATGGAGGTTTTTGTTTATGTTGTGATGAAATGTTTTTGCAGCACTGTAAATTCAGCTATAACAACATCGATGGCAGAGACTCTGGTGCCGGCGTATAGTCCAGGCTCTGAACAGGTTGAGCATGCATTAAAAGTCTAACGAAATTTGACTTTTGATTATTGTTGGGAACATTTAGTAGATGTAAAAAATCTATGTTGCCACATTTCCAGATTGGGCACAACACGGGGGACGCCCCTAGAGGAAGTCGAAGAGGGAACTGTATTGGCCTATATCATGTTATGTATCATTTTAAAGTTCTTTGAATGTAGATTAAAATGCCACAACCCCGATCTCTAAAGGTGGAATATAATGCGAGTTATTGGGTTTGAAATTTCGGTAAAATCCTTTCATGCAAAATTTGACTGGCTGCCATTTCTGGCTCAGACGTTCATTTGATGTCGAGTTGGCAACATTGTTTTCAACTCTATTTAAATTATATCTATCTCCTCTTTAAAAATATCCTGAAAATCAAGTTAAATGTTTTATTTTAAGTCTTCATTTGCCGTCTTCAATAATTGCTGCCCGAAATATTATGATTACACTATGATTTTCAGCCCAATTGGGGACAACCCATAAAATCTTTTATGAAATATTTAATGTGAGCTTTAGGATCATGTTTAACAGAAAGCAATGCCGTTAAGCCGACCTTAAATTAACGCTCGAGTCAGAAATGGCAGGTTGTCAAACTTTGCATAAAAAACATTTTGCCGAAATTTCAAAACGCAATAACTCACGTTATATTCGACCTTCGGAGATCGGGTTTGTGGCATTCGAATCTACATTCAAAGACCTTTAAAATGATATACAACATGACATAGGCCAATACAGTTTCCTCTACGACTTCCTCTAGAGGCCGTCCCCCGTGTTGTGCCCAATCTGGAAATGTGGCAACATCGGTTTTTTACATCTACTAAATGTCCTCAACAATAATCCAAATTCAAATTTTGTTAGACTTTTGTGCATGCTCAACCTGTTCAGAACCTGGACTAGTACACGAAACTTCCAAATTTTTGCTTCAAACTAATGCATTGGACGAGAGGTCTATTCACGGTAGTGTACATAGTCAATGATACTACTCTTGATTGTATAATATTAAAAATTGTCCATACTGTCAAATCATATGTATTTAATTCAATTAGTAAGCTAAAATTAAACAAGTTGTTACGGCTTGCCATAGATTCTAGATTGACCTGGAGCTCTCAAATAACGCTTGTTTGTAGCAAACTTTCAAGAGTATTGTATAACAAAATAACAGGTTAGTGAAAAAAAGTTAACAAAAAAATAGCGATTTAGCTCTTCACTAGTGGTGTGTTTTGGTTTGCCCACCTCCTGACAGATGGCGTTGATGTCAGCACCGGATATCCGGTCGGGCCGCGCCACGTAGTCCTCCAGGTCCACCTCCTCACTGAGATTCATCTTGGCCGTGATGGTGGAGAAGACGAGCCGCTTCTGCCGCCGGTCCGGCAGCGGGAACTCTATCTTACGGTCGAGACGGCCGGGCCGCAGCAGAGCCGGGTCCAGCGTGTCCGCGCGGTTCGTGGCCATGATCACCTGCAACAACAGTGTGATCACAGTCCAACTTATACAGGCACTACACTTGAATTTAAATGAGTTGAGTTGTCCTAGAAGTTACTGGCTCTCTGAAGTTAGCAATTTACAAAACAAATCGGTCGCGCTTGCAATTTAAGTGGATGGAATAGACACATGTGGAGCCCAAGAGTGTCATGATTGGCTGTAGCATTAACTCTAAAAAAAACCACTGTCCAATACAATAAATTTTCCACCTTAAAGTGCTACAATACAATATTTCAGACCTCAATTGAAAGGAGAATAATCGGTGTTTCGAAATAACAAGTGAGACAACTGATATTCCTAGTATCGGCGGCAAGTAAATACTTCAGATTCGGACTTTATGAATGAAAGACGAGATCCAATGTATAAGATCTTAGCACTTGTGAAAAACCGCTGATCCGATAAATTGTATCATATCACTGAAGGGTTGTCACAATCTCTTCCCTGTTTTCACGATTGCTGTTTTGATTAGCTTCAACTAGGCTAACTCATTTATATTTTTGTCCCAATAGATTTTTTAAATAAAGAAATAGCTCCACTTGAAAACTCTCATGGTTTTTACCAGCTTTTAAAATAAATTACAAAGTATGAACCCTCACATTTTGTGGTATTTTGAGAGGTCTTTTTTATATTTTATTCTAATTAGAGCACTAGGGCTAGCCTGTCAGAATTGCAATAAGCGAGAAAATTTCATGGGCGGATTTAGGTCTTGGTACCTGGGGGTGTGAGTGGACAGTTTTTTGGTTGGCCATTTAGAGGGCAGAGCAAACCGTTGTCATTGTACAAGGAAGTTAGCCCTCTGAATGGTCAAACAGCCGTCTCATCTCCCGTCTCTCACCCTTTCTCTCCCTTCAATACCCCATCCTTCCGGGGGCCTGCACCATATGCCCATTAGAGGCAGACGTACTTAACCGTTGGCTGGGGTCTCCTTATCCACTAATAACAACAACAACCTGGGGGTGCTGGCGAGTCAAATTATATAAGACAGCACATTTTGATACCAAACTCATTCACCATCAAAACACAACACATTACAAATACAGGGTTGCCACAGAATTTTTGAGACCATTTTTCCTGACTTTTCCTGACTTTTACTGACCAATCTGAGAGATTTTTCCTGACTTTTTGGAACCGAGGGATTTTACAAATAAAGTCTGGTTTTTTTTTATTTTTAGTGAATTTTCTTTGGAATATTTTTTTAATGCAATCTCCTCCATTCCCTAAGTTGCTCATAGCTAAAATTTTTATTGAAATAGCCCCGTCACAGCGAAATACTCAGTGAATTTCCAATGGTTTAGTTAATTAAACTTAACTAAAGAAAAAAAATTATTTACATATAGCATTAATTAAGCCTTTTGAGATTTTTATTGGGAAATGTTAGAAAATAAGCAATATACCAGGTTTTAGTGGTTTCCCATAAAAATAAAATGGAAAACTTGTTTTTTTTTTTTTTTTTTTTTTTTTTTTTTTAATTTTCTCAGTAACCAGTGAAGCTAAGTAAATGATTCAAAATACTAAATTATTTGGTTTTTTTAAGTTCTTCTGAATGGTCTCTTTGAAAATTGATGATTTAAAATTTGTAGGGTGAAAAATACCAAAAACCCCTAATTTGACCTTTTTGAAACCCCATAAAACCCTGTTCCCAGTAGTGATGGCAAAATAAAATCGATTTTTTGGAAAAATCGATTTTTACCATTCGATACATCGATTTTTTGACATCGATTTTTTCAAGTCGATATTTTTCCAAGATCGATTTTTCTTCCTAAAAATATCGATTTTGAAATCGGTCGGGTAAAAGACAAAGCATTGCGGTTTTTACTCCTCTAAAACAGTATATTTTAAGATCCAAACCTTAGTTTGGCTTTAAATTTACAAAATTTGTTGCATTAGAGCCAAATATCAAAGTCAAATAACTTAGTATATCGTAACTCAAATAGTGGTTGGACATCGTTTTGGTGCAAGGCCATTTCTAGTAGAGTGTTTACCAGAGATGGACGTGTTTGTTGCTAGAACTATCGCTACACGCATTTCGAATCGGCCAAAATGTCATGTAAAACTATATGAATACTCTATCATACAGTTTTATACAAATCAGTTAAAAATACGGTTCATCCTTTGATTTTGTTAAAATTTGCTATTATTAAAATTTAATTGAAAAATATACTATTGGTTACTGAAGGTTAGACCGGTTAGACTGTTACAGTTCTGTTCAAGATCGGTAACCAACGATAGTAAAATAATTTTTACTGTAAAATAAAATATTTTAATTGTTCTTGAATGACGTTAAAACATATATAAATTTCCGAATCCATTGAGCTTATATGAATTTGTGTTTATTTAGCTTTCCAATACGTGTTGGTTCTATAATAGCTCAAAACAAAAACTGTGTTTATTCCAGTCTTGCGGTGTTACACGCAATTTAGCTCTTACAGCATTTGAAGTCATTAAAATAATTTTGTTTCAGTCTACGATCTATTATATGTTCTCAATAAACAAATTATGGTTCATTTTCATAACTCTATTTTATTTTAAACCAAATAATGTAGTGTATTCCTTACATGCGTAGGACTAGAGGATATATAAGTTAATCATTGATTTGACCATTGACTTTGCAAACTAAAGTTTAGTATGTAAAGTCAATGATATGATGTACAAAATCAATGATATAATCAAAGGTGTGACTATTGATTACAAATACTATCATATTAATCGTATTAATTAAATGTTTGTTGGTTATATTTTTACTTCCTTGCATAACTTATAGTCGATTTAAAAACGTCGATAAAAAAATCGATTTTCTTAAAACATTGATTTTTTGTCCACGATTTTTTATCAAAATCGATTTTACCCTTTCGATACATCGATGTAACGAGAAATCGATTTTTCAAGAAATTTTGCCATCACTAGTTCCCAGTGTCACCTGTCAACCTGTTTCTCAAACTTAACCTGAAGAACGCTGTCTTACACCTTACAAAATTTAATTGAAATAAAAGGTGTCTTTCAAAATTTATTGTGTAAATGGACACATATATATGAATTTGAACAAACGGTGTTTTGGCACCTAACTTATGGACCTCAAAATAAAAAAGTAGGGTAATATGGTCTTATCGTGAGTATTATCAAAATAGCGTATTCCCTAGAGGGAAATTTGCTAATATTCCCTGAAGAGAAATTGGCTAAAAATAAAACAAAGTGTTCCAATAATAAAGTAAAAACTAACATTAACAATGAAAAACACAATAGAAATATACATTATTAATAGGTAATTAATGTATAAAATTAATACATTTTACTACTACTTAGTAATTCTGATTTATGAGAGGGGTCGAAAATTGAGACGTTTGATTTGTGCCACTGCAAATTTTCCTGACTTTTGGCACTTTTCCCCTATTTTTTCCTGACTTTCGGCATTTTTTCAAACTTTTTCCTGACTTTTCCTGACCAAAACCCAAAAATCCTGACTATTCCTGACTTTTCCTGACTTTTAATGTCTGTGGCAACCCTGATAGTTGGTTTTTAGGTCTAAAAAGATAAATTATTCTTGTATCTAACAATAACCCTTCCATTAGTTTATGTTACAGTTCATAACAATTGTTAAATAAATCAACATCCAAAATATTTGACAGAGCGAAGCATCCCCGTAAATCTTCCCATGGCAATTAGTTAGCCTAAATTTAAAGGAGGCACATTCTTTACAGTAGTCGCTTTACCTTGACGTTAGTCGTCTGGTCGAATCCGTCCATCTGGTTAAGCAGCTCCAATAGGATACGTTGCACCTGGAATGTGAAAAATCAATCAAATTAATTAATTACTTAGGAATGCATTAAAATGATAATTTATAATAGTCTATAATAGAGACCCTCAAGAATAGTTTCAGATAATAAATTACGAGAGCTCAGATCATACACCACAAAGTTACTCACCCAAATGCTTCTTGAATGCAATTTTCTCAGGTAAGCTAGCTGAATCCTTCCGATTTTGTAAACCCACAATTCATATGACTTACATCTAGTGACATTTTAGAGTAACCTCTTTGGTTATGAATGTCACAATCAACTTAAACCTTTAAATATTTTCGCTAACAAAGAAATACAGCATTACTGAAGACTAACAGTTCAATATTTCTTTAAAATGTTGTTGTTGGGGCCTTAACTAAACAAATTGGTTGACTAAAAAGAAATAAAGTTTCATCTTCAAGCAATGACTTAAATTAATAATGTACATAAACCTGAATAGACTTGTCATAACATAGGCGTGTTTGAAACCAATTTATGATAATGCATATGATCTTCCGCAACGAACATGAAGTAAAAGTGATATATGATTGGCAGGTACATCAGTCATAACACTTTTCTTAACCAAGGGAGAAACACTTTGTTGAGGGTTATGTTTATTTTTGTTGTGATAAAGTGTTTTTGCAGCACTGTAAATCCATGTGAACAATTACAACTTCGGTTGCAACGCCTCTGGTGCGGCATAAGAACCTTCCAAATTTCAGTATCTAAAGCCGGGTTTACACGATGCCAGTAGATGAGACAATTGTCAAAAGACAACTGATTGGCATGAAATTATTGCCTTCGTGTAAACACTTCAGGCCAATTGCCTTGCCAACTGCCCACCCAATTGACCCCGAAATTCTGTTGTCTCCGGGAGTAGACTGATGCCCACGAGCTGGGCCCAGCGAGACCCCCCACCACTCGGAATTTCAGTTGTCGCGACAATTGGCGCTGTGTGAACGGATAGGCCAGTAGCACTGTCTTGTTTTTTGCCAGTTCCCTAGTTCCCTTGTGTCAGTTGAGACGAGGTTGAGACATACAGGTGTGTTGTTTTTGTTACCACTGCCTTGGCAATAGTTGGTCCTGTGTAAACAGCTTCACCTTCAACTTGACTGGCCTCCGACAATTGTCTCCCACGTGATGACAATCGTCCAAAGACAATTGTCAAAAAACAACTGATTGGCATGAAATTATTGTCTTCATGTAAACACTTCAGGCCAATTGCCTTGCCAACTGCCCTCCCAATTGCCCCGAAATTCAGTTGTCTCCAGGAGTAGACTGATGCCAACGAGCTGGGCCCAGTGAGACCCCCCAACGCTCGAAATTTCAGTTGTCGCGACAATTGGCGCCGTGTGAACGCCAGTAGCACTGTCTTGTTTTTTGCCAGCCTTAGTTCCCTTGTGTCAGTTGAGACATATAGGTGTGTTGTTTTTGTTACCACTGCCGTGGCAATAGTTGGTCCTGTGTAAACAGCTTCACGTTCAACTTGACTGGCCTCCGAGAATTGTCTCCCACGTGATGACAATTGTCAAAAGACAACTGATTGGCATGAAATTATTGCCTTCGTGTAAACACTTCAGGCCAATTGCCTTGCCAACTGCCCTCCAAATTGCCCCGAAATTCAGTTGTCTCCGGGAGTAGACTGATGCCAACGAGCTGGGCCCAGTGAGACCCCCCAACGCTCGAAATTTCAGTTGTCGCGACAATTGGAGCCGTGTGAACGGATAGGCCAGTAGCGCTGTCTTGTTTTTTGCCAGTTCCCTAGTTCCCTTGTGTCAGTTGAGATATATAGGTGTATTGTTTTTGTTACCACTGCCGTTGCAATAGTTGGCCCTGTGTAAACAGCTTCACGTTCAACTTGACTGGCCTCCGACAATTGTCTCCCACGTGATGACAATTGTCCAAAGACAATTGTCTCACCTACTGGCATCGTGTAAACCCGGCTTAAAGCCGGGTTTACACGTTGCCAGTAGGTGAGACAATTGTCTTTGGACAATTGTCATCACGTGGGAGACAATTGTCGGAGGCCAGTCAAGTTGAACGTGAAGCTGTTTACACAGGGCCAACTATTGCCACGGCAGTGGTAACAAAAACAACACACCTGTATCACACACACTGTGTCTCAACTGACACAAGGGAACTAGTGAACTGGCATAAAACAAGACAGCGCTACTGGCCTATCCGTTCACACGGCGCCAATTGTCGCGACAACTGAAATTCCGAGTGGTGGGGGGTCTCGCTGGGCCCAGCTCGTTGGCATCAGTCTACTCCCGGAGACAACTGAATTTCGGGGCAATTGGGAGGGCAGTTGGCAAGGCAATTGGCCTGAAGTGTTTACACGAAGGCAATAATTTCATGCCAATCAGTTGTCCAAAGACAATTGTCTTTGGACAATTGTCATCACGTGGGAGACAATTGTCGGAGGACAGTCAAGTTGAACGTGAAGCTGTTTACACAGGGCCAACTATTGCCACGGCAGTTAAGAAATGTTTAATGATCTGTGCCGGGAATTTATCAGTAAATGAATGAATCTTTTTTATTTTCCAATCATCAACATAAAAATAAACAGTTTGCTCATACATAATATTAATAGTATATACATCTATCTTCTTATTTCTATAAGGGTTTCGTCTGTTACGTCCCTTTTTCTCTCGACCTACTGAACCGATTTTTAAGATTGAGGTGTCATTTTAAAGCTTAGGATATACCGCAGTGACGAATTGTAATTAAAAAGGTCATATTGTTTCGGGCTTCGCCCCTCTCGCCTTTGATTTATTTCTAGAGGGCGCTTTAAAATGTTAACCAACTTTTATTGCAAGTTCTTTAATGTGAATTGTAATGTAACAGCTGATTATCTTCAGATGAATTTTAAAAGCCATATAGTTAACAAAAATAGATCTCTGTCACTTCATAATCAACATTTATGTACTGTAGGTGAGTTTCACTCATACAGAATCATAAAATGCGCAATTTGCGCACGGGCCACCTCGTTTTTACATATACATATATTAACATATACATTTTTAATTTGTTGGAAAATAATTAGGGCCTCAGAGGCTATGCCTGTAAGAGGTTCCTTATCGCTTAATTGGATAACTGATAGCATTCACTGGACAGTTAAATCAACCTAACTTATAACTGAAAAAAATCTCTTTGTTTCATCAACTAGCCTACATTACAAGCAGAGACCGTTTTACACTTAAAAATAAAATGAGGTAAAATATATTTCCAGATAAAATAGAATAAAACCTAATATAAATTCAAGTTTCCAATTTTAACAAAAAAACTATACTATTAAGACTTAAGAACCATTTGTAAAGTCTTTTATTAAACATTTTTTGACAAACAGAGCTTTTGACTTCAGCTGGTAATTTATTATAAACCCTAGGGCCTACAAAAAGAAATGACCGAGTGAAAAATGTATTGTTTGGTCGGGGAACTAAAATGTGACCTGAATTTCTCAGCCGATTTCAGTATTCATTTACATTGGCAGCCAAATTGCCACTTCTTAGATAATTTTTTTTTAAGACTTTATAAATATACATATATTTTAATGGAAGTATTTTAAGAGCTTGAAATAGAGGAAAAGATGATTCTGTTTTTGCCTTTTTCAAAATTATTTCAACAAAATTTTTCTGCAAAACATAAATTGGATTTGTGTTTACATTGTGAGTCCTGCAATGTGCTATAAGAGGAATTAAATAAGAAGAGATAGCGTTTCTATCCTTGAACAAGTCGTCTTGCTGGTCCCACAAACTCCTGTGTTCTTTGTAAAGTTCAAAAAATTTTTAATTCATTTCATCAGTCCACTTTGGTGCCATTTTTAATAACGAATAACCGGACGTAAACAAAAAACACACCTGTATGTCTCAACTGACACAAGGGAACTAGGGAACTGGCAAAAAACAAGACAGCACTATTGGCCTAGATCCGTTCACACAGCGCCAATTGTCGCGACAACTGAAATTCCGAGTGGTGGGGGGTTCGCTGGGCCCAGCTCGTTGTCATCAGTCTACTCCCGGAGACAACTGAATTTTGGGACAATTGTGAGGGCAGTTGGCAAGGCAATTGGCCTGAAGTGTTTACACGAAGGCAATAATTTCATGCCAATCAGTTGTCTTCTGACAATTGTCTCACCTACTGGCATCGTGTAAACCCGGCTTAACAAAATGCATTGGATGATTATATTTTATTGGTCTATGCTAAATTGTCAATAACATGTTTTGGTCACATGTATACATGTCATGAGGTAAGGTTAGGCGACAGCTGATGACTTCTCACCTCTCGGTCGGCACCAGTCTGGGCGTCGAACCGCTTGGTCGCGATGGCGTCTATCTCGTCGATGAAGATGATGGCGGGCGAGTTCTCCTTGGCGAGACGGAACACGTCACGCACCATCCGAGGTCCCTCGCCCAGGTACTTCTGCACAAACTCGGAGCCCACCACTCGAATGAAAGCAGCTGCAACACATAGCGTTAGCAGTGGATTAGGACAATGTACCCAAGGGACCAATAATAAATTCACTAGGGTGTTGAATTTAACAAAAAAAACCTTGTAATTACTCTTTTATTGTTTTTTTTTACAAACTAACCGTATATGTACTGCACAAACGGGCCTTGAATGTACTGCAACTAATATAAAAAAAGTATGTGACTTAAGGGTTCAGAGTCAGAAATTTCATCTATGAAGCATCAATGTCACATTTACCCATATCAAGGTGAATCAATGTGGTGTTTTATTTCATTGATTTGTTAGCTAAATCTTAAGCTAACCGTTACTTTTCTTTTAAGCAGCGGTGGTGGGGTGATCTCCTACCACCTTCACAGGTGTGTTCGTGATCTGCTCTCCTTCTCTCTGTAGGATAAGCAGCGTCCTTTCTTGCCCTAGCGGCTAATCTTAGAAATACCAGTAATACCTTAATACCTTTTATTGAACCCACACACTCCCACAATAACAATGTAAACCTCTGGCCCTTGCTTCTATGTGTTGGCACATACTTTTCTAATAGCCTTAGCATGGAAGGTATATTTGGGACCCCTTATTTCCTGGTATTCTCTTTTGGTAAATTATACCTGGGATTAAAAGTACCTTTCACAAGTCCTCTAAAACAAAACTGGCAAACGAAATGCTTAACAACATGTTATGAAAATTTAGCTTTATTTCGGTAAGCTAAGTGGTTACTTCCTACAGCTTCATTATCTCTACTATATTTTTTTCATAATTGGTTGCAAACTGTCTTCAGAGGAATACAACTTATTCAGGAGGTAAAATCAGTGTGGCTTGAAAATACCATACAGTAGGTATGTGCAATATTTAATCTAGACCTAATAATCGATGGACTATTTTAATGAAAAATTGTTTTATAGGCTAACATAAACAACATATAATTGTTACAGTAAAATTGTTAACTTTTGTTACTTTTCAAGGTAAAATTCAGGAAAATCAATTACGATCATATTTTTAACATTAAGGCTACAAGTCACCGGCGTACCGGTAGTGTGATGGGCGACCGCCTTGGCCAGCATGGTCTTGCCGCAGCCCGGGGGTCCGTACATGAGCACTCCCCGCGGTGGGTCAATCCCGATCTGCTTGTACAGCTCAAAGTGGGTTAGCGGCAGCTCCACCGCCTCCCGGATCTCTTGCTTCTGCATGTCCATCCCTCCGATGTCTGAGTACTGAACATCGGGCTTCTCGTCTGGGCAGATTCAACAGTGATAGCACTACGATGTGGAGGTGTTTAAAATTTACTGATTAAAATATGTTATTAAAAATAATTGCTTTTACAGTATTTGCTTAGTAGGTATTACAATTGAGTCTTAAAAACTATAGGCCTAGCTGTTGGAGTCTTATTAGACATAAAAAGTTAAGAAGTGAACATTTAGTTGCAATTACTAAATAGATCTAGTCACCGTACCGGTATCACAAAGTAGGCCTCTGTGGATGGATTACAAGAGAGGTGTTCTCTGATTTCAGACCTAACTCATCCATCTCTACTAAGTACACACAATCAAAACCCAGTGTCAGCCATTGAACTTTTAATGAAACAGCCATTTTGTGTTCACCATTGCTAGGTACGGTACTTCATATGCCTATTACTTAAGCTAAACCGATTCTTCTTGATCAATATTCTTCTTAACTTGTTTAATAGGTCTAGAATTGAGCCAAACAATTAATCTTGATTAATAAAATACAAATAGTTTTCTCTGTCTTCCTATTGGTTTTAAAAGTAGTTTATAAATTTTTACAAGGAGATAATAAAAATTTCCAGCACCAGTAAAAATTTTTTCTGAATTGAAAAACATTAAAAATACATTGACTATAAGACATCCTTCCTATTAGCTTAAGCTAATTACTACAGTAGAAAGTTGATTATCCAAATGTCTACGATCAGAATCCCTGAAATGCTTACTAATCCAGTTGACAATATTAAAAACAAATTTAACATCAAACATAGTGGGAGTGTCAACGTCAACATAGATAAAGATATGTGTACAAATTTTTGTTTTAATCCCATTTTTTATCAATAAACTTAAGATAATTGAAAAAAGTTTTTTGACAGGTAATTTCAGTAGTGGTTTTTATTCAAAAAATTAATAGTAAATAAATTTTATGTGGGATTATTCGAACCATTGCAGGTCCCAATTAGTTTCGATAATCGACTCTACACAAACTAGACCTTAATGCAACTAGACTTATGGATTACTGTACGCTAAGAAAAATCTTTGACTTGTAGTATATTACTGATTTAAAAAGTAAATCATCAACTACACCATTGAAAGTAACATAATAACTGGTAAAAAAACATTAACTGACAAACCTGCTTGAAGCATAGATATTGATGAGTCCGCTTCAGGAGGCAAGACGTCAACAAGTGCATTGCTGTGTTTGTGCAATGCAACACTGGCCGACGGCTTCAACAGCTCTCTGTCGATAGTCGATAATATACGTACATAGTAGTTGGAGCCTGAAAAAGCATTGGAAGTAAGTGAGAAATGATTATGGATAAGGAATAGTGATCAATCTAAAAAATAGTACTAAACTTTGTTTCACATGAATTTAAATGATCACAGCCCAACACAAGACAATTTAACTTACATTTTAATTCTTTCAGTGGGGTATTAAGGCAAAAAAATCAGTTCTTGAAACAAAACATGCTTAATTTGGAATCTCATACGCAAGATATATTCCTTCTTTCTAGAAAGTTTATAATTTGATGAAAAATTTTGTTGTTTGACGGTTTTCTTAATCATTTAAAGTGATGATACCTTCAATACATTACTACAATACTTACACTAAACTAGTACCCGACAAGTAGCAATGAGTTAAATCTGCAGCAAACATTTTTTTAGGTTTACCTGTAGTGCTACCAACGATTCCAGTGTTCTGATCAACAGCTTCCAAAAACTGTCCGATGACCAATGGGACACTTTGGATTCTTTTGACTTCCTCCTGGGCGTGTAAATACTCTTTCTTCAAGTTACGCTGCTCATCTTTAATGTACTCTTCTTGTACAGCCAAAAATTCAAGCTGCCTTTGAAGTTTCTAGAGGCATTAAATAAGGTGAATATGTTAAATAAACGCCAAACATTAAAAAAAGGAATGATATATTTCAATTTAAGCATAGGGCCTGCAGTAAAGAGCTTTATTCTTAAAATTAATTTTAAACTTATAAAGTAACTAAGCACTTACCATACGTTATCTTAGTACATAAACATTTATATTTAAACTGTTATAGGCATATACGAGAAACTTATTGAATAATTAATTGAAAACTACTCTGAAGTACCAATGACAGAGGTCTCAAGTTATCTAGGACTGCTGCCTCTGACTCACTGAAGAACACCTCTATACTCCATACTGTTGTTCAAGATCATCAATGGAATGGTTGACTGCCCTGACCTACTTGAAAAATTTTATTTTCATATACCTCGTCAATCAAGATGCCATTGAGTTTTTTTTTTTTTTTTCAAAACAACATCACTCCACCACTTATCAACAGCCTTACTACATAATTTATCCTACAGCTGGTGCAATGCAGCACAGTTCAAGAGAGAAGCTATAAATTCTTTCTAATCCACCATGTTACAATTACTATACATGCTTTAGTTGTCAACAATACTGTATTTTCATTCACTGCCACATTTATTTATTCACATATTTACATGAAGAGTACAATAAAAATCCGCCAATCTAAAAAAAAAAAAAAAAAAAAAAACACTAAGCTATTAATTTTACTCTTAAAATGTTTGATTTACAACCAGGATTATAGTTATCATCTTGGTAACTATCTATGATATTTTAAAAATCAATCAAAACGATAAATAAGTTTCACCTTATGCTGAATGACATGGCAGAAAGGACAAAAGGCAGTGTTAGAAGGATCACGATAGCAGCGAATTCTGTTGGATTTTCACTAAAACTACGTCGCAAGTAGGCCTACGTGTAAAAAGCATGTGTTTCCACAGAGATGCAAAAATCTCTATTTTGCCAAAAATGTCACTAAGGCGGTGTTGTTTCTGCAGCGATGATATGTTCATCACTGCTATGAAGAAAATGGCAGAAGCAGACCTTTAAGACATTTAATTTAAACATTTACTTTTCCAAAAGAAACTTACAGCAAGGCAATTGACTTACCTTATATTTTGTGTATAAGTCACTGGTGCTTTCTAAATCATCAGTTACTAATCCAGTTCCCAAGGTGGGTTTAGAATCCAGGCTAATGTCCTCCTACAATAATAAAACAAATTTACACCTTAGTTATTAGAATAATATCAAGTTTTAAAACACCGTCAGAAATAAACTTAGGTTGTATCAAGGGGGAAATTTCAGCTCAGATAATACACACTACATTATATCCGGATTCAAACGTAGAAATGTTCCCCTGCTCACGTAGAAACCCTTCCTATCCCACGTTGTCAAAAAAATGTCACCATCTTGAACGGCCAGCTGGACAGAAAAATTTCATGCTCCACACTATTAATTAATTAATGTACTAGGCTTACATTATTAAATTATAGCTTATTTTTATTTACCGTATTTATTTATTTTTGTAGAGATAAATAAAACAAAACTCGAATCACAGTTCAACGACGTACCGGGTACAGTTTGTATTCATAAAAGTTGTGTGGTAACTCTACACTTAGGTATGTCGCAATTGGTAGGCTACGTCGTAGATCTGTGATTCCAATATTGTTTTATTCATCTATGTAAGACGAAAAGCATTAAGTCATTTAAAAATTTAGGACCAGTAAGTTACATCAACTACTTAGTCTAACTGAAAGTTATAGTAGGGCGTTAAATTTCTTGGAATAGTGGGCGGACATTGGCCGTCCGACTGGCCGCCCAGAACGGTGACATTATTTTGACAACAAGGGATTACGAAGGGTTTCGACCTGAGGAGGGGGGGGGGCAATTCCATGTTTAAATCCTACTACAAGTCGTTCGCACTTGGAATTCCAGTTAAACACAGTTCTAAGTTAATTACAAATGATTTTTCAGAAAAATGATTAGCATAGATTAATTACCACAAAGAGGAAAACAATAAATAAGTTAAATAAAGCAAACCAAAATTGGCAAATAATTATTATTTGGTTGCATTACTGATTGGAAGAAACCATTCAACTGGTAGCAGAGTTGGTCACTAGGAAGCATTCAAACAGTTTCACTAACCCATCAAGTTACCTACCCTTTAGAAGTTAGCTTGGATGCCTAAAAAGTTATTTATTTCCGGTCGTGTCAGCATGGTGAATGAACCGAGTGATGAATCCTGCTACATTTGCTCTAAAATTATTAATGATAGTGGTGAAAGTTCTATTGAGTGTGATGGTTTTTGTAAAAGCTGGTTTCACAGTGAATGTGTTGACCTAAGTGAAGATGATTTATCCATGATTGGTAAGCTACATGGCAAAGCCAAATGGTACTGTGTCTCCTGTAATAGCCATATTGATGCTCTAACGTGTAAAGTTACTGACCCTTGTGAGTTCTTAAATATTGATGAAACTTTGAGAAAACTTTTTTCTGTTGTCAAAGGAATAGTGTCGGACAATATTGACATAAATAATAAACTTGACAAGGTTATCGAGGATAATAACCTAATACGTAAACAGGTGTTATTTGACACAAGCAGACGACAAGAAGTAGGAGAGGACGCATGTACTACCAACAGTGTGAAACTAAAATCTCCAACAAACGAATCTTCCTGCTTATCTGGTTCTGACAGTGTTCCTGCTGGTCTGTCCTCTTCTAAACCGACCGCGGAGCTTTACAAGGGTGGCAATCTTGCTGTGTTGGAGTCGGCTGCTGCTGACGAATCTGATGTTTTGACTAATCCTAACCTAGTAGCGGGTTTCGATGCCAGTGATTTCCCCCCCTTAATTTCAGTGAATAATAACAGTAGTTCTATTAATAACGTTGACAATCCACCAAATTATAGTCAATCTTGGCAAGTATGGACCAATAAGGGTCATAAGAATAGAGCTGGTAGGTCTAATAATAGTGGTAAACATAGGCCTAAGCCTATCATAGGGACTAAATCCACTACTGACTCTAAGGTTAAGGCCATCTGTAAGCTTAATTGGATTTTTGTATCCAGACTTAATAAAGAGTGCACAAAAGAAGATATTGTGGACTATCTTAAGGATATGGGCGTCGAGGGTGAGTGTATCCCCATAACACCTAAGCATGACTCTTACTCTTCTTTCAGAATCGGAATCGAGTCTGATGTCACTTCAAATGTTTTAAAAGAAGACTTTTGGCCCTCTGGTACTCTCGTTAAAGAATATGTCTTCAAACCAAGGCCTAAATTAAACTCTAAATTTGTACCATCCCGTACTTACCTGCCTAAACTTGCTTCCCGTACTTTTTTAGGGAGCCACTCTCAACATCAACCGGCAAAGTAAGCTTAATCATGGGGGAAACTAATAATAGGCCTACTCCTAGAATTTCAAAGACTATGTCTGGCATTGGCATTCTTGCTTTTTGTTTACTTTTTCTCAATGTACAGTGTCTCTCTAATACCAGAATTCTTGAACTTGATGTAGCTCTCAGTGCTAAATGAATTTAGAGTTCTGTGTTTATCTGAACATTGGCTTGATCATGACCAGATCAGTTTAGTTAACTTAAATGGTTATAGCCTAGTGACAGCCTTTTGCCGTACAGAGGTAAGACACGGTGGAGTTGCACTTTTTGCCTCCCCAAACCTTTTGGACTCTTTAAGTGTAATTGACGTAAGTAATTACTGTAGTGAGTTGCATCATGAATATGTTTGTATACACCTGCATGCCTTAAGGATAATTTTGGTAGGGGTGTACCGGTCTCCTAATGGCGACCCTATCTTGTTTTTGGAGAGCTTGGAAAAATTACTGCTTTTCTTGAGTGATAAAAGAAAAAAGAACAATTTGGTACTCGGTGGTGACATGAATATAAACATTTTGCTAAAGAATAGGTTATCTGAGGACTTTATAAATCTGCTAAAATCTCTTAATCTGTATTGTACTGTCATGCAACCCACCCGTGGAGACTCTTGTATTGATAACGTGGCAACTGATCTTCCTCATAATTATTTTGAATCTGAGGTTGTTCAGTATGCCATTGGTGACCATGATGGTATCAAGTTTAATATATACGTGCCTAACTCCAGTAAAAAGTCTAATAGTAGGTCTACACTAAATTTTTATAGACCTATAACCACATCTAAAACTTTGAACTTTATTGCTGCACTTGAAGCGATTGATTGGTTCCCTTTGCTGGCTGATGGGTTGATGAATGCTTCAAACAATTTCTTAATGTTTTTCTTATGTCATTTGAGGAGTGTTTTCCAAAAAAAGCTGCTAGGCCGTCTCATTGCAGGCCTAACAAGTCATCTCCAAGCGGGGAGACCGATGCAGTTGCGACCTTACGAAAGTGGATGCTTCTTTCCTATGACTTTTACAGGCAATCCAAATTCCCTGAATCTAAAAAGCGATATTTAGAGTTAAGAAAGGAATATCAGCTTTGTTTGAAGGAGTCAAAACAGAAACAAAATGCAGAATTTATCGAGCGAGCTCAAAACCCTTGTGTTGCTGCATGGACCGTTATTCGTCGCGAAGGTGCCCCTGCTAAGTCAAGAACCTCCACCAATCTCTCAGCTGAGGTTCTTAATAATTTCTTTGTGCATACAGTCCAGCAGACCCGGGATGCCATTGGTATTCCACCAACTTCTGCCATGGACCTGTTGCTGGGTCAGCCAGCTCCCTCGTGCACTTTTTCCATAAATCCAGTCCCTCAGGAAAAGGTTCTTTCTATTGTAAAAAGGCTTAAAAGTTCTAAATGTAGGGACATTTTTTATGTTTCAGTTGACCTGTTTAAGAATGTCATTGATTGTATTGTTTTACCACTTACTTGGTGTATAAATTCCTGTATACAGGAAGGAATTTTTCCTTCAGTCCTTAAGACTGCTAGGGTTGTCCCCATCCATAAGAAGGGGGATATCAATTTACCTGAGAATTTTAGACCAATCTCAATACTACCAGTTTTTTCCAAGATTTTTGAATGTGTAATAAAGGATCAACTTTTCCCTTACCTTGAAAACAATGGCTTGCTCGCTTCCGCCCAGTACAGTTTCAGGCCTGGGCGTTGCACTGTTGATGCAGTTGAGATACTTACGGGGCATGTGTATGATGCTTTTGAGGGACATGGCTTTGCTGGGGCCACACTCTGTGACCTCAGCAAGGCGTTTGACACAGTCGACCACAAAATTGTTGCATCAAAACTTAGTTTCTATGGGGTAAGAGATAAAAGTCTGGATTTGTTGGAATCTTATTTGGCCGGACGCGGGCAGCTAGTCAGTATAAATGGTCAGAATTCTGCTGTAAGACAATTGACTCATGGCGTCCCACAGGGGTCTGTTCTTGGACCCCTCTTGTTCAATGTAATGATAAATGACCTGCCCCACCATCTGGGGGATGGTGTGGTTTGCTATGCGGATGATACCACCCTCTTCGATGTGGGGAGTCAAATGGATGAACTTGGGGTAAAGTTGTCCCTGGCTCTGGATGATGCCTCTGCATGGTTCCAGACTAATAGCCTCTTCTTAAATGAAACTAAAACCCAGTCAATAGTTTTTAGTCTTAGACAGGTTAATCAAGAAGTTAACAATGTAAAACTATTAGGAATTTTTCTAGATCCTAAGCTTGATTGGAATTGTCATATTAGTTTTGTTTGTAGCAAACTCTCACGGGTCATTTATCTGTTAAGGAGTTTAAGAGAACGTGTACCTAAGGATTGGCTCAGAACAGCCTACATGGCTTTTTTTCAGAGTATTTTACTGTATGGTTTAAGGCTCTGGGGTGGGTCTCCAGGGGTCGAGAGAGTCCTGCTCCTTCAGAAGAAGGCAGTCCGCATCTTAGCTGGTGCTAACTATTTAGATCATTGTAGACCAATCTTTATGTCAGAGTCAATCATGACAGTTGTCAACTTGTACATTTTTCAATCCCTTTTAAGAACCAAGAAGGAGCTGGGCACTCTCGAGCTCAGGGGTGACATCCACTCCCACAATACAAGAGGGAGAAATGATATTAACATGCCATTTGTAAGACTTAGTAAGGTTAAGCAGAGTAACAATGTTTTTCGTTTTCAACTTTTTAACCATCTTCCTTGTAAAGTTCGGAACCTGCCAGATACAAAATTCAAAAAAGGGGTGGAAAAACTGCTATTGGCTAATCCTCTTTACAAGGTCCATGAGTTTTTTGTACTATCCAAGTCGAATGTAAGTACTTTTTTTATTTAGTTTTATCTGAGTGCTGTTTGATTTCTCTGCATGGAGTGTTGCAGGTTGTTAGATTTTAGAAACTATTCAACATGTTGATATTTTTTTTTCTCTGCATGGTTGTTGCAGGTTAAGTTTTTGTTTTATTGAATCCATGACGTTTTCCTTGTGCCTGTACATACTTGCTTTCTGGAAATAAACATTCTCATTCTCATTCTATTATTCCTAAGCTTACATGGTAAAGGCTGCACTTCCGCAGGCGCCCGGTAGAACTATCTAATGAAAATTATCATCGATTCAATCGCATCGATTATCGTATCATTTATAATTATTAATTATTCGTAACTCAATATCATAATATTTGAGTAGCCTAAATAAATAAAGTAAAACCTTTTAGCATTCATTTTATTATATTGTAACTAAGTTAGGCCTAATTAAAAATTATAAACACCAAACATGATTAAGTTCAACATTATCTACAATCAAAATTGTAACAAATAACAAAATTTCCTTTAAAACAATATCATATAGTGTGAAACCAAAATACATTCCTCTTTTTTTCAATTGATACACTTTTTGTAGCATTTAAAAAATGCAACAATTGATCAGCTTCCGACACTTTTAAACGTTTCTTTTATAGAGGTATAAGTTACAGCTAGGCCTAGATGGTCGGCTATGTTAGACGATTTAAGTCCTGTTTTCAATTACTTTTTATGGCTTTCCATGACGATTATATGGTTTTAGTGTAGGCAGATGTTATTGGATTTTTTTCAGTACCCAATATTTTCATTCATGAATTAGGCCTATAGGCCTAGATAGATTCGATTGTACATCTCGATAGTTTTCAGTCAATATATTGATCAAATTGATTGATAATTTTCATTCGATAGTTCCACCGGTGTCTGAGGAAGTGCAGTCAAAGGACATTAAGCAATAACAGATTGTAAGTAAAATTTGCTTTTATAATGTTCGAAAAAAAAGTTTGGTTTCAATGGAGAGCTGTTAGAAATTTTGTAAGAGGTAAAAACACTTGTCTTAGCCTATAAAGGTTTAAACATTGTTTATAAATTTCATCAACTGTGCCAAATGCCGAGCTTTAGGGCAAGTTTTTAATGCACCTTGAATCAAACTAGGCCTAGAACTACTGGCACTTATTTTAAGACCGCAGGCCTAGGGGAAGTTTTCAAAAATATGCAATTTTCCAACAGGGAGAAGAATCTGGTTCTTGAACTTTCCTAATTTCAAAACAATGGTATCATAGTGCAAAATTATTCTGCGACTGGGAATTTGTAGTTTTCAGCCTGAACCTACACAGGGCCAAGTTTAATTTTGAAACCCATATTACAGCAAAGAGTAAATTTTTCGAACGTCAATAATCCAAAAAGTCAATTTTCTGAACCCCTGAACGGCTTAGTAAAATTCAGTGTACAACAGGAATATTAAAAACCACATTTGAAACAGCAAACGCCACAAGTGACTTTCAGAGAAATGTGAAATATTTTTTAACACGTTCACTGCTATTATAGAAATTGGTATGTTTTACTGTTGTGCGTTACGAGAACTTTAGGTCTCGCTGGGCAAACAATCTTTTGCACTTCATAACCTAGAAACAAATTGAGACAGAGAACTCTGTGGAGTATTTTGAGAACTAGGACGCTGTTGACTACCAAGAGCCTGCTCAGTTCTTGAAAATTACGTTTTTCAATATTTGCAACATGTTTGCAAGTATTTTCATATTTCAATATTTGCAACGTAATTCAATACGAACCAAATTTTGTTTAGGCCTAACTGTTTATTTTGTAAAAGAAAGAACAAATGCATCATAATAAATGAGAGTAAGTTTATGTGGACTAAAACAAATTCAAGTGGACCTAATAATATTTACTAGAGATAGCCTCATGATCGAAATTCGACCAAAATTTCAGTTTATCTAAACCCAAGACTTCTAAAAACACTACCTATTTAAAACATCTGTTCTTCCATTTTTTTCTAGCAGTTGTTTTTACAACAGCTGTCTACTGATTCAATCAATTCTCCTTCCTCCATAAGATTAACATTGGAACTTTGAAAGTCTGTGGGGCGTAGCCTTGTAGTCCAAAGTGAATTAGAATGGGATTCTGCTCATCTATAAGACTATACCTTTCTAATGGTATGTGCGGATTTCTCCTACGATCTACATGAGCTAAGAAAAAAAGGAGGGAATGAAACATGCTAGCCTACTAATATATAATTATCGTATGTTTACCAGCTGATAATTCTTTGCAGTTCAAAACCAAAAATCACAGTAAGCCTAAACAAACTTTTAGAAGTGGAAAACCAACACTCAACTTAGCAAAACACATGAACACAGCGTGAAAGATTAACGGGAAAACGTAAACTAGGCTAGTAAATTTTGATACGAGGTCATGAGAGGTTACTTCGTATATTTTAACATTTATTACTTCAGTGTGTTACGAGACCTACAGGTCTCGTGGTTTCTATGGTTACTAAAGCTATAAATCAATACAAAAACTTTATATATCTCTTTGTTTCATGACTCTATGCTGATTTTACATCAAATTATGATGAATTACCAAAACAGAATAACTGCACTTCCTGGGCTGCACTTCCGCAGACGACCGGTGGAACTATCGAAAGAAAATTATGGAACGAGTCTATCAATATATTGGTCGTATTCAAACGGTAAATTATTGTATCTTTTATGAATAGCCTAAGATAGGTTATTCGTAACTCAATGTATCATATGGTAGTTTATAGGTAAAGTAAAAGTTTTTACAGTAGCAAAGATTTTATTATATTGTAACTAAGTTGATTAAAAAGTATAGGTAAACACCAAACATGATTAGGTTCAACATGACCTAGTCAAAAAAAAAAAAATCAACCTTTAAAAATTATTCTATATTATGAAGAAAACGTCCCTCTTTTTCAAGTACCGGTACTGGAATATAGACGTTTTGTGGCATTAAAAAATGCATTATAAATGGATCAGCTACCAACATTTAAACGATTCTTTTAAAGAGGTATTCAGCTAGGCCTAGATGATACAACTAGATGATACAAAATAAATTTCTCACAACGGGCAACAATCAAGATAAAAATAGGTACCTAGAAATAAAAAGGGCCTATGACACAGAAGTAATAAACAAACGTACAAAATATACCACCGACAAAATTATGCAATCAGACAACAAAACCAAGGAAATTTGGTGAACAGTGAACAAAGAAAGAAACAAACAAAATTACAATCACAACATCAGCCTATTCTGGGAACAAAACATGGTCACCGACCCCAAACTCATCAGCAACATTTTCAACAATAATTTCACTCAGATTCCAAACCTTGACCAACAAGACAATGACAAGAACTTACAAATTCCTGAACCAGACCAAAATTTACCTACTTTTTCCAACTTCAAAATAATAACCAGAACAGAACTTGACAAACTTTTCATTAAACTGAACTCAAAAAACTCAGCCGGATTTGACGACATATCTGGAAGAATGCTTAAACACTGCAAAGAAGAAATCATGGAACCACTTCTCCACATCCTAAACTCATCTTTGGAACAATCCAGCATACCAAAAAATCTTAAAGTCGCAAAAATATATCCCAAATTTAAAAAGGGCAACAAAAACGACCCAGGAAACTACAGACCAATTAGTAACCTCCCTACAATATCTAAACTACTCGAGCGAATCATCTATAATCAACTCATAGAAGATTTGGAATCGAACAATTTAATCACTGCAGAGCAACATGGATTTAGGAGGGGCAGAAGCACAAACACAGCGATTGCAAAATTATGCGAAGAAATTGCAAAAATATGGGAAGAGAGGAAAACTGCTTCTGGGATTTTCCTAGACCTACAAAAAGCCTTCGACACCCTTTCATGGGACACATTAATTTACAAATTGCACTCATTCAAAATTACAGGAAATGCACTTCAATGGATTAAAAACTATTTAAAAGACAGAACCCAATTTGTAACCATAGAGCATCAATTTAACAACATAATCTACAGTACACGATCTTCACTTCTACCGACCACAAGAGGCGTGCCTCAAGGCTCGATTTTAGGCCCTCTGTTCTTCATAATGTACATCAACAGCTTCCCTGGACAACTCGGGCAAAACCTAAAAAGCCTACTATTCGCCGACGACACGACAATTGTGATACCATTAGAAAAGAAGCTTCAAAACACGGCAATAATCAATTCTACACTGGAAAAAGCAACCTCAATCTGCAGTTCGATAAATTTAAGCATCAACAAAACCAAAACAACACATATTAACTCAGGGTGTCTAGTTTATTTCTCTTTCAAAATTCAAGACTAATTCCAGACTTTTTCAAGACTTCTTTAGTTTTTTCAAGTCTATTTTACTACTCGACATATTAATTTCTATTTTACATTTTACAAAATTATTTATACAGTATTGTTGTTGCTAACAGATTTCTTTTAAATAGTATACACATACCTTCCGTCAAGCAGCTCAAATTTTATTGTTGAATATAATCACTACATGTTTTGCTGAGAATACGACATTTTCAAGTGATACAAGAACATACTATCCATTTAAGGATTGGACAAGAATCAAAATACAGTAGACTCCCTCTTAACCGGCCACCTCAGGACCAGGCCGCGGCCGGATAACGAATTGGCCGGTTAAATCAATGTTCATTTAGGAACGCCAACCTCCAATTTTATATGGCCTGAATATAATTTTCACTTGAAAAACAATATTAAATACATTCCTATATATGATTTATAGCTAACATCCGCTACCCATGAAATCCACCACAAACCTACACTGATAATAATTTGTTTCTTTATTGTGGTCTACTGCAGGATAGTAGGTCCTATTGCATTGACTTCTGGTGGCATTCTCTTTCGTCCAGGACGTTATATGGTTTGAGAACGTCAATATGAAATAAAGTTGAATTGAATGATCAAGAATCAAGAACTTGTCACATAAATACATTTTCACAATCCAGCAAAGCTGGGAAAACAGGTGACATTGTTAATTGATAAAAAATTACATAAAAAAAACTAGCCTAAAATACATATCAGCTTATTCTACATGGATGACATCATTTAAATATTCTTGAATACTATAATATGCTCTACCAACAAGAAGTTTTTCAACTCTACTCTTAAAAATACTAAATTTATCAATACTTTTAAAATCAGAAGGTAGCTTATTATACAATTTTTTTCCAATGTACTGAGGCAAATGTTCAGTCAAAGTAAGCCTATGAATGGGATATTGCAACACTTCTCTATGCCTTGTGTCATAATCGTGAAAATGCTGTTGGTCAAAAATCAAATTGATATTTTGTTTAATGTAGAGCAAGCACTTCAGAATATAAACAGAGGGCAATGTTAAGATTTTTAATTCTTTGAAAATATTACGGCAGGATGTTCTTGAACTACAAAATGTCATTATTCTGAGATATTTTTTCTGAATTTTAAAAATCATGTCCGCATTACTACTGCTGCCCCAGATTTCAATGCCATACTGCATTACAGATCCAAAAAGAGCATGATACTACCATTTTTGTCTCAAGGTCAATAATTGATTGCAACACCGACATTTGAAAACAAGCTGAATTCAATCTCTTACCCAGGTTTTGTAGATACTCTCCCCATTTCAAATTTTTTTGAACTTTCAAACCCAAAAATTTTGTAGATTCAGTAATTTGTATGTCCTTTCCTTCTATTCCAAAGTTGAATTCAAAATTATTCCTATTTTGAGCAGTCTTAAAATGGACAAGCTGTGTTTTTTCGCTATTTAGCTTTAACCCGTTTGACTTAAACCATTCGGATAGTTCTGAAAGAGACTGCTTTATCAACTGTTGTAACTGACCAAAATTTTTAGCTTTAATGATTGCTGACGTATTATCAGCATACAAAGTGAGTTTAAAATTAATGTTACTTGATAAATCATTTACATAAATCAAAAAAAGCAAAGGTCCCAAAATCGACCCTTGCGGGACGCCACAGGTAGCTTTAATCCAATCTGAAGCAAACTTATTATTATTCTTGATTACTACAGTTCGGTGATATCTATTAGTTAAGTAAGAATGAAACCAATTTAATGCGGGTACTGAAAATTTATAATATTTAAGTTTTTTCAATAGAATTTTATGGTCCACACAATCAAATGCTTTAGATAGATCACAGAACACTCCCGCAGTGCTTTGCGACCCATCCAAGCTCCAAGCAACCTCTTCCATAAAATTTGTGATTGCCTGAGTTGTACTACGTCCTTCCCTAAAACCAAACTGCTCTTCAGAAAAGATATTGTTATTTTCAAAAAATGATAAAAGCTGTTGGCTTACAACTTTTTCAAAAACTTTAGTTGTATGATACATTAGATAAGAAAACTACATTTCCGGCGAAACACGGCCGGTTTAAGCAATGTTGAGATAAAAAATGGCCAGTTAAAAAGATGTTATTTTGTGTTAGGGTAGGCCGGTTAAAGCGGAGACCGGTTAAAAGGTGGCCGGTTAAGAGGGAGTCTACTGTAGACAAACTGAACTGGGTTTGTGATATGTTTTGTCTATTTTAATCCTTAAGACCAATCCTTCGATGGATAGTATGTTCTTATATCACTTGACAATGCTGTATTCACGGCAAAGCATGTGGTGATAATAAATAACAACAAATTTGAGCTGCTCGACAGAAGGTATGTGTATACTATTTAAGTCTTCAATAGCAGTTCAGCGGCTAGTAAATTTTAGTCTTCAATAGCAAATCAGCGGCTAATATAATGAATCTTAATAATTTTTGCCAAAAAGAAGACTATTAAAATGAAACCATAAAATTCTAACTTATTAATAATAAGCAATATTAATTCTGCAACAACATTGGAAATTAAAATGGTCTGAATTAAAATAATGCACAAGTGTGTTAAATTGCATATATTTGTTAATAATTAAAATGTTGCTTCTCCTTGTTTTTCATTAGCTTGTAGGCCAATGAAATGAACACCATTTTTAGGAAATTTTTCAGTATACACTGAATCAAGAGTCAATACCAGCATCTCCGCACGGTGGTCGCGAGCATTTACTGTCTACAGTCGCAAGCGTTTTGATTGGAGATCATAAGATTCTCCAGTTAGCAATCTTAATCGGCAATCACAAGCGTCTCCATAGTTAAAATTTTTTTAGAAATTTCAAGACTAGAAGGCAAATTTAAGATTAATTCCAGACTTTTCAAGACCATTGTTAAATTCAATACTAATTCAAGACTTTCCAGATTTTCAAGACTACTAGACACCCTGTAACTTCACACCCAACAATAGAAACATCGAAGATGACTGGACCGACCGACCGACCTAGACATACCAACCACAAATTCTACAAAATTCTTGGGAGTAATCATAGATCAACACCTCACCTGGCAGCAACACACAGACCATCTTTGTAAAAAATTATCCACAGCCCACTACGTTATTAGAAGAATTAGAAATGTAACTAATGAAGAAACTGCCCTAATCTCTTATCACTCGCTCTTTGCTTCCCATATACGCTATGGAATCACAGCCTGGGGCTCTGCATCAACTCACAACCTTAACAGAATCCTCATCTTGCAAAAAAAAGTCATCCGTACCATTCTCAGACTTGGACCAAATGATCACTGCAAACCGGAATTTCAAAGACTCAAAATCCTAACTGTCATCTCACAATACATCCTTGAAACCAATAGTCCTTGCAAAACAATCAAACCCCACCCTCAGACTCGATCACCACTCTCACCATACTCGCAATAGAAATAACTTTGACTTATTACAGCACCGCCTCAAAAAATACAGTAACACTCCACTCTATACCGGCTCCCGCTTCTACAACCTTCTGCCTGACCACCTAAAATCCATTACTTCCATAGCCACTTTTACAAAAAAACTTAAACTTTACTTAATTGACAGACCTTACTATAACATCACCGAATTCAATACAGAACACACCTACCATCACCTCAGATAGGCCTAGATCAAACCTAACCATTCGAGCTCACTTCGAGAAGAATGAAGACGGATGGAAGCTGACGACTCCCCAATCAACCGATTGTGGCGAAGACATTGTATGTAAGAATGTAAGATGTGGTCGGCTAGGCCTAGATGTTAGATGATTTGAGTCCTGTTTTCAATTACTTTTTATGGCCCTCCATGACAATTCTATATGATTTGAGTGATGGCAGATGTTATTTGATCTTTTCAGTAGGTACCCGATAATTTTATACATGAATTATGGATGAATTTGATTGTACATCTCGGTAATTTTCAGTCGATAGGCCTATATCAATCAAATCGATCGATAATTTTAATTCGATAGTTCCACCGGGTGTCTGCGGAAGTGCAGCCCAGATTTTCCATTTGGCATTGCAGCATCAGATAGGTTATGTTACAAGACCTCAAGATCTCGTAAAGCAGTGCACGTGTTAATTTAATCCCTTTTTAACGAAGCCTTAGATATTAGCCTATTTGAAGTATTATTGTCAAACAGTCGAAGAATTGTTTAGAGGTTAAAATCGGTTCCGGTAAAACACTCTCGTTTAGGATTCACTGATGTGAGAAGTCTAAAACCAAGGTAACCATGCACTCCCCAACATTGCACATTAACTTAGGCCTAGGCTAGTGAATTTTGTTGCAAGTACTAAGTTATAGCTAGGATTAGGCTATGTCTTGAAGACTATTACCATCACAAGCTTCATGCAATAGTTTGCCATTTTTCAGCAGAATATCAAGCTCATTATTCTCTGTCCGTATACAAACGCTACTGGCAATTTAAATTTTTGTTACTGACAAAACTATGGCCTCATTCAAGTTATTGTCATGGATAGGTGAGGAAAAATATTGGTTCCAGAATTATCAATTACGTACCGTAATAAATTTAACGCCAAACAAAATCTACATAAAATGTAAAGATTACCTTATCAGGCCCAAGTACGATTCCAATTTCTTCCATTTTAATTTACACAACGATAATAAATTCAATAAATTGACAAATCTAGTAGTAGCACAAGCAGAAAAACATAACCTGAAAAGTCTGGTAGTGAAAATCGCTTGGTCATTTTGAAAAAATAAGAAACTTGCCAATCTCAAAGACGACCAAATCAAACAGACCGTCATACAAATAAAAAATATATGGATGTATTTTTTGTGTTTCCTATAATTTCTACTACTTTGCAAATAAAATAAACTAAAATATCCTGTATACAATTACCCTATAGGCCTACTCTTTGATTCTGTATTTGAAACACCGATGCATAGGCTTTCCATAATTTTAAAGAACTAAACCGTGTTTTAGATTCGGATGATGGCGTTGAATGTGATAATGAGTGCCAACGCTGGTTTCATAGACAATGTTTACAAATGTCCAAGATTGAATACCAGCGTATCAGTACCAATAGCAATGAAAAGTGGATTTGTACAAGGGCAGACTGCTTAAAAACTGAAAATCAACCCCAAACTGCCCTTTTAAATCAGTTAAGCCTGCTAACTGATAAAATATCTGAACTAACAACTAATGTTAACGCTCTATCTGCACTGCCCTCTAAAATTGACAATATGGCGACTAAGGATGAAGTCAATTCGTTAAGCAGTGGCATCGATAAACTGAGAGAGCATTGATTCTCGCCTAGCTCATATTGAATCACGTGTTGATGATCTTGATAACAGAATTCAATCCCTGGAAGACCAAGTAGCTCCATCAACAAGTTCTTTTGAAGTATTTTTTGGTGAGATTGAGGATCGTAATAAGAGAGCCTATAATCTGATAGTTTACAATCTGCCTGAGAGCAAGAACAAGGAAGTTGATAGCAGAATACGCTTTGACAAGGAAAATGTAATGGAGTTGGCGCAAGCTATTGGTTATGGTACGAATCTGGAGAGCTTAAAACTCTATCGTATTGGGAAGCCTGTAGCTAATAAATCTCGCCCCGTTAAGCTTGTCTTCAGGTCAACTTCAGATGCGGCTTCGTTTTTAAGCGAATTTGTTAAGGCTAAGTTGATGGAAGGCAACAGTAAGTTCTCCAATGTCGGAGTCTCTCGTGATAGGACTAATAGGGAACGTCAGTACTTGAATTCCCTAAGAGCTGAACTTGATAGTCGGATTAAAAAGGGCGAAAAGAATCTTACGATAAAGTACAAAAATGGAATCCCCTCGATTGTACCTGTACCAAAAAACTAGACAGGCCGAGTTCTACTCGGCTCGTTGATGTATACTACCAAAATGTAAATGGTCTCCGTACGAAATTGCAGCTTCTGAGAGAATCCATCAGCTCTTGTGTTCATGATGTTATCATACTTACAGAGACAAATTTATGTCCTGAAATACTCACTACTGAACTTGGTCTCAACAACTTTAGTGTTTATCGTAAGGATCGCTCTTCTGTGACTAGCTCCAAGGTATCAGGTGGTGGTGTCATGATTGCTGTATCCAATCTCTATCCTTCATATGAACTGACGTCTTCTATTGATGACATCGAATGCTTATTCGTCACCGCTCGGATCTTCGGTCAGCCTACTATCCTTGGTGGAGTATATATCCCACCTCAGTCTCCGGCGAGTGTATTCTCGACCTTCAGTGACTCAGTTGAGGAGGTGTGTGGTTCATGTGAACCTGTCTCCAGGATTGTCATTGCTGGGGACTTTAATTTGCCAGATGTGGATTGGACCTTACGCTTTTCACCTCCTGGGAACGCTGCAGCCGAGAGTATGTTTGACCTAATTAATTTCTTAAATCTGCGGCAGCACAACACCATTCACAACTCAAGAGGCGTTCTGCTGGATCTGTTTTTTTCAACGGATGATGAAATTAATGTTGTGGTTGCCTCTGATCCTATACTTCACGAGGAAGCCTTTCATCCTGCCCTCGAATTCGAGTTAATTTTCGACTGTTTTAATGTGGATAAACAAGATATGCTCTTTCATGATCTTAGACAGTGCAACATTGACAACGTCAGAGCCTGGCTTGCGTCTTTGAATTACCCTGATTCCAGCTGTTCGGACATTGAGACCTACTTCAACAGGTTTTGTTTGGATATGGGAAATTCTATCCAGAAAAATTCTCCCGTAAGAAGAAGAAATAAGTCCACATATCCTCGATGGTTTACCCCGGAACTTAGACGCTTGATTTCAAGGAAGAAACATCTTCACCGAAACTACAAAACTTCTCTTCTTGACTGTGATTATGAAGCTTTCAAAGTGATCAGGCAACAGTGCTAAACTCTTGCCAGCGCTTGCCAAAATGAGTTTTTTTGTAACAATCAACAATAGCATCAAGGAGAACCCTCGATCCTTCTGGGGTCATATGAAATCCTTAAGAAAGACTAACATTGCACCCAGTAAACTTCAATATGGCTCAGTCTCAACTGATGAACCCCAGGGTATGTGTGATTTATTCTCTGATTATTTCTCGACCATCTACTCTCCACATTCCGATTGCCAGGCTGACTACAATTATGAATCCAACATCAACCTTTCGTCCTGTCTCTTCTCGGCTACTGAGATTGAAAGAAAACTACAGGACCTTGATGCCTCCAAGGGATCTGGACCGGATGGCATAACTCCGGCTGTTATGAAGTCATGCAGCGATCTTCTTGCCCCTCATCTAACTATTTATTTCAACAGGCTGCTGAGTGATGGTACTTTTCCGAAATCGTTGAAATCTGGTTATCTTGTACCAGTCCATAAATCCGGATCTACATCTAAAGTAACAAATTACCGTCCTATCGTGATTCAGTCAGTGATTGCTAAGATTTTTGAAAGTTTGATCCTGGACGTATTATCCTTTAAATTCAAGAATGTCTTCATCCCACAGCAACATGGCTTTCGCCCTGGAAAATCAACGACTACCAATCTTTGTGTCTTCAGTGACAGTGTTGTTACCTCCATCTCTCGATTCCACCAAGTTGACTGCCTGTATCTGGACTTCGCAAAGGCTTTCGATAGAGTCAGCCATAGCCATCTGATAGCTAAATTAGAGGCATACGGAATTATTGGCCCTCTTCTTCTGTGGCTTCAAAGCTATCTAAGTGGCAGAACCCTACAAGTCAAATTTTCATCATCACTCTCGAAGAATGTTGTGAGCGTAACATCAGGTGTGCCACAAGGGTCTCTTCTCGGCCCTTTTCTCTTCGGCTTATTCATAAATGATATTGGGGAGTCCCTAGTGACCAACTTTCTACTATTCGCCGATGATATTAAAATCTTCAAGGAGATTATCTCTGTCCATCAACAACAAGAGCTTCAAGAAGACCTGATTGTGATAGAGCAGTGGTGTGATAGGAACGCTATGCAACTGAATGCTGACAAGTGTCAAGTAATGTCATATGGAAGATCAAAAACTTTGTTGCACTTTGATTTCTTTTTAAATGGCCTGATCCTGAGTAGAGTGACAGTGGTTAAGGACTTGGGATTGTATATGACACCATCCTTGGATCCAGGCGTACATATCACCAAGATTTGTGCTAAAGCAAACTCTCTACTGGGATTCATTGCTCGCACATCACGGAATGCCCTATCTCCTGCAACATTGAAGACCCTCTATGTGACTCTGGTCCGTCCCATCGTTGAATATGGATCTATTGTGTGGGCCCCACACCAGATTGGGCATTGTGACCACTTAGATAAAGTTCAGAGACGTTTCCTGCGTTTGGTGGGTGTTAGAAGTGGCATCCGTTATCCTGATGTGGATATACAAGACATTGCAAACCAGCACCAGATCCTTCCTCTATCATCTAGACGACTGGCTCTTGACCTTATATTTCTATTCAAGATTGTCAATGGTCATATCAATTGCCCCGAACTTCTACGTCGCATAGACCTTCACGTCCCTGCTGGAACCCGCCTTCTACAACCTTTCTCCAAGCACTCACATCAGACTGTCTACGCCTACCACAGTGTAATTCCACGTCTGCTGCGCTCTGGAAACTCTGCCCAACAGTTGGAATTCTTTGGCGAATCCCTTCAAAAGTTTCGAAGGCAAGTCTTCTCTTGGGTGGCTGAGCATGGTGGACATTAAGAGGAAGAGCTGACATTGTTTGTTTTTCTTTATGCTAGTCTATTGTTGTTCTTGTTCCTTTTCTTGGATTATTGCCTTGTTATTTATTGTCTATTTTTCATAGTCTATACCGTTAGCATAAACTTAGCATGTACATTGTAGAATGCACTTTTGGCATGAAGTTATTTGTCGATTTTTTTCTTTTTTTTGTTTTGCTGTATCTTAAATGCACTTTAGATGGCACATTCTTAGCATATATAGCTTGTATTCTGCATGTAGTAACTTATGTTGTTGATTATTTCTTGTCTTTAAATTGTTGTTGATGCACAGGTTGGCATATAGCACGAGCATGAATTTTATTGTAATTGCCATTTAAACTTACTTTGTTCTATCTTGTCTTTGATGCTCTATTTTTGTGTTTTATTTGCGTGTCATATTAATTGTACCTGAAACTGAAACGACTTAATTTATTGAATCAAGTAGTTATTAATTGCATGTAAGCGGCTCTGTAATGGTAATAATGTATTGTAACATTCTGTATGCTAATTAATTAAACATATTTTGTAAAATGGCGATTGCCGTATGTACGAATAAAATAAAATAAAATAAACCGGGTTGATCAGTATGTAACCATTGACTATTGATACTACGTTATATGTTATGTTGTAACATATAGTATCTAAAGTCAATGGTGTAACCAAAGCAATCTAACAGTCAAAATCAATGTTCTAAAAAGTATAGGTCACATTTTCTTTAACGCCAACACAAATTTGAATGTTCTATTAGCGCCAACAAGTGTTGGTTCTAATACACACTGTCATTTTAGTGCTTATGGTAACATTCAAATTGTAGTTGCTATGGGCATAGCTATTATGAGACCCCATGCCAAAGCCATACTAGATTACACAGGCCCATAGATATATACTAATACACCTGGATCGATAACTGAAATGGCGGAATAGCGGTAAAAACGAGCCGGCTTCCCCTACCACTAGCCAGTATTGCCACCGCTGCGCCGCCGCCGCGCCGCGCTGAATAACAGCTGACATGTGTTGTCGGTGCGTCAGCTGCATTTTTGTTTGTTTACATTCTTTTAAATTTTCAATTATTAACTATTAAGATTTTGAGGTTATATTTACAAAGTAAGTAATATGCAGTGTTTACATTTATGTTATTTACAAACAATGCTCTTTATAACGTTTGAATTTCAAAATTCTGCTCCTCAATATTCATAAATTAATAATAATATACTTAGCAAACAGCTGACTTTTCAGTACTAGGACCTAAAAAATTCTCCAGATGATTTTTCAGTACTTGGATAAGAAAGAATCGGTTTTGGTACTATTGAGAGAACAAAAAACAGGCTGATTTCGTGCAGAATGATAAAAATATTTGTACAGATGTACCATTTTATAATTTAGTTACTGGCTGGCATGCTAAACCACAATGTAATACTGGAACATGTGGTCTGCACTTTGACAGTTGGATCAACTGTTTTCACTACTTCTTTGTTTTGATTTTTAACTCCATAAGTTTGATTCAAAACTTTCCTGGGAGCCTCACTTCGAGAGACTACACTCAACCTGTGTAAAAATACTGAATGTTATGAGATCATTAACTGGGGCTTGGTGGGGCACGCATCCAAATGTACTACTTTTACTATATAAAAACTGGATCAGACCCATTATTGACTATGGCAGCTTTATATATGGCGATTCTAATTCTAAAAAATTAACCAAGGTTGACAAGATTCAAAACGAAGCTCTGCGTATAATATTAGGAGCGATGAGATCTTCACCTATAGCAGCAATGGAAGCAGAAACAAGAATCATGCCTCTTAACATAAGGAGAAGATGGTTGTGTTCAACGTTCCTACTGAACAGGCTAATTTTTGCCGCTCATAAATTGGTACTAAGATTAATTTATTTTAATAACCTGATTGATTTCTCTCCTAATTTTCCACATGAAAGTTATCCAATTATTCTTTCAGTTTTTGTAGAAAATAAGCTGTGTTACTCAAACTTATTCAAGACAATAATTCCTCCTATATTTGATCAATCCTTTGAAGCTATCCATTGTTTACCTCCTCTTATCGATATTTTTGACGATTTTGTTACCAAGCAAATTTCTTGTCAACAAATTCAACAAATCTTTCTCAACACAATGAATTCAGTGTGGTCCGACTTTTCTTTAATATATACTGATGGTTCAAAACGGTCCGCCAATGATACAGTGGGTTCTGCTTTCTTAGATCACAATCATAAAATTGTTGGTTTGTTCAAACTACCACATTGCACTTCAATTTTCCAAGCCGAAGCATTTGCTATTCTTCAATCTCTAAATTACATTAAATACAACAATATAAGAAAAGCACTTATTTTATCAGATTCCAAAAGCACTCTACAATCACTGGTTTCGTTAAACATTTCTAGTAAAACATCACCTATAATCCTGGACATTAGAAAAATTTGGTTGAAGCTGAAAACGGGTAATTTTGACATTAGATTTGCATGGATTCCATCCCATAGTGGAATAATTGGGAACGAAATTGTGGATTACATGGCTAAGAAAGCTATTGCTAATGGAATAATTTTAAGTTATAACAAATTGCCCTCACCTAGTGATTTACAAACCCAAGTCAAGATGAAAATACATGAAGATTGGCAAAACTACTGGGATTCACAAGCTATCATAAAAGGTTCAAGACTTCATTTCATTTCACCATCTATCAGAGGAAAACCTTGGTTCCAGTCATTTAAATCAGACAGAAGAAAAGAAATCATTATTATCAATAGGTTACGAATTGGTCACGGAAATTTTCCCTCTCATCTGTTCAAAATTAATCTAAAATCAGACCCTTCATGTGACTGTTCTGCTCCAGAAGGAAGTTTGGATCACATAATTTTTGAATGTCCACTCTTAACCAAATCAAGAACGAATCTATTGGCAACTCTTCAAAATCTCGGTTTTCGAAATCCTCAAGATATTAGAATTATAAATTTATTAAAAGACGACAATCCTTTAGTTTGGTTTTCATTATCAAAATTTTTAGTTGAAGAAAATTATTTAGTGTGATGTAAACGTGTAAACTTCAAGCCATTTGGACCTCAAATTTATTGTTGAACTTTGTTACTTGTGTTGTTAGTGTTATAGTTTTCTGTACAAAAATTTTGTATTTTTGAAGTGGGCTTTTATGGTGCACTGCCAAAGCCGAAATAAAAAAAAAATTCAATTATGATTATGATGATGAAAGATGGTTCTTACTGTGCAGCTTTTGGTTGTATTAGTACACATTCATAAGGCTGAAATTTATCATTTCATAGGTAAGGAAGACTAAAAATACAGTATTACTGTAGTTTAATCAATTAATTAATTTAAATTACAGTACATAATTACTCACACAGGGTTGGCAACACTGACCACGAATACTGGCTAGTGGTGGGGGTAACGGCTCGTTTTCGCAACATGGAGTTACCGATCCAGTTGTATTAGTATATATCTATGTACAGGCCTAACAGCTAAATGGCCATGACGTCATTTTGGTACAAGATGACTGTAGGCCATTATGCTTCTTCCTCTACAGACCTTGATTTTGGTACACGTACATGACGCAATGAGTTTGGATATCGCTTTCTAGTATCCAGCTGGAGCTGGAAGCACCGTCCACGCGGGCAGCGATTCCTCATCGCTACTCCATCCATACTGGTTACATGGACGGTGCTGATTTCCGCCGGAGATCGATGTCCAAACTTATTACCTCATATAGGTGTACCAAAATGACGTCATGGTCATTTAGCAGTTAGGCTTGAGTAATCTAGTCTGGCTTTAATGTAACCCCCCCCCCTGGTGCTAATGGAGAAAGAATCCGTGGTATCATTTATACAACAAAGCTGAGATTAATATTTTTTTAACATTACATCATAGCTTACAATATTTTATTTTAATTTAGAAAGGGAAAATGTTTACATTAAGGATTAATTGATTCTTTAAATCAAATAAAATAATTTAAATCAGTTGTATTTTTTGGTTAGCTTATTAATACCACATGCTCAAAAGATAGGGGCTACATTAATTTTACAAAATGAAGATGCAACATTAATTCGCTTCTTTTGTCATTCACATTTTTCAGGACTAATACCTTTCTAACGGTATGCACAGATTTCTCCTAAGATGAACTCTAGCTGAGAAAAAAGGTAGACAACAAAATATGCTTGGGGTAGTCCATAAATTACGTCATCGCTTTTTATGATGGGGGGGGGAGGTATTTTTTATGGGGGGGGGTATTTTTGAACCCCCCCCCCTAAAATCATCCTACCATCATAATTTTTCTGACGCCCCCTCTCAGAAAATTGTTTACTGTAAAAATTTGTTATAAAACATTATTTTTATATGACATCATATCAATGCCGACCCTCCCTTGCACATCACCTTACCGTCATTTTCAATCTGGACCCCTCCCCCCATATTTCCAGATTACGTAATTTATGGACGACCCCTTGCCTATTAATATACAGGGTGTCCAGCTTCAACCGTCCGAAACTTTTCCTTGTTGTTCAGCAATCCAAAAGAAACAATAAAGTTCATGTAAACATATGTCATAAAATGCTTCGTTAACCCATTCGTAGCCATTTTGTATTTTACACCTAATAATTTTTACTAGGGGGGCCGTGCAGCGCGATGCGCTGCATTTATCATGGTACCTGGTGATCAAATCTTGCTCCATGGTAATTTACCAAGTTACTTTGAATGGAAACAAAATTTTAGTGGAAATCAGATTATATCATATTAGTATTTCATCCATCGATCTTCAACAATAAGGTAGAAAAATGTAAAATACACAATTTGTTCCACACAATTAGACACTCCTCTCGTTTTAAATTATTCTACGTTGAAATTCTCCCATCGCCTAAATGACGTTTCAGGAGTACAACATTTTGAAATCGGACTACCCCTTCAAAATAGAAGACTTTGTCCGAGACTTTTTCAAGATTTGTTTTTATAGTGTTCTTACTTTCCAAATTATTCATATTTCAATCATCTAGGACTATTATAAAATCCTCAATTATTACTTTGAAATCATTCTTTTCAGTGTCTTTTAGTTTCAGGTTGTCTCTACTCTAATTCAAAGCGAACCCACCATGTTAGTTTACTGTTCAAAATTTGTCTTTTAACTGTTCTGTGTATAACACTATGTATGTTGAACCAGAAATAAATGTTGTTATAAAAATCGTTTTAAATGATTGAATTGTGTTGTTCTTTCAGTACCAGTTAGTAGTGTAATGGCTTCTGTTCAGCTAGCTTTTAACATGTGTTAGTATGTTAAACTATCTACAGCTGTTTTATTTTCTAATTAAATATAAATTTTCCCCCATGTTAATCTTATGGACAAAAAAAAGAACTTTGAGGGCTTCCCATGCCCTTCAGAGTACAAATATAAAAAAATCTATCGAAAAACTACGAACTGAGACGAAAAAGTAACATGGTCCCGGGTTTAGGTCTTACCATGAGAAATTATCCAGCACAACAAAATACTTAGGCCTGGTCCTGGACTCAAATTTAAAATGGAGCCAGCATGTTGACAAAATTTGTTTAAAACTTAAGTCTGTCTGTTTTGTCCTGAGGCGACTCTCACTAGTTACAGACATGGACACATGCCTTATGGTATACTATGGTTATGCCTTCAGCTTGATGAGCTATGGTGTCATTTTTTGGGGGAATTCAACGGATTCAATCAGGGTCTTCAAAATTCAAAAACGAATGATTAGAGTCTTGGCAAAGCTGGCGAGGCGTGACCACTGCAAACCATGGTTTAGAACCCTTAAGGTTCTAACATTGCCCTCACTTTATATTTTTCAAACCCTCACCTTTTTAAAAAATAATCCAAATCTTTTTGAAAGTGACAGGAGCAACAACGTCTACAACACTATATTCAAATCCAACCTTGTGTATCTCGTTCGTCGTTTGACCCTCCTTGAGCATGGGCCTAGGTATGCTGCTCTCCGGCTCCACAACGCACTGCCCCAAATCCTAAAGCAGGCACCCACCACGGCCGTTTTTAAGAAAAATTTGAAAGATTTTTTGTGTGAAAAGGCTTATTACGGGGTCGATGAATTTCTTCAAGGCAAGTGAGTTTTTTTAATTTTGTGAATTTTTCTATGGAGGAATGTTTTCTTTTTTGTTTTTGTAAATAATTCGAACAAATTGTACTTTTAGTTTTAGTTTATTTTTAGTTAATTTTGACATGTTCAACACAATTTATTGTAAAACTGAACAATAAATGAATTGAATTGAATTGAATTGACATTTGAGTCTGCTGTTTTCATTACATCTTTGTTTTGATTTTTAACCCCATAAGGCCAGTGTTAAAACTTTTTTATTTCAATCAAAGATTATAAAGATTTTTGAAAAATAAGGACATTCCCCAATGTTGCCAACGGTATGGCCACACCAAAAACTTTTGCCGCAGTAGTGGGGTTTGGGCACTCCTGGCTCAGGTCAAGGTCACGCAGTTATAACGGTTGTAGGGGTAGTAGCGGTTGGGGTTTTTTGACAGTGATGGGTGGGTTTTGGAAGTGGGTCAAGGTCATCCAGAGGGGGTTTTTAAAAATATATTTATTTAATAAAAACTCATCAGTGATTGGAGAATTGCTTTGTGATTATTTGTAGCAGTAATAGTTATTTTATTACTCTGTATGGGTGAATCCCGCTGTGTGTCCATAATTGGAAAAAAGGAGAGGTCCTAGGTGGTTACAATGCAAGTTGATAGAGCAGAACAAGACATGTGTCTGAGGAAGAATAATCATATAAACCTGGTAATATAGTGAATAAGAATAATTGGATAGGATCGTCAATAGGTGTAACAAGATTGAAATTTTGATATTTCAGCATTTCAGTTAAGACAGAGTGTAAAATAGGATCAGTAGAAGAAGTATTGCAAAGGTTAGGTTTTGCAAAGTACAATGGGTGAAAACTGAAGTATTTCTTAAGCTTACCCAATGTAGTACGCGGTTTTGAAATTGTGGAGTTAGATTGTTTCTGTAAAATGTGTTTCGTGCGTAAAAGTTTTAAATGTAAAGTGTGCGAAGCCATAATAATATTTAAAGGGGAGATGTGTACTCTCCAAAATTCAGCGAGTATATGACCGGTGCCCGCGATTGTGTCTGAATATATAGAGACTAATTAACATAATAAGCGCAAACATGTGTTAGAGTAAGTTAAAAAAATGTTTGATAGTGTTAGAGACTTGCGGATAGATGTTTACTGTTGCCCTATCGCCATTATAATGGCGCACGCGTGAGGTACCGATGCTGCTTATATAGGGTTGTGTGAACCCCCCGTAACCCCCTCCCCTAAGAGAATAAGATAAAAGGGAAGAACTTCGGAGATTTCAATTCTTTGTTGGGGCGGCGGCGTCGCGAAAGGTTCTAGCAGGGGGAAAGAAATAGTTAATAAATTTTTGTAAAATTTTAAAAAATTACCGCTAGTGGTAGAAGTTAGTTAATTATTTTATAAGGGTTTAAGAATTGTGTTGTAGACGATTAATCGCAGTTATATCTAGCATTTGTACAGGTAAAACTTGCAGTGTAATAATTATATATTAATATATGGGTGTTAACTGTTTATAGTCCAAGTAGTTTAGTCTAGCAGCAGAAGTTAGTTAATTATTCTGTAGGGGTTAACTTGTATAATAAGTATAAACTAAAATAAAAATAGTAACGCGAGATTATTTGATATATTATATATAAAATAAAAGTGTATTTTTAAATGTTAAGAAGTAGTTAAAAAAATAAATTACATAAAACTTGTATAATAAGTATAAACTAAAATAAAAATAGTAACGCGAGATTATTTGATATATTATATATAAAGTAAAAGTGCATTTTTAAATGTTAAGAAATAGTTGAAAAAATAAATGACATAAAAAAATAGCAAGCTTAACAGGTGTAAGTTAAAACAAAGCATATGTAACATTACTAGGTGGTAGAGACTTACAGATTAGTTGTAGCAGGTGTGGTACCTGGGGAGTGAATGGCGGACGCGCGACCGCGTTGCGGCTTTTATAGAGTAGATGGTAATTATGTTGAGCTTGAACCCCCCCCCCCCCCCCCCCCGAGTAAAAGTGCTGACACCCCCCCCCCTCGAGTGACTTTCACTTATCAAGATAAATTAAGTTGATAGCGGTTATGCTTGTGTAACACCAATTTAGGTTTGATGTTGGCAATAGCTAATAACTATAGTTAAGCGGCAAAGGAGGACAGATAATTTTCTGCCATTACTCAGATAATAACAGGCAACAATTATGGTGTTACGCGATGGGGAAAACCGCAGTGAAGCTCAACGGCGGATTAAACCAGGTGTTGCCTAACGTTAATTGCAAAGTACAACGCTCCACCTGCATTAGCGGCGACCTACATGTGACGAATAGATCATTGGAAATTTCCACTGACGTTGGACGTTCTATTCCCCTTAAACCCCTATGGCTCCCCACCACTTTGTGAGCCGAGAACCTTTTTGGCGACTATCGCTGAGTTAGTTCGGAACAATTCGTCGGACGCGATGGTTGTTCCGAACTCAGAGGGAAACTCAAATATATAAGCGGCCGATATATATTTGAGTTACTCTTGCTGTTAGGGTTTTAATATTAATACTTGTTGTGTGTGTGTGTGTGTGTGTGTGCAAAATGTTATTTTTAGTTTTAAGTTGTGTTAGTTTTAATCTGCGCATTGCGATGTTAGCATTAAGGTGTGTTATGGTATTGTTGATGTTTGGAAAATGTGTTTTATGCGTTTTTAATGTTGAGTGTTGGTACAATTATTGTATATGTGTGTATGTACTAATAACCTTTCACAGCTAGCTGTTAGGTGGGTAGATTAAATTTAACTTTAAATTATTGAAGTTCTGTTGAACTTCATTAAATATGGGTGGGACATGCGCGTTGTGCCGTAGGTAGCGCATATTTTTTATTGCTTTAAAATGTTTAATTTTTGTTAGGAAATAATCATATTTGGGTGGGTCTAGATTAAGGGTGGGAGGTTAGAGTTGCGTCTTGCATTAGCTGTTCCAGAGTCCCTATTGTAAAATTGGAATGGTCAGGTCCAGTGCCCAGGCCCGAGGCCGGCCGCCCGTATCACAGCCCACCAAACTGGATCGCCACGTGCGTGCGGGCCAAAAATTGGGATCCCTTGTAAGACGTAACTATGGCGGGTTGGGATTTGGGGAAGTGTTAGGCAAACAGAGTGGTGGGGATGGCTATGGCCGTCCCCATCACTTTGGTAAATTATCATTTTTTGGTGACCTTGACCTCAATTAAGTTAATGACCCCCCCCCCCCCGACAGTGAACTTGACACCTTGGTGGCCTTGACCTTGAACTTGAACTTGACGAGCCCCCCCCCCGACAGTGAACTTGACCTTGGTTACCTTGACCTTGAACTTGAACTTGACGAGCCCCCCCCAGCAATCCGATTTGAAAATGACTAATAACTTAAGAATGGTTTGCCGGAATAGGGCAAGTGATACATCAATGAAAAGCTCTAATTAAGAGTAATATTGTGGTAAAGACAGAATTGTATTATTTTCTTTTACTAAAATTGTACCATAAAAAGAACATCCCCTACTTATTAACATGGCAATATAAGAATGCTATAGTTTGTGTTGGGAACATTCTTCGCCTATAATAGCTAGAGTGAACATGTCTCCGCGAGATGCTTCAATATTTTACAACAAATGTGCAAAAGTTGAAAAAGTCTTGGAGGAGGACGAAGAAATTGAAGCACCTTTGTTAAGTGAAAATGTTGTAACAAGAATATTAGTGGATCCAAATTCTCCAATGGATATTATAGGAAGGTTTTTAATTGAAGTTATGACATGGATAGAAAATGGAAGATTAGTAAACATAGGATCTCCAATTTTAGTTAATGGTAGACACACCTTTGGTGTATGTTGGAGAAACAGCAATCTGTTATGGCTATGGGTGGAGGCGTATGCGGAGTATTTGCAATTAGAAGAAAATATAGGCTTGTATCATTACTTTTCAGCTTTAGTCTTAAACTACTAATTTTAAAATCTAACTAAAAAACCTTACAAATATGGTGGGGGAAGCATTATATAAAGGGAGCAGGAGAGAGAAGCATTTCATTTCGCTGCTAAATTTCAAAGAGTAAACATCAACAAGATGCATCAATGTGAAATTTGCTTGGAAATTTTTCATGATAATATTCTACTAGAAATACACAAAGAGTTATTCCATAATAATAATAATGAGAACGTAACAGAAACCGAATATGAAAATTTAAAACTGTATGAAGAAGAAGAACAACAACAAAAAGAACAACAAGAAGAACACAAGATGCATCAATGTGAAATTTGCTTAGAAACTTTTCATGATAATATTTTACTAGAAATACACAAAGAGTTATTCCATAATAATAATGAAAACGTAACAGAAACCGAATATGAAGATTTAAAACTGTATGAAGAAGAACAACAAGAAGAACAACAAGAAGAACAAAAAGAAGAACAACAAGAAGAACAACAGGAAGAACAACAGGAAGAACAACAAGAAGAACCTTTAGCAGGACCATCTAATGCTATACCGAGTTTAAAAATATTTGCCTTAGAAGGTAGAGTAGTAATGCACCACAAAATTGAAAATAAAAAATTAGAATTGGAGCAATTTTTTAAAGAAGTAAGAACAATTGTAAGTGAAACACTCACAGAAGAATTAAGAAGACTAAACTTTATTAAATTATTCATATTATTAAATGCTATGTTTACTAATGTAGAAGGAGAAATGTCACCAAGAGGATTTATAACAAAAAACCAAACCATCATGGCAAGTTCAGATATTACTTCGATAGTTGAAGATTGTTTGGAAGAAATTTTAACAAAAATTCAAGAACATGAAGGAAGAGGATCTGGTTGGAGTTTGGTTAGCATTGAGGGTATGGATATCAGAACTCATAAACATGGCTACGGATTAAGGGGTAGCAGTTATATTCCACTTCCGAAGAAAATTTCAGACACTAAATCATGTATAAATATTCAAAATCAAGATATGGAATGTTTTAGATATGCAATGACGGCAAAATTTGTACAACCTGAAAATGCAGTAAGACCCAGTGAAGAATATGAAACACACAGATTTAGATATAATTTCCAAGGATTGACTTACCCAGTGGCTTTAAAGGACATCCCAAAGTTTGAAAAACAAAATCCTGGCACATCTGTTAATGTGTTTGGGTTGGACAGTTCGAATAAAGTATATCCATTGCGTGTGGTAAAGAATGAACTTCTAGATCATACAGACTTATTACTACTTACAAAAGGTGATGTTTCTCACTATGTATGGATTAAAAAATTTGAAACTCTTGTAAGCAATCAACTATCTAAGCCTAGAAGTAAAAAAGTAATTTGCAAGAGATGTTTTAATTTTGAACGAGAAACAAGACTAGGAAGACAATGGTTAGAAGAGCATAAACAATTGTGTGATAAAAACTACGAAGCAAAAATTATCTTACCATGTGTAAATAAGGCGGAGTTAAAATTTGAAAAAATCTCCCATCAGTACCGAATTCCTATTGTTGTCTATGCTGATTTTGAATCTACACTAGTGCCTATTGAAGATAATGATGGCGATGTAGCAAGGAAAAGTGTTTAAGTATCAGATACACGATCCAAACAGTTTTTGTTTAATGGTTAAATCTACTCTTTCTGAAGAACATTTAAATAGATTTAATTTAACTTTAAAACCTATTGTCTATCGTGGTGTTAATGCTTCTAAAATATTCCTTGATCAGTTGTATATAATAGCGGAAAGTGTTGAAAGATTGTACAGTGATATTATACCGATGATACCTTTGGATGAAGAAGAAGAGATTCAACATGAAAATGCAACTCATTGTTATTTATGTACAAATGAATTTACTGTAGAAAATCACAAGGTTCATGATCATGACCATCTGACAGGGTATTATAGAGGTGCTGCATGTAACAGCTGTAATATCAACTACAAGATCCCTACAAATATACCTGTAATATTACATAACCTTAGTGGTTATGATGCGCATTTTATCATTCCAGAATTAGGAAGAGATAATGGAGAAATTAATGTCATAGCAGAAACCACGGAAAAGTTTATAAGTTTTACTAAAAAAGTTGGAAATATAAAACTTCGGTTTTTAGACTCTTACCGTTTTATGCCATCTAGTTTAATGAAGCTTTCTGAAAACCTAAGAATAGAAGATTTAATAGAAACCAAGAAGATTGTAAGTAATGATAAGGTTAATTTGGTTCTTCGCAAAGGTGTTTTCCCATATGATTATATAGATAGCTTAGAAAAATTTAATGAAACATCCCTTCCACCAAAAGAAGAATTCAAAAGTAAACTATACGACACAAATAATCCCATGAAGATTATGAACATGCGTGTAGAGTATGGAATGAATTAGGATTTAAAACACTTGGAGAATATTCGGACTTTTATGTAAAACTAGATGTAACTTTACTTTGTGATATAATGGAAGAGTTTAGAAATACATGTTTTAAGGCATATGGATTAGACCCTCTGCATTCTTGTACATCACCTGGACTAGCTTGGCAAGCAATGTTAAAGGAAACAAAATGTAAACTCCAACTTCTTACAGATATAGACATGGTGCTGATGTTGGAAGCAGGTGTTCGAGGGGGACTAACTCAAAGCGTAACACGACATGTAAAAGCAAATAACAAATATTTGCCCAATTTTGATGCATCAAAACCAAGTACATATTTAGGTTATTTTGATGCAAATAACCTTTATGGATGGGTCATGTCGAATCCTCTCCCATATGACAACTTCAAATGGGTAGACCCTGATTCTATTGGAAACATCATGAATATAGCAAAACATGGAGACACAGGTTATATTTTGGATGTAGACATTGAGTACCCTGAACATTTGCATGACCACCATTATGATTTACCTCTACTGGCCAAGACGGAAATATCACCAACCGGCAGATGGCCTAAATTAATGATGACTTTAACCAACAAATCAAGATATGTTGCTCATTATTGGGTAATACAACAAGCCCTAGAATTAGGATTGAGAATAACAAAAATTAATAGAGCTTTACAATTTTCTCAATCCTGTTGGTTAAAGTCATATATTGACAATAACACAAAAAGAAGAACTGCAGCTACATCTAATTTTCAAAAGGACTTTTTTAAATTGATGAATAATGCGATATTTGGCAAGACACTGGAAAACAAAAGAAAGCATAAGAATGTAAAATTAGTTAGTGATCCGGTGAAACTACAAAAGCTGGTACAAAAACCTAACTTCGGATCATCCATAATAATCAACGAAAATCTTGTATCTGTTTCCATGAACAAAATTTCAATTACAATGGATCGTCCTTTATATGTGGGGATGTCTATTCTAGATATTTCAAAGACCCACATGTATGACTTCCATTACAACAAGATGGTTAAATTTTATGGAAGAGAAAACATCGGCATTGTATACATGGATACGGACGCTTTTATTTATTGGATAAGAACTGAAGATATGTACGAAGACCTACGCTGTTTTACTTACAATAACGACTTTGACTTTTCTGATTATCCACAAGACCATCCCAACTACGACAACGGTAGAAATAAAAAAGTATTGGGAAAGTTTAAAGACGAAACAAATAGTGTGCCAATGGAAGAGGTTGTTGCTTTAATGTCTAAATTGTATTCATTTAAATTGTACAAAAATGAAAAAAGAAAACATGAAATTGTGAAGAAGGCCAAAGGTATAAAAACCTCATACCTGAAGAAGAATGTACAGTTTGAAGAATACAAGAGATGCTTATTTGAAAATGTTGAGACAACAGCAACATTTAACACCATAAGAAGCTTCAACCATCGTCTCTTCAGTGTAAAGCAAACCAAATGGGCTTTGAGTTGTAAGGATGATAAGAGGTATATCCTGGAAGATAATATAAAAACTCTACCATTTGGACATTATTCATTATACCCTATCGACCAATAAACCTATTCTTCGTCCTTTACCTTCTTCCTTTTTCCTTTCTGTAAAGAAGAGGGGACATGACAAGCTCAATGTCATGTTCTCTCTTTTTTTACACCAATGTAATATGGCCTTGACCTATAATCTAACCATATAAAAGAGGATAAACCATTTTTAGGGATCAGTACTTTTACAAGCGGTGTGGAAGACACAACTGAAGATGGAAGATTTAAGGAACAAGATTGTAAATGAACTTCATAAGCCGGCAAGAAGAAAATTTCCTAGAAGAAATACAATTATAAAAGGAATGAATGATCTTTTCCAAGCCGATCTTATTGAAATGATACCACATAGTAAATTAAATAAAGGATTCAAATACATTTTAGCGATTATAGACTGTTTTACTAAAGTGGCTGATGCTTTACCACTAAAGGACAAGACTGGTAAAAGTGTTACAAAAGGTATGGAAATGGCTATACAAAGAAATAATTTCAACATCAAACATCTACAAACTGATGATGGAAAAGAATATTTTAACAAAGACTTTGCAGCTTTAATGAAGAAGTATAAAATAAATCATTATTCTACAAATTCTGAAGTTAAAGCTTCAATAATAGAAAGATTTAACAGAACATTAAAAGGAGCAATGTATAAAACATTTTCCAAACGAGGATCATATATTTGGTATGATATATTACCACAACTTATAAAAGAATATAACAATAAGTATCATCGAACCATTGGTATGAAGCCTAATGAAGTAAATAGTGCCAATGCTAAAATGGTATTAAAACGTATTAAAAATAATACTACTCCTAAACATGAAAAAATGCAGCCCAAAACATTTAAAGTTGATGATAAGTTCGTATAAGTAAGTATAAAGGAGTATTTAGCAAAAGGTATCTGCCAAACTGGACTAATGAAGTATTTACAATCTATAAAGTACAACCAACAATACCTGAAACCTACATTTTAAAGGACAACAAGGGTGAATTACTGGAAGGTGGATTCTACGGACATGAATTGCTAAAATCATCAGTTGGCGATGTATATCTTGTTGAAAAAATTTTACAAAGAAAAAAGAATAAGGTGAAAGTACGTTGGTTGGGATTTGATAAAAGTGAAGACTCTTGGATCCCTACAAAAGACTTAGTGTAGCAATTTATGAAGTCATTACATGTTTAACCTTTACACAAGATGGAGATTGTGCAACAAAAGGATCGATTTTTTATTAATAATATTGATGAATTAACAGTTGACAACGACAAGTTAAATCATGGAAAACATGGTGAATTACTGCCAAACACAATAAGATGTTTAATAACTGGACCATCAAATTGTGGAAAGACAAATGTGGTTTTTAACTTAATAACAAATCCTAAAGGATTACGTTTCAACAACATTTACATCTTTTCTAAATCTTTGCAACAACCCAAATACCAATTACTGGATAAAGTACTTGCAAGTGTACCTGAAGTTAATTTTTACAAGTTTAATGCTAGTGAAACTATAATGGAGCCAAACGAGGCTAAACCATTTTCTATATTTATATTTGATGATGTATCTTGTGAAAACCATGACACTATTAGAAGTTATTTTGCCATGGGAAGACATTACAATATTGATAGCATTTATATTGGTCAAACTTACAGTAAAATTCCAAAACAACTAATAAGAGATAATGCAAATCTACTAATTATCTTTAAGCAAGATGAAACAAATTTAAAGCACATATATTATGATCATGTGAATGCAGACATGTCATTTGATAAATTTAAAGAAATGTGTGGCAAAGCATGGGCTGAAAAATATGGATTTCTTGTTATTATGAAAGAAGAAGCTATAAAAAATGGAAGATATCGTATAGGATTGGATAAATTTGTATTAATCCATTGAACGATTGATGATACGTTTAGTAATAGATTTGACCTCGCAGCATAAACATGGTGAACCAAGAAAAACTATTAAAAGAAATAAAATCACTGAGTGACTCGATTAGACTTAAAAATCGAGCATTAAGAATGGGTTTGAATGAAAGAGAAGAATTTCTGGAGACTACATTTAAGCCTATTACAGAACCTTTAAAACAGATAACAGAAACAATTGGTAAACCTCATTATGAAGGAGATGTTTTACTACCCGTTTCTAAATTTGAAGTAAAGACTTTGAAAAAGGAAGAAGATGATGATTCTTACACAAGTGATAGTGAAGTTTCTCAAAAAGAAGAAGAAACAAGACAAGAAGAACCAGAAATAAATGTTCAAAAAGAAGAAGAACAAGAACAACATATACCTGAAGCAGAACAATCAATTCCAAATCTAACAAAATTAAGTAGTGATATATTGCAACAAGGACCTCTTGGAAGAAAGTATATCATGAAGATGTTACATGAAATAAAAGCTAACCCAAAACTACACAAGTCACATGTATATGGAGCAAGAATTGATGGAAATGAATTAAAAATAGGAGATTCAAAAGTACATTTGACTGAAGATGATGACATTGTTATTGGTGAGCATAAATATAAAGGAACAAAAGGATTATTTGAACTGATTTTTAAAAATATACCTATAAAATATACACTACAAGATTTAAATACTTTTAAAGAAATTTTGCAAAATACTAATGCTCATAAGAAGAATTACTCCAAAGATTCAATGATAAATAGAACACGCGCAACTAAATATACAGTTGTAATAAAAAGATTGTTTCCCCTGAGAAAACTACCAACATTACGAACTGCGCCTGCTTTGAAGAAACCGCTAAAGAGGAAATCTTTATCACTTATGGACTTATCACTTATGGATGAATATGGTAAAAAGAAAAAAGGAGAATCTTCAACGTCTGGTAAAGGTTTAATGAAAAACCTATATAATACAAATGTGATTTACTATAATGATATAAACAAATTGGTCGATAGAATGAGACTATTACATGAAGCCATGGAAGCTGGTCATACAGGTTTAAATAATGAATGGGTGGCTTTAGTTGACGAACTTCGAAATCGTGGAATAGTTGTATAAATCATTACGGATATATAAGAGAGCTGTGAGTATACAGTGGATCAGTTCAATCATGAGTGTCGACAAGTTCGGACGGTACTCCGGGCTAGGAGTACAAGGAGGAGAAAACAGAAAAAGAAGTGGATTGCCACAAACACCTGAAGGTGACTATGATATGAGTAACAAACGTTTAAAATTTGTTAAAGACCCAGAAGAAGATACTGATGGAGCAAATTTAAAAACAGTAAAAGAAGCAACTTCAACATCATTAAAATTAAACAAGAATACTTACGATGTTAAATCACATAGAATAATTAATGTTGGTAAACCAACTGACAGTTCTGATGCAATTACTAAAGAGTATTTATCATCTGAACTTTCCAACACTTTAAAATTGCAGTGGGGTAACAATTTAAAAGATGGACAAACATATGATGCTGGAAATCATAGGATAACCAATGTGGCAAATCCAAAAAATGATAAAGATTCAGTTAATAAAGAATATTTACATTCTATAATACCGGAAAAGACTCAACGAGGATTTTCTTTTTATAAGTTTATTATAAATGACATTGGATACCCAAAGGAAGACGGTGATGCTGTAAACCTGAAATACATCAAGGACAACTGTATTTTACAAGATGCTGATGAAATAGATTGTCATGGAAAAGCATTGTCAAATTTGGTTCTCAACCAAAAGACGCTGTTACTATGGAACAATTATCTAAAGAATTAAAAAGGGGAACATCAAATTTTGTAAAACATGAAGATGCCGTGCTAAAGCGAGGAAATACATTTATACATGGAAATGAAAAGTTTGATTTAATGCAAGGAAGTAATGATAAATGGGATGCGGGAGGTAAAAGAATAACAAATGGAAGATTTGGTCAAAAAAGTTCGGATGTACCTTTAATGGCACAAACATTAATTGCGGGCGGTCCTTTATTAGGCACATATGAAGGTCATAATAGAAGAATAAAAAATATAATGCCTGGTTATGAAGAAAATGATTGTGTTACAGTGAAACAAACAATAACTTGGGATAAACGCAATGGAACCAAATTTGATGCTAAAATGAAGAAAATAATTAATATTTCACCAGGTGAAGATTTTAATGATGCTGCTACTATTGGACAAGTCATAACAACATCAAAAAGTGATTCGACCGCTTACACGTGTAATGATGATAAACGTATTATGCAGTTACACGATCCTCAACATCCGAAAGATGCTGTAACTTTAGATTGTTTAATAAGAATAGTGGGCAATTTACTTATTGATACCCACAATCATATAGCTAGTACAACGAGTCATGTAATAATTCAACCCGATGAACGAGAAGCTTGGATTAAAAATAGAATCATAAATCAGTATGTAATTAATTTGAATAATTAAATATTTAAATATAAAAATTGTGCATAAGGTATTCATTTATGTAAAGCAGCTCGTGGAGTAAACACGCTGGTTATATAAGACGACATAATGAAGACCGCACCGCTCAGTCTCCGTCAAGACAGCGGCAAGAAAGGACTTGGTATTACATCAGCTGCGTTATCCCTGCTCAGACGGATTCCTGTTGGTGCTGTTCTAAATAGAACAATAGACGCTCTACCATACGAATTTCATCTGCCCGGAGGTTATCAATATTGTGGACCTGGAACTAAGTTGGTAAAACGTTTAGCAAGAGGAGATCCTGGAATTAATAAATTGGATCAAGCCTGCAAAGAACACGATATAGCGTATTCCAAGTTTGCAGATTCAAAAAATAGATCAATAGCAGATAGAGTGCTAGCGGAAAAAGCTTGGCAAAGAGTTAAATCAAGTGACGCCAGTATTGCAGAAAAAGCAGCAGCTTGGGCAGTAACAACAGCCATGAAGACGAAAGCTAAGTTTGGTGGTGGAAGACGACGCGGAAGAAAACCTAACAAAAAAGAAGCTGCAAAAAGAGGCGGGAACATTAAAAGAAGACGTCACACTACCCCTAAAAGAAAAGTCAAGAAAACATCCATATGGTCAATGGTAAAAAACGGATCGGGTCTTTACTTAAGACCATACCGTGTGTATTAAATGAGAAAAATAAATTGATAATTCCAAATGAAGCATTAACAAATCATCAATTGTCAAAATATGTAGAATGTTTAAGAATACCATTCTTTAGAGGAGTTTTTATGAAAGATACATTACCAAATAGAGTGTGGAAAAATGAAACTGGAATAGTAAATTTAGACTCTAATTATGGACCAGGTACTCATTGGGTATGTTATAAAAAACTTGGAGAAAATGTTTACTACTTTGATAGTTTTGGAAATTTACCACCACCAAAAGAACTTCAACATTATTTTCGGAACTCTAAGAATATATTCTACAACTACAAAAGAGAGCAACCTAGCAATACGGAAATATGCGGACATTTAAGTTTAGAGTTCCTAGCGAAGAGCGTCAGTCAGCTTTAAGATGTCATCGTATACAGTGTCGCTAAGCGGAAATTCATCAACATTAAAAAGTACACTTTTCCCAGCGTTACGTTTATCTATGGATAAACTATGGGAAGCAGCATTATTGGATTTAACTACATACAATTCAATTCCCAATGTTACAGAAGGAAAGAATAATTTACTACATTATTATGAGAGTAAAGATGAAAAAGGAAATTATTCACAATTAAAAATAATTCCATTATCTACAGGAGCATATGAAATAGACGATATAAACCAAGTATTACAAAAGAAACTTGGAGAAGAAAATATTTCTATAAAAGGTAATAATAATACATTAAAAGCAGAAATAACTTCAAAGTATTATATAGATTTTAGCTTAGACCACTCAATCGGCAATTTGCTCGGATTTTCAAAGAAGAAAGGAATTTTAGCTCCTGGAAATGATTATACTGGCGATACAACAGTAACAATATTAAAGGTGAACAGTATTGATGTAACGTGTAATATTATACACGGATCATATAGAGATGGAGTAAATCAACATATATTACACACATTTTACCCGACAGTAGCTCCTGGTTTTAAAATAGTTGAGAAGCCACAAAACCTGATATACCTACCATTAAACACCAGTTTCATTTCAGACATCGTACTGAACATATTGGATCAAGACGGCATTAGTGTTGACTTTAGAGGAGAAACCATAACTATACGATTACATATCAGAGCGGCAACATAAAGTCAACATGGGATTATCATTTAAACCACAACGGAAGAGCCGGGAGCTCAGTAGCTCCTCAACATTCGACGAGTTAACACCGGACAACATACGCTTCCTACAGAAGATCGGACTAAAACTTGCCAACCATGGATATACTGGATATAGCACAAGGACCGACATTCGACGAAACCCTATGGGAGAAGGAATATCACACTCACAACCCTTACACTTCATCAAAATTAAATAATAATGATGAAATAAGGATTCCTATTCAACAACAAGATATTTATACTTTACCATGTGAAAGTTATTTATATATCGAAGGAAGAGTAACAAAATTGGATGGAAAAACTGGTTCAACTGTTCCTTTTATAAATAACCCTATGGCATATCTGTTTGATGAAATTAGATATGAAATATCTGGAGTAACAGTTGATTCAACAAAAAAAGTTGGATATCAACAACTTTAAAAGGATTAACTTCAATAACACCACATGAAAAAAATTCTTTAATTTCGGCTGGATGGGTAACTCCTGATAAAGACACTATTACTCCTAATTCAAATGGTTACTTTGATTTTAATGTACCTTTACGATTACTTTTGGGATTTGCAGAAGATTACAAGAGAATAATAATAAACGTTAAGCAAGAACTGGTACTACTTAGATCTTCAACGAATAAAGATGTAATACAAGCACCAGATGGAACTACAGAAGATAAATTGGAATGGCGATTAGAGTTGGATAAAGTTGTGTGGAGAGTACCTCATGTCAGATTGGCGGATGAACACCGAGTATTATTATTGAGGAAATTAAAATCTGACCGTGATATTGTAATACCATTTAGAAGTTGGGAATTTCATGAATACCCCATATTGCCTCAAACAGAAAGACAAACATGGACTGTTAAAACCTCTACTTATTTAGAACGAGCAAGGTACATAATAGTCGGTTTTCAAACTAAACGAAAAGATGTTATAACTGCGCACGCTGGTCAATTTGACCATTGCAAGATAAAGAATTGCAAAGTTTTTCTAAACTCTCAGTTCTTTCCATATGACAGTTTAAATGTTTCATTTGACAAGAAACGTTATTCCATTCTATATGACATGTATGCAAGATTTCAATCGTCATATTATGGTAAGACAAATACACCACTACTATCACCAGAACAATTTTATTCAAAAGCTCCAATTGTTGTAATCGATTGTTCAAAACAAAATGAATCCGTAAAATCTTCAAGTGTAGATATAAAAGTTGAAATGGAATTTGAAGATAAAATACCAGATGGAACTTCAGCATACTGTTTAATTCTACATGATAAAATAGTTACTTACACACCGCTGACAGGAATTGTGAAGAATGTACTTTAAGAAGGATTAATACAACATTTGCATGACTTGTAAGGTTTTTACAAAAGATCAACAATATCTAGGTCATCTGCGAGTATAAAAGCAAGAAAGAAGAGCTAACAATTCATTTCATCTTTGATTGTCGTATGGGTAACATCGTCCGCAAGATGAGTTCTACTACATCAAGTGCTAATGAAGAAACTACACCTCTTATGGCTGACAATAGTTTGGATATAGAAAGACAAGTTGAACAGGAAATGGATGAGTTCCTCAAGTTTAAACATAAGAAGACAGAAGAAAAAGAAGAGGAAGTTGAAAAAGAAACAAAAAAGAGGAAAATTGACGATAACATTCCCGCCAACATCTTAATGGAAGTATTTCTTCGAATATTCTATCCTATTTCTTCTTGTATGACAAAGACTGTGTCTGCTGGAGTAATGAAATCATTGGATTACTCTCCAACTGTTATTTTGAATCACGGATCTAAAATGGTAACCTTTACTGAATCTTCTTGGGAATCTTTTATGAAACATATACATCTTTTGGAATGCTATTTGAGTAACAATACGTTTGGAAGAAAAACAAAACTAGGTTTGTTCGAATCAAATATTGAAATCGATATTGTTAAACAACGTGGTCAACAACTAGTTAGATTTAGAGATTTAACTAAATATAATATAAAAATACATTTGACAAAAGAAGAATTTTACGCTTTAACTTGTGCTACTGGTCCTATAACAAGATATTTAAAACAGCTAATATTCTCAATTACAATTATCAAAGACTATTTAATTGATGCATTGGATAGACAACCATATGTTCCAATCCTATACGGTCCAGTAGATACTTCAATTTTCAATAGGATACCGCATGAAGTAGAGATGTGGAGACAGTTACACCATAATCAAACCAACTTTAATTTAGATGAAGAAGAAAAACAAGAAAACAAGGAAAACGAATCACATTTCAACAATCAACAATCGACAACAAATTAAACAGACAAAGAATATTGTAAGCAAGAAGAAGAAGAATGTTGGAGTATAAAAGGCTGCCAATCTGCATTGACATACCAGTTGTCTACTGAACGTCATCATGGATAAACGAGTTTCATTCTCTAAGAAGACGGAAATAATGGAAGTAAAACAAGGTATCATAGAGTTTCAGGCATTCCGTGGTAATGATGGAAATTTTATAATCAAAGAGTTAGTAGTACTAGATATGATAACATCTGTTGTTTATAATTTTTTATTTATGCCTCCTTTGCCGTTCAACAAATTAACAACCAAAGCTAAAGTAACAAACAAATGGTTGATGAAACATTTTCATAATCTAAGATGGGATGAAGGTTTTATAACTTACAATATGATGCCACACATTATGAATCATTTCTGCAAAGAGTTCAAAATTATTTTCACAAAAGGATTGGAAAAAGCAAATTGGATACAAGCATATACAAACCATGAAGTAATAAATGTGCAAATAGAGAAGGATTTTTATTGCTACTTTGCTAACATCTGTATTTCATCTAAAAACTTTAAACATCAACAGTCTCAATGTGCTTTAAAGAACGCATATCGTTTGAATGCCTATCTCCAGCAAAGTGGTGGGGGAAGCGATGGGTATAAAAGTGAGAGAGACACTATGACCATGCATGAGTATTACTCTAACCTCCGAGGAGTCAACACCTCTGACGCGCAAACACAAGAAGAAGAAGACGAACAATAGCAAGAAGACGATAATGGCATCACAAAATTTTCTACAATCGCTTGTTGATCAATTTAACAAACATTCTAAATCTACTATACTACCGACAAAAAAATGTTCAGAATTAAAGGAAGAAAAACATTATATTATTCACACTATTAAGAAGATGGAAACATCAATGGGAGACGCTATCAATTGTACACTAAGTGAAGCACCCTACACACCTGGTGATGAACCAAAATTTCAAGTATTTCTTCCCAAACGCTTCGTTCAACTGCTGCAGAATGAAGATTTACGACTGATTCACCCCGGCGCACTCTACTTAGCAGCTCACGGTCCTAGCGGAAGCAACTCTACTGAACTTACACTTCATGTTATGCCTACTAGCAACTAATCTGTAGTTTATATATACTGTTGTACATGTATGTAACTGATTATAAATAAATAAAAAATAAAAATGAAAAAAAAATAAAAAAGGCAACATATCGATAGTGTTTCTGCACTATCGATATGTTGCTTTTTTAAAAACACGTTTGGGTGACCTTGACCTAGTTTTGAGGGTATATAAAGGCCGTAATTTTCTTGAGGATCTCATCAGTCTACGACTACCTTTTGTGCTGTACACATCTCTGTTGGCTCTCCAGTTATTACGAATAACAACATGTCTCTTAAGGTTAAGTGTGCATCATATGATACCACCACCATCACAACTTTTGAAGAACTCGACGATTTTACTAATGAATTGCGAGTGTTACTTGCCGGTGGTTATCGTTTAAATATTGATGTTTACGCTAACAACATGAGAATGTTTCCTAAACAAAAATTCTGCAATGAAGAAGTATTTGTTTCCACACAACCTTCAACTACAACACCATCTACTCAAAGTAATGTTGAGTTCCAGAAATATTACTGATGTTGAATAATATTGAGTGGTCGCTGTGGCATCTATAAAAGGAACGCGTAACCTAAACAGAATCATCATTTGCTTCCCAACTGACGCAGCGAAAACAACTACCACTACCATGTTGTACAGAATGATGATTGAATTCAATGGAAAAATCTACGGAAAAGACTATCAAAGTGTAGAACAAATGACGTCCGATCTTCAAGTATTGACTAAAGAAGGATTCCAACCAAAATTAATTCTAAAATTTCCTGAAGTACATCCACTATCCACTGAAGATCTCATTGCTATGGCTAAAGAAGAAAAAGAAAAATACAAACAGGATATAAAGAAAGAAAAAGAGAATGAAAACTCACTATCTTAAATAAATACATCTTACACTTGTAAGATGTTCTTTTTTAAAACTCCATTTGGATGACCTTGAGATTACCCCCACCACTTTTTCTAGTCTATAAAACACACTATCCTACACTATACACCTTCATTTCTTGGCTAAACTTAGAAGCGTCAACATGGAAAACAAGAAAGACGAGTACAAACCACGCTATTGTTGTGAACAAAAATGTACCGATATAGGAAGATAGATGGTAGACGGATTAGCTTGTAGAAAATGTGAATTCTTCGGATCTTGTTACTGCAAATGCAAGACAAAACAACTACCACCACCAGAATTGCGAACCTTCAAGATTTATAAATCAAGATACTTCCACACTTGCTGTCCCCAGAGATGTATCAAATTTCATCCAGAAAAAATTGTTAATTGCCGAGAGTGTAATGCATGTTATAAAGACGACTTTTGTACATGCATCTTAAATGCGTGCAAGTACAGATCTGATTGGTCTACTGATCCTGTTGAAGCTTCAGATGTATAGCTGTAGTCACTGACTGCAGCCCTTTTTTAAAACTCCATTTGATTGACCTTGAGATTACCCCCACCACTTATTTTTTACAACATATATTCTACGGATCATTCGATACGCTTCTCATTCTTATTTCATTACTCGCACTGACAACAACATGGATGATAAATTCATTTCCTTTCAACATTTAGTTACTGACAGAGAAGAGATGGAAGCCCTATTCCAAAACTTACTCACACTCATTGATAACTATCCTTTAAGATGGATCAACATCACAGTGCAATACGTCAATCCTACCAAAATATTTTCATCCTCATCATCTTCTTCTGCCACCTCCATGTCTTCATCGTCGCAAAGTGCAGAGGAAGAGGAACAGACAACTAATGGTGTTAAAATTGTTGAATTAAACGACGAGGAACAAGAAATGCAAGCTCTGGTTAAATATAAATTTAATATTTAATTTATAAAAATTATTAGTGTTTCTAATTTATATTACAGCTAATACTTATTTCTACACACCACCCATAACCTATCCAAATGGGATTTTGCGGCAAAATGCTCTGGCCGCCGGTTCGCATATGATTATATCATCCTTTCCCCACCACTCTACCACCCCCACCCCTCTACTTCCCCCTCCACCACCTTTGCCCACATATAAGCGACCCTCTGACCATCGCTCACCATTTGTTTGCCAACTTCCGAACAATGAGCTCTTCTCCTTTAACAACAAGTAAATGTACTTTTCTTATTCAATCACAGGAAGACTTACAAAATATTTTTCAAATTTTAAGTGATCTAATAAACACTCCAAATAACACCATTACTATCACTGTGGAAGTTTCCTACAATTCTTCTGATTACGAAAACATGGAAAGCGAAGACGTCGAAGTTTTACAGCTGCCAGACAATAGTCTTCCATCTTCCAAAGCTGCAACACCCGACACAGCTAATAATGATGTTTAGTCGACTACAATTATTTTCTTTACCCCCCACCATTTTTACAGTAATATATAACCTGTCCCTATCTCTGTTTCTCATTTCATCGCCAACTTTCTGACCGTCAACACCACTCCCATTTTACCTGCACACATTTAATACACGAAGATGATGGATGATTTTTCATTTACATCACGATTGGAAGAGGATAAACTCAAACTCGAAATCAACAGACTACAATTGGAAACAAAGAATCAAGAAGAAATGATTCAGCTTTTACAACTATTCAAATGCGTACTGTGGATAGTATGTTTTTATCTTCTCATCGCTATCACCTTTGGCGTCTACCACTCCATCACCAGTAAACAACATTTCAACACCTCCTCAAATAAAACCACTACTTTTCTTTGATTAAATAAATTTATACCCACCTTCAATCTAACCCCTCGGGGCTCACCTTTTTAAAAACCCCTCCAGATGACCTTGACCCACTTCCAAAACCCACCCATCACTGTCAAAAAACCCCAGCCCCTACAACCGTTACAACTGCGTGACCTTGACCTGAGCCAGGAGTGCCCAAACCCCACTACCCCACTCGACCTCAGATGAGTTCGCTGCACAAGCAGGTAACCACCATTTTTCTGCGTGTCCTTTGCCTAAAGATGTTACACCAACTTGTGTTAACTGTGGAGAAAACCACACTGCCAATTTCAGGGGGTGTTCACATTACCAGGGACTTTTGTCTAAAACTAAAAACCTAAAACAATCTAAATCTAGGCAGGACGATTCTCAGCCGTTTTTACCCCAAACAGGAGGTATCTCTCCAACTGATGATCAAACAAGACTGCCTGAAGCTACCCAACGCCAATCATCCGAGGTTTCTTACGCTGCTAGGTTTCAACGTAGATCTGTAATCACACTGATCTCATTTTCGGCTCAAATGAATTAAAATAATATAAATACAGGGGTAGTGCGATGAAAAATCTTATGTTTTTTTAACATTTATTTCTGGTTCAACATACAGAGTGTTATACACAGAACATCTAAAAACAATAATTTTAACAGTAAATTAACATTGTGGGTTCGCTCTAAATTAGAAACACCCTGAAACTAAAATAAAATCATAGAGGGGGGAAACACTTCTTTCAAAGCTATAAAATTGATAATAGAAAATTAGTAATAGATTATTAAAATATGAATAATATGGAAGGTAAGAAAACTATAACAAATCTTGAAAAAGTCTTGGGCGTAGCCTTCTATTTGGGAGGGGTAATCCAATTTCAAAATGTTGTGCACCTGGGACGTCATTTAGGCGATGCGAGAATTTTAATGTAGACTTACTGATGAAATTAGCTATTGGTTCTATTCCAAGTTCTCGATGAATTTGTGAATTTCGAACAAACCATGGTGAATTAACTGCAATTCGCCGAACTTTGTTTTGAAATATCTGTATTTTAGAAAGTTTTGTAGATGAAATTGAAAGGCCCCATACTTGACAGGCATACAAAACTAGCGGCCGGAGAATAGTTTTATAAATTAATATTGCACATTGTGTCTGAATTGTAGATCTTCTGTTGATGAGTGGAAAAAGGATAGAGAGCCGAGAATACGCTTGATTAAGTTTAGAGTTTACATGAAGGTTGAAGTTTAATTTTTTGTCCAATAACACTCCTAAATATTTTACTGCTTCGTCAGGTGGATTCCTGTTTATGGGAGAATTATTTATGATGATTTCAGGTGGCAGCAATGGTCGTCTTAGGGTGAAGATCTTGGCCTCTATGACTTTGTAGGGTTCAAACAAAAGTTCCATTTATTGAACCATTGTGTCACGTCATCGACAGTAATTAAAAACTAAATTGGTCATTTGATAAAAATCTGCTGTCAGGCACAAATGGAACTATGTGTGTTTTGTCCCTATTTAGGTAAAGACCATTGATCTTGAACCAACTTTCCAGATCAAAGAGTAAACCCTTTAGGTTCTCTTCTAGCTGGTCAGCCCTTGGGGCCATGGTTAATGCCACAGTGTCATCAGCAAAGAGTGTTATATTTGACAACTTTTTGTTCGATATAAGATCGTTTATATAAACTGTGAAAAGAATGGGGCCAAGAATTGATCCTTGAAGTACTCCACATCTGACCTCCGACCATGTGCCTCTGACACCGCTCTCCCCTTTAAGAGCTACCGACTGCATTCTACCTTTCAGAAAAGATTCTAAAAGGCAGAGAGCACTCCCATCAACCCCATACACCTTCAATTTTCCGAGCAAAATTTCATGGTTGACGCAGTCAAAAGCCCTCGATAGATCACAGAACACCCCAGCAACTCTCTGCGATCCATCCAGGGCACGCAGGACCGCGTCAACCACCTGATATGTGGCTGAGACCGTTGACCTCCCTGCCCTAAACCCAAACTGGTTGTCATATAGGAGGTGGTTTCCTTCAAAATGATTTTCGAGCCTCTGGAGTATGCACTTCTCGAATATCTTAGAGAGTGATGGGAGTACACTTACTGGCCTATAATTTGACAAGAGATCCCTTCTTCCTTTGTTATGAATGGGGGACACAGTAGCATATTTCAGCTGATCTGGGAACTGTCCATCCAAGAAAGTGTCAAAGTGAAGACCACGTGTTCCAGAAAACATGTGGTTTTGCCAGTTACAAAATTATTAAATGGCATCACTGTACAATAAAAGTATAAATTTTTAAATCTATAATATATACAGCCCCATGTGTAACTCACTGATGATAGTAATGTCCTGAAGCAACCGTTAAAGCTAGAGACTTGAAATTTGGCATGGACATTCTTTGAGATGTTTCAATTTAGGGAAAATCATAAAACTACAACTTTTTTACTTTTAAACTATAAAAAATGTAAAAAAATATAGATTTGTCGGTAACGTAGTTCAGCCGTGTGAGCGTATATCACCGTTTGGGTAACGTAGATCACTTTGCAGGTTTAGTTCTCGCTCGTGTTTAATTGATCTCTTTCAACTACACCCGTGTTTGATACAAATACTGTATTACATGTAAACATGAACATCTCTATGTAGACGACGGTGATTCGATACATTGAGAGCGGGTTATTTCACCAGGGTAATACTCGCTTTGATATATCCAGTATTATGCCCAAAAACTACAAATTTTCAACTTTCAAATTATATAAATACCGAGGTGTCGGTAAAGAAGTACGTTGGTTCTTAAAGATATCGCTTGGAGCGCTATTATAGTCGCTTAGTTCTCGCTTGTATTTAAAAGATGTCTTTTAACTACACCTCTTCCTGATAATTACTTTCAATTGGGTGCATAGTTGTTTGCGTATGGTTTTCCTTCTGATTGCTGTGTTATTATTGAAAATGAAGTTTACTGAATCGAAAGCGTATATTTATATTTAGGTGATGTCCGCTTTGATTTCTATAGTAACTTTAAATTAAGGTCGCTTAATTCTCGGTTGTATTTAAATTATGTCTTTTAACCACACCTGTTCCTGATGAAGATTTTGTGACAGTTTTGCAGAGCAGTGATCTTAAACGTTGTATAATCTACGTTAGTGCAAATTTCAGTTTACAGTATATTGTAATATAGCTGTAACTGTAATATAACATTTGTTTTAAGGATGGTGAAATAAATTTAATGCACGTACTCTAAAGTAACATGAAAATGTTGATTGAAATGTGAGGTTCTCGTTTCGTTTTATTTAAATTGATTTGTTCATATTGGCTATTGCTATTACTCTTGTCTTTTGAGAGACGATTGAGCGTAGTGCTGGAATACTTTGTTACAATATTATATTATTAATTTTATCATTACTATGGTGAGCTCTACGAAGCTTGTGCGAATACTTTAAACATATTATTTTAGTACTGCATATTTTTTGCCGCAGTAACGCCCGTAAAGTAAATGATTAATTACTAAAAATATTTTAGGTCTTACTACATTTTCTAGACTTTAGTCTTCTCATGCTGGAAAATTTCTTGTAGGTTTTCGCACAAAAAACCCCTAATACAGTAATTATTCTTAATTTTCTACTATTTGTATGCTGTCTCTCTATATGAATCCCCAGATTGAATATAGCGCTTCAGTTGATAGTTCTGGTGCAGTTTTACTTTGAAGGTTGAACGTGTCCCAACACGTTTGACATCCGGTCTTTGACCTATTTGCTGCCGTCCAATCAGGCTTAGATTTTAGTTTAGGAAACGATTGAACAAATCAAGTTATAGAACGATTGAACTTTCCATTCTTACCTTGGCTAACGTTTACCTACTTCCGACGTTTTTTTAAACCATCTACATATCTGATGACCCATCAGGCTGAGAAATATTATAATAACCAATTGAATTAAACTCAATAGTAATTTTTCTCGCTGCCACTTTGTCCAACAAACTTCCTCAATGCAGTGCTCTCACCTAAAGTCTCGATTAACCCTAGTATTGTTGTAATTTAAAACTATTCTATACTTATCAATTATTGTAACTCTTTCAGTATATTTTAATTTAACCGATAATCCTTTTTTGGCTATTATTTCACAATTGGTTTTTTTTACTACCATTGGTTCAAAATGCATAATGTACGCCGATTTTATGGTTCTTAAGTTGCAACTTTCTTCATTTTAAGACTATATAAAGACTTTAAGACTTCATGATTATAGTACCTAATACCCTGTGATCTATTACATACTACTAGGGCTCTATTTTTATTAATTTTCTGAACTAATATATATATATATAACATTTAAAATTGTTAAACTAATAATTGCTGATTTTGAATGATAAAATTGTTATCGTTTCTCTATATGGTACATATATGATTCCTGCGTTTCTTGGCCACCCCATGGCGGAACTGAAGCATCTTAGCCTATAACATTTTTTTTTAATTTCAAATATCTTGATTTTGTCCCGTTTTTCTTCTATTACATACAACGGTCCTCTATATAAACTTATAATTTTATTCCACTTTTATCTTTTCAGAATACAGCTATTATTACCTCAATCATGTGCAATCATAATCGTATCTCCAAATTTTTACACAACAACTTTTGAGCAGGACTATTTACATAGTCCATTAATATTTCACAACTCCATTATATTTTTTTACGAAGTAAGGGGGGAGTGAGATTATACCATGAGCCGTGAGCAAATTTCAAAGGTTATTATTATTTATTGTGAGTAGTGTGTATTGGCGGCTTCTGTTACTGCCGTTGGAGTTAAGCCCTCAACTAGCCTGTTGATTGTATGAGGTTTTGACAGTAATTTACGGAATTGGGGCAACCAATTATTGGGTTGGACCCTCCATCAAGCATAACACCTAGAATATTTACATAAATAATATTTATCTCACAGCTCAATTTTTTAAAACTATTTACTAAGGAGGGCTATTAAAACCTATTCATAGGAGATTATTAAAGCTTTTTTTTACTATTGATTGTGAATTTAGTGTATTAGACGGTTTTGTTACTGTCTTGGCTGTCAAGTTCTTCTGTTAAACTAAACTATTTCAAACTTGACTTTTTATTAATTCAAACTAGGGGGCAACTCCTAAGGGGGCATGGGGGCGGAGCCCCCATCGAGCCGTAGGCGAGTCTAATAAACTATACAGCCCTATGTGTAACTGACTGACTGACTGACTCACTTATATGGGATACGAATTTCTGACGTAACTATTTAAGCTAGAGACTTGAAATTTGGCATACGTCTAGCTTGAACGGTCAATGCTAAGTGTAAAATCTTAAACTTGCAAATTTTTAGTTTAAACCTACTAAAAAAATTCAAAATGGCGGATTTCCGAAATTGTAATTTTACTTTTTTGGCTCTAGCGGCCAAACGCTTCGTCCTATCTAAAATTTGAGAACAATATTACGATAGCGAATTTAATTTTCTACAATTTCGGTCCTTTGACGTTTTATCGTATCTCGCACCTTTAAGCCTCCAGAGCGTTTTTAATGAAATGCCGTTTTCGGTTTTCGGGCTCTAGTGACTAAACCGATGGTCGTAAAAATTTTTTAAAGGTTCATTTCGATAGATCTTTTTAATATCTACAATTTTGCTCCTGGTATATTTTGCCGTATCTCTACTCGTTCACTCACAAAATTCATTTTTCACATTTTCCGGATTTTTTTAAAGTAAGTAGTGGGAAAACACCGGTTCTGGTCCACTAGAGAAATCGTAATTTTAGTTTTTCAGCTCTAGTGGCCTAACGGTTAGTATTATCTGAAATATGAGAGCATATTACGATATGGAATTGGATGATCTACAATTTTGGTCCTTTGACTTTTTGTCGTACATCGCACCGTTAACCCTCCAAACTGATTTTTGTGAAATTTATATTTAGATTTATTGCCCTAGCGACTAAATGGTTTGTGCTACAAAAATTTTTAAATGACAACTTTTATAGGTCTTTTTAATATCTACAATTTTGATTCCAACATACTTTGCCGTATCTCTTTCCGTTTACTCTCAAAATACATTTTTCACTTTTTCCCAGTTTTGTGATAAATAAGTAGTGGCTTTTGGCCAACTAGAGAAATTGTAATTTTAGTATATTTCAACTCTACCTGCTAAACGGTTAGGCCTTTCATAGATTTGAGACTACTACGGTATTGAATTTGATGAACTGCGATTTTGGTCCTGTGACTTTTTGTCGTTTATCGCACCAATTGTGTAAATCTCCAGACTAATTTTTGTGCAATCGCGTTTTCAGTTTTTCCACTCTACTGACAAAACGATTGATCCTATCGAAAAATGTTGCTGAATATGACTGAAATATTTTATTAATGTCTTACAGTTTTCAGAACATTTTGCCGTATCTCTACACATTAGCTCACAAAACAGATTTATTGCAGGACCAGAATAGTTACCGAAAACTTGAAATTGGGGACCTTACCTTCTTTTAAGAGACAATTAAAAATATGAATTCAGCTATTGTCGGGGCTGGTGTTACTAATTTACATACTTTTAGTAAATTCCTCCTCGGACTTTAGGGAATCTTTTTAAAACTTTGGAGTCTTTTGTGATTTCTATCTCGTTTATCAGATTTTATATTAGTTCATTTTAATGTTATTTTATTGTTTTCACTGATTTATTGCAACTGATTTATTTGATGAATTTAAAAGCTTTAATTATTATTGATTGTGAGAAGTGTGCATGAGCCTTTTGTTACTGTCTTGTTTGTGCACTTCTTTTGTAAATCTAACCTGTTTAACACTCGACTTTCTTATTTACAAACTAATTCAGTGAACATATTGGAGTTAATAACCCTCAACAAGCCCGTTCACTGCATCAAGTTTTTACAGAAACTACGTAATTGGGGCAACAAATTAGGGAGTGGACCCTCCATTCAGCATAACACCCAGAATAAATAATTATTATATAACACTCAAAATATTTTAACAAATTTTAACTACGAAGAGTTATTAAAACCGATTCATAGGAGATTTTCAAAGCTTTTTTAACTATCGATTGTGAATTGTGTGTATTAAACGGTTGTTACTGTCTTGGCTGTTCAGTTCTTCCGTGGAACTAGCCAATTTCATACTTGACTTTTTATTAATTTACGAATTTAGGGATACCCCTAAGGGGGCATGGGGGCGGAGCCCCCATTGAGCCGTAGGCGAGTCTATAATATATACAGCCCCATGTGTAACTGACTCACTCACTCACTCACTTATGTGGGATACGAATTTCTGACGTAACCATTAAAGCTAGAGACTTGAAATTTGGCATACGTCTAGCCTGAACGGCCAATGTTAAGTGTAAAATCTTAAACTTGCTAATTTTTAGTTTTAACCTACTAAAACAAATTCAAAATGGCGGATTTCCGAAATTGTAATTTTACTTTTTTGGCTCTAGCGGCCAAACGCTTCGTCCTATCTAAAATCTGAGAACAATACTACGATAGGGAATTTAATTTTCTACAATTTTGGGCCTTTGACTTTTTATCGTATCTCGCACCGTTAAGCCTCCAGAGCGTTTTTAATGAAATGCCGTTTTCGGTTTTCGGGCTCTAGTGACTAAACAGATGGTCGTAAATCTTTTTGAAGGTTTATTTCGATAGATCTTTTTAATATCTACATTTTTGCTCTTTATATATTTTGCCGTATCTCTACTCGTTTACTCACAAAATTCATTTTTCACTTTTTCCGGACTTTGTGAACATAAGTAGTGGGAAAATGAAGGTTCTGAGACACTAGAGAAATCGTAATTTTAGTATTTCAGCTTTAGAGGCCAAATGTATCTCTTCTCGTTTACTTAAAAAATACATTTTTCACTTTTTCCGGATCTTGTGAACGTAAGTAGAGGGAAAATACCGGTTCTGGTCCACTAGAGAAATCGTAATTTTAGTATTTCAGCTCTAGCGGAATAATGTTAGTCTTATCTGAAATCTGAGAGCAATATTACGATAGGGAATTGGATGATCTACAATTTTGTTCCTTTGACTTTTTGTCGTACATATCACCGTTAACCCTCCAAACTGATTTTTGTAAAATTTATATTTAGATTTAGGGCTCTAGCGACTAAATGGTTTGTCCTACAAAAATGTTTAAATGACTACTTTTATAGGTCTTTTTAATATCTACAATGTTGACTCTAACATACTTTGCTGTATCTCTTTCCGTTTACTCTCAAAATACATTTTTCACTTTTTCCTAGTTTTGTGATAAATAAGTAGTGGCTTTTGGCCAACTAGAGCCATTTTAGATTTCAGTAATTTTAGTATTTCAGCTCTAGTGGCTAAATGGTTAGGCCTTTTATAGATTTGAGACTACTACGGTACTGAATTTGATGAACTACGATTTTCTTCCTGTGACTTTTTGTCGTTTATCGCACCAATTGCGTAAATCTCCAGACTAATTTTTGTGCAATTGCGTTTTCAGTTTTTCCACTCTACTGACCAAACGATTGGTCCTATCGAAAAATGTTGCTGAATATGACTGAAATATTTTATTAATTGCTAACAGTTTTCAGAACATTTTGCCTCAGAAATTGGGGACCTTAACTCCTTTTAACAGACTATTAAAAATATGAATTCAGCTATTGTCGGGGCTGGTGTTACTAATTTACATACTTTTAATAAGTTCCTCCTCGGATCTTAGGGAATATTTTTAAAACTTTGGAGTCTTTTGTGATTTCTATCTCGTTTATCAAATTTTATATTATTTCGTTTTAATGTTATTTGATTGTTTTCACTGATTTATTGCAACAATTTTTGACGAATTTAAAAGCTTTAATTATTATTGATTGTGAGAAGTGTGCATTAGCCTTTTGTTACTGTCTTGGCTGTGCACTTCTTTAATAAATCTAACCTGTATAACACTCGACTTTTTTATTTATAAAGTTTTTACAGAAATTACGGGATTGGGGCAACAAATTAGGGAGTGGACCCTCCATTCAGCATAACACCCAGAATAAATAATTATTATATCAAATTAAAAATATTTTAACAAATTTTAACTATGAAGAGTTATTAAAACTGATTCATAGGAGATTTTCAAAGCTTTTTTAACTATCGATTGTGAATTGTGTGTATTAAACGGTCTTGTTACTGTCTTGGCTGTTCACTTCTTCCGTGGAACTAACCAATTTCATACTTGACTTTTTATTAATTTGCGAATTTAGGGACACCCCTAAGGGGGCATGGGGGCGGAGCCCCCATCGAGCCGTAGGCGAGTGGTACTTTATACTGCCCATTGTGGATGTTTAGATAAATAAAAGAGATAGTTCCTTAGAAAACAAGTAATAACGGATGGGGAAATACATCAAGGTAAATAATAATTTTGTGCAAGCTATAGCCTAATCTGAACTTATATGCATTATCACTGGTCACATCTTTTCATGCAATGAACAATTTTTACGTTCCACCCCGAAACCCTCTTTAAACAGAAATAATTTGTGACATTATATTGATACCATATCTCTAGAATTAGGCCTATGTGATATTGTTGATGCGATATATTTCAACATGAAAAAGATTGTGGAGGGGTTAGGGCTTGGATAAATCACAAATGGATCCAGCACAAAAGTTAGATTTTGAACTCAGCAATTTAGGAGCCCAAGCAGTGAAAGGGTCGAGGAAATCCTATCACTTGCTCTGCCGACTCTAGCTTTGATACAGCGCTGAATTTGAAACTCCAAAACTGCTTACTTAATGCCGCAAAGACCCCCTTCATAAAGATTAGAGTTTAAGTCGACTTTTATGGTTGTTAATTTTTAACTGTAGGTATTTATTGGATGTGGGCCTTTGTTATATAGGCTACACCTTACAATTCTATGTTTGCTTTCAATACCAATAAATAAATAAATGAATGAAATAATTAAATAATTATCAAAACAAAAATGTTCTACATTGAAATTGTATATTTTAGTACAAGCATTATACGTATAAGTTATAAAATATTCTCAAATACATTTATATTTCTGGGTGTACAAGGCGTGAGAAACTAACAAGATCCTTAAGTATGCTTTAAAAGCACCACAGCTGGGTGTAAAAGCCACTCCGTGTATGCAAATGGTTCTGTTTTCAAATAATGGTAACAGAATTAAAATAACAATGTAGAAAATATTGTATAGTAAAACAATTTGAGGCTGATTTTTATTTTTATTGCAAGTATGTAAGGATTTTGAATAGTAAAGAACAAAAAACTTTATATACGATTTAGGAAAAAGTCCTTAATGACTGTGTGTACCTTAGCCGCAAATGCCGTAAATAAAAATACGCTTCTGATTGATATAAAATATTGATATACAAACGATAAAACCATCATCCTCAATATCTTTCATCGATTGAATGAAAATATGTGACCAGTGATAATGCAAGAGTTCAGAATATAGCCAAAAAATTATACTTTACTTTAATACAGTTCCAAATCCGTTAAACTTACGGTTTATTATTTTTTTATTTATTTCTTTAAGAAACATTTTTTTTTATTCCAAGCTGGGCGTGGAACCCGGGCCCGCTGCATGTGACTACCAAATCACCTCTTAGTTGTTCGTAGTACTCTTAGTACAGTACTACCTTTCCTCACTGCATAACCATAGAAGCCTAAAGTAAAGCCCATAAAGATGAAATGTAATTTTAAATTGTTGTTACCTAATGTTGATTTTTAAGGTTTTAAATATTTATTTTCTTGTTTGTCACATTTTTTGTGTGCAAAAAATTCATCTAACTTCACTATGGCATTGATAATTCGAAAAAAATTAATATTTTTTGTAGCTAGTTATTTTAAAGACAAAAAATGTACATCCCACCAATGATGGTTAGAATTAAAATTCCACCATTCATTTGTAACAAGTTGGAATTACAGTTGTCTTCATTTATTAAATTTTACATTTATTCAAATTTGTTGCCATATCTTAGAATAAACATTTGTTACTTTTTTCTTTGTCTTACATGCAAGTTGACAGTTACTTTAGTGAACCCTTTACTGAACCTATCAACATGGTACGTACTCATAAAACTGTTTAAAACTGTACAATACACATTATTTATCACAGGTAGCTAAACTTTATCAGTTGTCTCACATGGTGAGTTAATGTAAAGTTCCTTTAGGATTTGCACGTCCCCGTTTCTTTGCGTGCTCAGCTCTCGGGTTTCTTGGGTCGCGGCGGCGGCGGCGGTGGCATGGTCGCGAGGAACTCCTTGTACTCCGGACTGGCTTGGTAGGCCTCGAAACCTTGGTTGGGGAGCTGGTAGTACTCCTCCAACGGGCACTCGATGTACGTGTAGTCCTCGGCTATGAACCTCCGCTGCTTACCGTACTCTATCAACAACGCGCCCAGGTCGACCATTTTCTGGGACGGGTCCTTATCTGGAAATCGAGAAAGATTTCTTAAAAATCAACCTAACCTAATCATTTTAAGATTACTATACCTTAAGGTGTAGATAAAATCTTATGTAAGATAAGAATTGGAGGTAAAGGTAAGCAACAAGTAAGATTCAATCAACATTAGGCCTATAGGATTTTAGTGAAATTAAAATATCTCCGTATGTAGAATACAATGAAACACTGTTTAGTGCGTTTTCTTCAAGATATTTTTCACTCTGGTGAGCTTTTGAATGCCCAAAATCAACTTGAAATGTCACTGTGAATTCGGCTATATGTTTTGCTACAGGCATAATCAGGGTAAACCAACAGTTTTTAAATTAACTCATAAACTGTAAAAAGGCTTAACATAATTCTTAAACTGATATATGACTTTGATCACTTTGATTCACATAAGATTATTTAATTAGAGACTCATATGCTTTATTACTCGGGGAATTACAAATACATAGAAATTAAAACATAGTATAAAGAGACTCTAATATAAAATACCCCCGTCGAAGCAGACCTGCGTACTCAGCGAATTTCCTACAGGATTCGTTTTTTATAACTTCCCCCATAAACACCATGGAAACGAGGATGCAGTTTTACTGCCATGGAGATATTGTAAGTAGATATAGGAAAATCCCTCCCCAGTGCACTTACATATTAAATTGCATCAAATTGTGGTATTTTTATTTCATTATTTCACTCATAAACCTTATGGGGGTGATTAGGCTTCTGTTTTTGGCCTCTGGGAACCTCAAAATGGAAAAGTAACATGGTCCCGGGCTTGGGTCTTACCATGGTTACCACCGTAATAGCGTATTTCCAATAGGAAAATTGGCTAAAATGTAAATTATTTTGAAACTTCTTTATTTTTAATCCAGGCAATACTATAAAATATAACTTACTTAATTGTTATTTACTTTTGTAACGACTTTATATCGATTAATATTATTTACAGCACAAACATTATTGTATTTTTGTCAATTTTTTAGCTATTTATTTCTTTAATGGAACAGTTTTCTCTTTTGGTTCAATAAATAAAGGTACGTACACCGACCAATCATATAAGACAAATATGATGGCCTACTGGGTAGTTGACTCATAAAAACTATTTGAGAGATCCATGTATAATTGAATTACACGTTATTAAACGTTCAATAATTAAACCGTGTTAAGTAAATACACACATTATCCAGTATATAGAATGCCTACCTTTGAAGTAGCCCAGGTAGGCTATCTGCAGCGTGTCCCTCATGGACTCCTTGCCGCCTAGTTTGTACTTGGACAGCCACCCGCGGCCCTCGTAGATGTTGCCGTCGCCGCCGATCAGGAAGCTGAGGACACGGTACAGAAACTGCGCTCAACACGACAATTTTTTATTGTTAAAAATATTTCTAGGTATACAGACTAGTAACTAAAAACATCTGCTTCAGTTAGGAAAGAAAAGAACAAGTTTAAATCAATCTATAAATGTATAAACTGGCTACAGTAGGCTCCCGCTAACTCGAACATCGATAACTCTAACCTCGATAACTCGGAATTTGATAAGTCGAACCTCGATAACTTGAACCTCACAATAACTTGACATCCTTGATAACTCGGACCTTGATAACTCGGATTTCGATAACTCAAACCTGAATAACTCTAACCTCACGATAACTCGCTATCCTTGATTACTCGAACCTTCATAACTCGGATTTTGATAACTCGAACCTCGATAACTGGAAGCTCGGTAGCTCGACATTCTCTGTGTCTTCAATCATTTTCAATTCCCTTTTAAAAAATCTGCCTAAGTCAAATAAAAAACCATACACAACACGAAATAATTTTACAATCATAACTTACTGTATTTTACCTCTTTAAATTGAAAATATACATATATTACCTCTATAAATCGTATTGAAATCTGTCCTTACCGCCAAAATTCAATTTTACCTTTATATCTTGAAGTTTCTCTACGGATCTCTGTAAGCGGAACCCCGGTGTACAGGTCGCAACCAGTTAGTGACACAGACGGTATACAAAGTCTGTCTGCTGTCACAGCACGTACTGTTTGTTGCTTCTCTAAGACGAATTCACAACAAAAATCACCCCTGTAACTCGAACTATTCCTGTCAAACTGTACGTAACTTAAAGAAAAACCGTGGTAAATTTAATTCCGAGTTAGCGGGAGTCTATTGTATATCATTCTAAATTGTTAAGAATATATTTGCACTTTAGGACCACATAAAATTACACAAGAAATGCATCCGACCAGGAACAACTTATAATTAAACATGACATGACATGACCACTCACTTGAAGGGTATGTCCGGCCAACTCCGGAACGACATGTTACGAGCCTGTACCCCGAACACATGTAGTATGCAGACCTCCGTGTCGTCGCACTCAGGTGTCTCCGAGGAGACGAAGCAGACCTTGTTGTGAGGTTCGGTCATCAGCTCCAGTTGCGCTGCGTCGGGCTTCAGCCCAAACCAGTACTTCCTTCTGATAAGGGGTATATTGAGGTCGGTGGCGGGATAGTTCTTAAAGTCATCCTGTGGGTTGAGTTTTTCAGTTTTCTTGTTTGCTGCCCCTTTGGATGCCTGTAATGAATGGAGATGATTTCCAAATTTATTAAAGTTTTTAGGAGTATTATTCAGTTGTTTTCATGTAGGTTTTATATTACAATCGTAATTACTTACACATCTTACATAATTTTTTGCATATTATGATTTTGCAGCAAAGCCCAAGGGATTTGTGCCATACGTTCAAGCCAAGTTGTTCGGGAGTTATCTTTTAATTTTTGTTTAAGGAAGCGATTACAGGAACACCTTTCAATCTAACTCTGATACTCTCCGATTGTGTTGGCGGAGCTTTTGAATCTCACTTTGTGAGCCCTAGTAGCTTAACCCAACAATTATGTTGTCACATCCTATTTCTCTTCTCACGCTAGGCGTCTTGTAATTTTATAGATGATAAAAACGAAAAGGAACATTTGATAGTCTCTAAGTATTAACTAATGACTTTTTGCAAATAAAATGATTTTGTGTTTTACTTATATTTGATTTATTTATAGATTATCAATTTGCAGTGCTTGACAAATTACAGACGATCGGTTAAATTACTTCTAATTCAAGGTAACTGCTCATTCTATTCCAAAGATTTCTTTACTATTCTATTCTGGTTCCATTCTATATCAGTTAGGCCTATATGTCTAATAAACTTTAAATGTTCAAATGTAATTATTTTTATGTTTCCCAAAGCATGATTTTTAATAACACGACTGTTGTTATCAATATAATTATATTTTTTACAAACATTAAAAATTCTTAAGGAGTTAAAAAAAATTAAATGAAAGCACTGAGAAAGCTAGAAATTAGATAGAGCCAGACGAAAAAATTATGAGTGTTCACATTGTATATCCTCTCTTATACTTCAGAAGTTAACACATTTCTTTCACAGCCTAATTAAAACTCACCATTTTAATAAGTAAATTTTATCCTTAACGTTATGTTAATTTGTCTGAAGTCTGGGTAATGTTTCTGGATGATAATGACAAGCGTTTAAAATCAAACACTTATCATTACCATCCCACTTTACTATATGTTTAACGAAAATATCAACCTAAAATGAAAATTCTGCCACTGTGGCATAAATTGAGAAACGGGCGATATCGTAGACTAGTCAAAATAATGACCCTTCTGTCTGATAATATAGTATATTAGCTCTCAAATAGATATGAATTTAAAATAAAACAAAACCTCACTAAAACGAGCTTTTTATATAAAATATGTTTAATTTCTCACGGTTACTTTGTGTCACTAAAGTCTGCAGTACCTATGTCATTTCGGTATTTTGTCCTACTAGTATACGTGTTGCTCGAAATCGAGCAATTTATTTTAATACAATGCAAATGTTACTTTTATATTTAAATCAATGAAATCCGACCAATCCAATATTGTGAATATCTTTTATCATAAAAAAACTACACGTATTTACAGCTGATATTAACAGTTGTTTAAAATGCTTTATTCAATTGTAATGTTATTTAAATGGGGAATTTTGAGATTTCAATGGTGGATAGCGCCTTTATTTTCAGTCCGATTCTCATCAGTTTTTGGCGGAAACAACTACAGACCAAGCCCTATCCAACGACACCAAAAACCTAAAAATCGGTTGAAAATTGTAGGAGGAGTTCTCAAGACAAAAAAAAAACCCTTAACGTATTAAATAAGTATAGATAAGAACAATGTTAAATTAGAAACATTACTGTGTGTTTGTTTTTCATCTGAAAATTACAAACTTGATGTCATTTTAAATGTTACCATAGTGTCTTTCATTTGACGTGATTAAAAATTAATTTAAAAAATTATCCACTCGAACAACGATTAAAAAACAATGTATATTTTCACCATTTTAAACCATGTTAAATTATTTTTAGGAGGCTTATTAAAAAAAACTATCCACGTCACATGAACCGCCATACCATTTTTGTGAACATATTCAAGTTTCATGCGAATCCGATTCAAGGTTATCGAGAGAAAGGGTTTTAAAGACACCTGTAATTACCTAACATTGTTCTTATGGGACTAAAAATCAAGATGGCGGAGGTACTGCAGACTCTACATGTACAGTTAGTTTTTACCGTACTTATTTGTAAATAATATGATGACTTAAAAGAATACAGTGTAATTTAGACTCGTAAATTTTTATTTAGGTTAGCTTTAACATTTTCCCCCGATAATCTTTTTAAATTTGTTGGGACATTTTTAAAATATTATTATTTTACATAGTTTTTAAAGCTACTCGGAAATCAATTGAAAAAACAAAATGGCCATATATTTCTAAAAGACGATTCAGTTTCCCTTACTCTCGAAACTGAAGGATAACCAATAATGTGAATTGTATGTAAAAAAAAGTAAATGAAGAGTCCTCATGAATAAATAAACACAATGAACTGTGCAGTTAGCGGTAGGCTACAGATTTGGCAGGGTTAAAAGTACAATAATACAGCAGTAAATACCCAAGTTATAAGTGCTCAAATTTTTCTTAAAGTTGTCTGAAGTTTTTCTTAAATGCAAAATGAATAATTTTTAGAAAAAAAAAAAAAAAAAAAAAAAAAAAAAAACAAGTGTGCTGAACCACTGCAGATATATTCGTGAATCTGCTGATTGAGTTGTGAATAGTCATATTGTTTAGAAATAGTCTAGACAAACAACAAATATACAGAAAACATACAAAAACAAACTATACATTTCATTAAATTCCATATGTGCAAATCCAGTGTCATGCTAGATATTTTGAACTCAAAACTTCAACAGAGAGCTCATCATGGAATTAGCATTAAAGCTAAGTTATACTTTGTTGTCCGAACTTACTCAAGTATATGACAGGATTTGACGGGATTTGCTGAGAATGAATTTATTACCGAGTTGAAATGCAGCCCTGATCTTGATTCAGGCAGTTAAGCCTTTAATGCCCCCGTTTGAATTTATCTCTATCTTTCATAATTTTTCATCCTGGTGAAATAGCCAAAATCGTTTTATGTGAATACTGTATTATAAAAAATATTTTGTTATACTTAAAAATTTATTGAACACTCAAGTTTTAAGGACTTACATTGTAGAGAAGATTTTTTGAGATTGCATCTGCTCTTTTGCTGTAGTGCTGAGAAATAAAGGGTGTAGGAACTTAATCATGCAACGTAAAAATTAAATGCTAAAATTTAAATGGAAATTAAGATATAACAATCATATAACTTAAAAATGACGAAGTATTAAATAGATTTATATAAGTTTTAAAGAAATAAATATATAATACATAGATCGATACAAGTATGAGAAAGAAATTTATTACAAATTTCTGTATAAAAATCCTTATACATAGTTTTATATGTTTTACACACATATTGCATTATTTGCATTATTACATTAGAAAACATAATCCTTAATAATAATAACAATTTATTCACAATTCTTCATAATCAAAATCAAGATTAAGGTTAGGTTTATGATTAATCTTCTTCCAAGAGAGGTTCAAAGTCATTTAAGTTAAGAATTTTAGGACATTGTTGGATATATCTCTCTTCCAATCCCATCTCTACGAGTAACTCTCCAGTCTTAATCATTTTGTCGGTCGGTTTATAGTCGTCTAAAAAGGAACACATTTATGTTAAAAACTAAACAATAGAACATAACAAAAATGTTTCAATAAATGTTACTAGTAATCGTGTTGCTAGAAATTTAACAATTAAATGTGGATTTTCCCATATGTAATTGCCGAAATTCTAAAGCCAAGCCCGATGTTGTTCTAATAAAAAAATTTCAAATTTTAATACTGGATAGCACATTTATTTTAAGTCTAATTCTCATATTTTTGTTTGGCGGAAACATATAAACAACTAAAGATCAAGCAATGAATAAATATTTATGTATACCACTTGAAAAAAACCATGGATGAGCCACTGACCCTAATCGTAGTTACTTTACTCTAAACGTCTTTGAAATAAAATAGCGTTATATTATTTCTGTAAAATTCTACAGCCTTACCTGCGTAGTTGCCTATGAAGCCGATGTCAATCGCTTGTCCTTTAATCTTCTTAAGTTTTTCTGGCCTATCTGCCTCTATATCCCAACCCCTGCCTTCATAAACAATGCCGTCACTACCAATCAGAAAACTGAAATGCATAACATTTTATATTGCGTCAATTATGACAGTTGCACTCATTCGAGTTCATATGTTAGGAGAGAGATTAGAAATTCTCAGAAAATAACATAATGTGAAACCAATCTTAATACAACTCGAATTTATGAATGTATTGATTTATTTGTCACAATAATTGGAAACATTTTTTTAAATAAAATTAAAAACCCCGCATCGGATAAGCCTGTGAAGAAGGGATGAATAGAAAAGTCAGAAATGTTATAATGGAAATTGGATAAATGATTCAGTAAAATTACAGCGTGAAAACAATAATATAATGCAGAAAAAGCTGTTACGGAAAAATTTTCCTCTGTCATTCTGTCCAAGACCTAGTGTTAGTTTTTAGGTCGCACGAATGCGTCTCAAAGAAACACTATGCCTAATGATAACTTTTGTAGCCCGGACTAACGAAAGAACGGTGGCAGTCTGACTGTTAAATTTTATGTGATATCGACAGGAATTGAACCCGGGATTTCTGGGTTTGAGGCCTAGTGCTCTATTGAATTATGACTCACATAAAACACGCTTGCAAAAATTAGCGTGTCTATATGGAAGGAATACTGTGGTAAAACTAGTACAACTCATAATTTGACCCTTGGAGATTTGATTTTTATCTCGAAGTTCAATACTAAGGCGAAATCAAAGAAGATTCTACATAATTTACTTGCCAGCCTACTTAAAGAAAACTTGACTAACCTAAGAGCCATAACTATAAGAATGAATTTACAGAATAATTGTATGCTTAGATTTACTGTGTTTTCAACTTTTGTGGTCTTTTTAAAGTTTTAATGGAGAATGTTCCAAAACCCGGTATTCTCACTATCTAACTTAGACCTACTGTTAGATAGCATAATTTATTAATAGCCCAATGACGAATGTGAATGGTAAATAGACCCAGAACTCAAAAAAAAAAAAACCTACAAACTTTCCTCATGATTGAACCGGCAACCTTTGGATTCAAAAGCACTACAACCACTCAGCTACAAAGCCATTGATTTTAAAAGATTAATTGATAGTGGAATCAATTCTTACAACTTTGTTGTTTACACGATAGTAACTCTGGACGAAAGGTTTACTTTACTTGAAGGGCTGGTCAGCGAAGCCGTTTTCCAGGTATTTCTGTTGGTATTCCTTCAGAATCTGTTGACACTTCCATTGCAAAAAACATTTGTCGGTGCCGGTGTACCCGTATCTCACGTACGTCACTGGATGTCGCAGCTTCGTCACTCTCCCCTTAATTTCTTCAGCCCCCCATTCGTCTCGTGGTATGATTGTGGCCGTATCTTTCTCAAACTTGTGCTTGGATTCAATTTTTTTCGATCGTCCACCCATTTTTAAATATTATTTTAGTTCTGTATGGATTATAAAAGAATTGTAAAATTTTTATTAATTTGTTGTTAATCTTTTTTATAATTAAGCCATGTAGACTAAGGAAGATTTTAAATAATCATTTATAATAACTTCATGTACCATAAACCTGTAAAATAACACCTTCTAGTTGTCACATTTTATAAACGGTAATCTCATTTAAACTTGATAGAATATATTTAAAAACTAGCCTAAAAACAATAATCATTATATTATACTACATGACTTCACTTAGGCCTAGATAGAGGCACAAAGCACAAGAAGTTGTATATGTCTGAATCTTTATTCTATAAACACAAAATCTATGAATGCCATTTAAATAAATAAACAAATAGCTGTATGCAATGTGTTATAATGGAAATTGTTTGATTCCTAATCATCCCATTGTTTTTATGGCCTCATTTTGATAATAGATGAAAAAATTCAACATTGACTGGTTGATATAATTGTAAATTATCTTATCTCTCTAAATACGTGTCATCTAAATACTTTACTTTAATTCGAGGGCATTTTGTAATGTTTTTGAACAACAGGTGACATTTTATATTACATCCATATTTTTTCTGTTAAAAATTATAGCTTTAAAGAACTAAGTAGGCTATATCACAAAGGAAAGGTATAACAGAGTTTATTTTTATTTATCTTTAATTTTGTGTTTGTCTACGACAGTGGAATTGTTTAACGTTTTGACGGAAGACGGTCCAAACCCCAGTCTTGTTACTATCTAATATCGACCAGTTGTTAGAAAGCATCATTAATTAATATCCCAATGACAAATGGCAACTGGGTTCGGAATCGAACCTTTAAAAAGCTACTGACTTTTCTCAGAATCGAACCGGCAACCTTTGGATTCAAAGGCGAGCACTATGACCACTCAGCTACCCAGCCAGTTATACTGTAGATTTCTTTAAAAAATGATGGATTGACCGTGTAGGACCGTTTGCACCATTTTAGTTTAAACCTAAGTTTAACCTGAAAGTCGGTTACACATGCATTAAACTCACTCCTCCATCAGCTGTTTTGAACTGTTTTAAACTAGACTATAGTCCGTTTTTTTAAACCTGATCCTTCTCGAGGAAATTGGGGTGGGGGAGGGCTTTAAACTGTAAACAAAAAATTTAAACTGTACACAAAACATTTAAACTCGTGACAAACGTGTGTCGAGTATCAGATTTCCTCAAATAACGTTTTAAATAAGTTATAATATCTTTCAGTAACTCCTAGTCAGCTGTTATATTTTTAAGCCAAACCTATTCCTTGTTAAAAAGTAACAGTTCTAAAGTAAATTGATTAAAAAACAACTGCTACCAATAATATTGTAAAACTGATACACATTATGCTTTGATGTAGAATTACCAGCTGGTATGCAGCAGTGAAATAAAACAAAAACAACAAAAAAAAAACCAACAAAAAACCAAAAGGCTTCAGCCAATGGGATAGTAGCAAGTATAAACAAACCCCCTCCCCCATCTCTTTCTTGAAGGATCAGGTTTAAAAAAACGAACTATACGTGTTGCTCGAAATCGAGCAATTTATTTTCATACAATGCAAATGTTACATTTAGCTCTACATCAATGACATCCGACCAACGAGATTAAATAGATATAGAGTGCTCATCACATGTTAATTTTGTGTCCCTTTTTGATTTGCGACATTTTACCCATGATTCCCGCCGTTTCCTTGGCAACCATCCCACACTTTACTCTCGTTTCCTTGGTTACTAGTTTTAGCAATTCTGATCGGTTGCCACAAGCTTCAAGAATTACTGATGATATTTTTAAAACATATGTTTAATGTTGTTTGTTTTTAAATTAGTTTGATATGATGGTCTGTGAACAGGCTATTGAAGTTGGTTACCATAGAACCATCGGATAAGTGTGGATAAAATGGTAAATTACTGTTGGAAAAATGTAAACAAAGGACTTGGTTACCAAGGAAACGGCGGGAATCATGGGTAACATGGCGCCAGTCAAAAAGGGACACTTTCCCCTATCTGGTGAGCACTCTATATCTATTTAATCTCGTTGCATCCGACCAATCCAATATTGTGAATCTCATTAATCACCAAAACTACACGTATTTACAGCTGTTTATTAACAGATGTTTAAAATGCTTTATTTAATCCCAATGTTAATTAAATGGGAAATTTTGAGATTTCAATTGTGGATAGTGGCTTTATTTTCAGTCCGATTCTTATCAGTTTTTGGCGGAAACAACTACAGGCCAAGCCCTATCCAACGACACCAAAAACTTGAAAATCGGTTGAAAATTGTAGGAGGAGTTCTCAGGACAAAAAAACCCTTAGCGTATTAAATAAGTATAGATTATATTTAATCCGGCTTAAATTTATTTGTACAAATAGAAATTAAATTCTAAAAATTAAAATGTATTTACTGTACATATAAAAGAACAAGGACTCAAAAGTAACTATTCTGTCTCCAAGCCTTTTTTTAGACTCCATGTTTTTTGTTTTGTTTTGTGTCTATCTACGCCATTGGCATTTTTTTTAACGTTTTGACGTGGAACGGACCAAACCCCAGTCTTGTTACTATCTAACATCGACCAGTTGTTAGAAAGCATAAATAATTAATAGCCCAATGACAAATGGCAACAGAGTCCAGAATCGGTCCTTAAAAAAGCTACAAACTTTCCTCAGGATCGATCAGGCAACCTTTGGATTCAAAGGCGAGTACTATAACGACTCAGCTACCCATCCAGTAGCTGAGTTGCTGAGTAGCATGTTGTAATTTGCTGAAGCATTCGGTACAGTTGTACAGTTGTAAGAAAATATATTTTCGTACACAAAGAAATAAACTATTCTTAAAAATACAAAGACAAGGCCTGCCTTAAAACCAGACTCAAAAAATGTGTAAATATACGCTGAACTTGAAACTAACGGCACACATGTTCCATTTAAAATAGGATGTACTTATTACAAAAGAAGGAGGAGCTGCTTAAAAACAATCTAGATTCTATCACGGTTTGGTTTAACTCAATAAGTCATAATTCGAATGTATATCACTGAAACACTCGTTTAATTTCGGTTTGTAACCATCGTATACTACACAACAATTGTTTCTCACCTGTTCTTCATGTACTTACACTCCATGAGAAAATAAATATGTGAAAAATTTAACACAATTATAATAACCAAATAAACACTACAAAACGTGTTAAACAGGCAAGCTTTCTTCGTAGAGGAAGTCTCTGTAGTCGTTGAGCGTCTCGACCGTCGGCCAATCCTGGATCAGGTTCTTCTTTATCCCGTACTCGACCAAATCAGCGGCTGCGTCCTCCATGTGGCCTGGGGGCACTCTTCCTGGAAAAGTAGCGTTCTTTGGTAACTCGAATCGTAATACAATCGACTCTCTTTAACTCGAACATCGGTGAATCGAAATCCTGGGTATCTTGAATTATAATTAATCTTTTTGTACAAAAGTCAAGTTTAAACGATGCACAACTCAAAATGATTTTATTTTATATTTTACATCTATAAGTAAAACTTTACCCTTCTAGCCTATATAGGCTGAACCCTTCGCAGCACGTTTTGGCCTGGCGTGTGAGCGAAGCGAATGAGCTCGCCTTGAAAATGAAGAGGACGAGTGAGCGGAGCACACGAACTTTGTCTACGAAAGAAAAGTGATGCCTAATTATTTTACCGAGCATAAGCTCGGTCCCACTACTACTATCGATGTATTTGTCCAATATGCAATTTGATACTATATGTTATTGATACTATATTTCTATTATTATTAATATACATGTATTGTAAATATAAATTGTAAATCTTACTATTGAATTCTCCCAAATAAGTGATGTCTAAACATTTTCTCTTGAACTTCTTAAGGCTCAAATGTCTGTCTACGTCCAAATACCATCCTCTTCCTTCATAAATACGCCCGTCTCCACCTATCAGGAAGCTGCAAATATAACGTTCACCATAGTTAATCCTACTTTTATTTCAAATTGTTGGTCAGCATGTAGTAACATGCTCGAAAATCAAACTCATTGGTTGTAAATCTAATAATTTGGTTGTTTGTGTTGCTTCTTGATAATTTGGCTAATTGAATTTGCTACATTCTGTTAAATCAAGGAACACGCGTATTACTAAATCTGATCTTTGGCAAAGCATAAGTTTCCGATGTTTTATTGTATTAAAAATATACAACGACCAATTATAACGCAGTAATTATTTATCGGAAACAATTCTTCATAAAAAATGAATAAAACGTAGTTGCATTTTAAACGTATGTAAGATAAAAGAACTAAAAATATCATTTTATAGAGTGAAGATAGTTTAGTATAAATCTATTGTTTTTTATTGATTTTAATTTTAAATTGATGCAAACACAGCTAGTTAAATCACAGTATTCATCACAATCAATTGTATATTTTACCTGAACGGGAGATCTGGCAGGCCTTGAGTCAGGAACGATTCCTGGATTCTTCTCACCTCTCGACAGCAAGTCTCTAGGCTACAGCAGTCTTCCTCCTTGACGTTAGTGTACAAATATCGCACACGCTTGACTGGTGTATTCAAGAGAGGCACTTCCGTTCTTGGAGGTAACGCCCCCCACTCCTCTCTGGTTACAAAACTAAACTTCGGTTCTTTTTCCTCCTCCTTCTTTTCCTTTTTCCCCGCATCTTTCTTCTTATTCGCCTCCTTTTTTAATTTTTTTGTTAATTTTTCGATATTCATAAACCAATCTGTAGCAATCAAATATTACATCCATATGTTAATAGCAAAATATATTAAAAAATAATATAAACGGGAACACATAGGTTTCATTTCAGGTTCCTGAGAAAATACATAAAATTTATAATTGATTATGTTTTTAACCATTTTAAAATGGCGTTTTATTGGGGGAATAAAGTTTTTAGTAAACGAACAAAGATTGTTGCTACAAATTTTTCATAGCAAATAAATAAATATTTTTTTTCAATTATGTTTTTTTAACTACTCAACACATAAAATATGTAAATACGTAGACTATTTATTAAGACACAATAAGTGAATTCTTATATATAAACTATACAAATTGCTACCCCAAGATTACATGAAACAGTTCTTAGGCTGAATTGAAGAATAGCTGAATAAGATTATAGAAGAAACAGTTATTTAGCATAAGTAGTAAAATAATTTTAAAATAGTCAAGTAAGATCTCTATATAGTATCTAGTTATATATATATATATATATATATATATATATATATATATATTATATGTATATTATATCTACTATTATAATATATGTTATATCTACTACATTCACAAATATTGATAAATTGATATATACCAAAGATTTCTTACTGGAGTTCATGTTAAAAGTAAAAACTAAATTACAAACTATATACATTCATACAGTACATAAACTCCCTTAATTATTTATGACGTTACAATGTCATTTACAGTATTACAGTTTTCAGTTATCCTTACCTTTAAAACTGGTTTCACCCCATTTTGACTAGACTTACTCATTTCATTAATAACATTTGGGAACCCCCAACATATTACACATGTTATATGTAAATAATGATAAAATTTAATCAGCCTTATCATTAGTTGATAAAGTTATTTTTGTTTGATCAGCCCACAATCAAGTGATGTTTTGAGGGACGAATTGTGTAAGTTTAATCATAGGCCTCCGGGATTTAAAAAAAGATTCAATTTTGTGTTTAAATTTTTATGTTTAACTTTTTAAGCAAGGTATTTTCAATTATAAAGGGAAATCACTCATTCATTGACTGACTCATCATTCATCACTAATTCTCCAACTTCCCGACTAGCTAGAGTGCTGAAATTTGGTATACTCATTCTTTAAGCATAAAAAGGGAAAGTCTGACTATTTTCATATTAATATTCACAAAGGGCTACGCCATAGACTTCCTCAAAGTTACAATGTTATTCTATTTTAAGCAAGGTTTTTGTATTTTAACATATGATTACTTAAGGGATCATTAATTTTATAAACAGCTCTTCCTATTTAAATTATTGAGGGAAGATTTGTAATAAAAAAACTAGTAGGGTATGCGACGAATGAGAGTAGCGAACGAGCTAAACCTGTGGGGGAGTGAGGTAGGGCAAACAATTTTTCAAATTGGCATTGCGAAGCATGCCGGGTAAGCTGGTTAAGATATAAAATGGAACCGGTTGAAAGAAGAAATTGTAACTGGAAAGTATATTTTAGGCATAAATTCGCTCATTAAAAAAGTTACTTATCAAAACAAAGTGCAAGTGCAGCATCTGTTTTAATGAATATCACTCCAAAACACGGTTAGGTTGCAAATGGATAAAAAGTTATGGAATAAACAAGGATGAAAAAATAAGTGCAGCATTTAGATTTGAGATGGTTAGTTTGTAATGTTTGAAATGTTAATTACTGAGAAATAACTAGTACCTTTTGGGACACCCTGCTTAAGCTGCTAGAATGGTGGCCAGAACGAAAAACTAATAACTCTTTAACAAAGAATCTCGCAGTTTTTTTTTACGATGTCCTATGACGTCTAGGAACATACACTTCCCATAATGTGTATGGGAGAAATTGAAAAATACCAAATTCCGTGGGAAATTTTCTGAAAATTTCTCGACTAAAACAATTTAATAATGCAACAATAAAAATAAATAAAACAATCTAAATAATCTATATATTAATAGGCAATCATGTTTCGTTTCCTCCATGCATACCGTTAGAAATGTGCCGTAGATGAGCAGAATCATGTTTTAATTCACATCGGCCCACGGGGCTACGCCTACAGGCTTTCAAAGTTTCAATGTTAATCTTATCGAGGAAGGATAATTGATTGAATCATTAGACAGCTGTTGTAAAAACAACTGCTAGAAAAATAGGAAGAACAGATGTTTCAGCTATAATATGTTTTTAAACTTCTAGAATCCAACTAAAATTTTGATCGAATTTCGATCAGGAGGCGATCTCTAGTACTTGTAAATGTGTAAAGTACTCTTTCACCTCGATTAATCATGAATTATTGAAGATGAAGATGGGAAATTTAATCTTAAGTAAAAAAATAACTTAATTTACGTTATTTTGGAGGCCGTCTTTAATAATCTTTCTGTTTGTATTCCAATCCGGTGGCAAATTCTCAGAACCGTCTTGACTGAAGTGACAGGTGCTAGTTAGGGGACTCAGATTCGTCAACAAGACCCCGTCATGACATCCGAGGAGGGGTGGGGGGGGGGGGGGGCGGTGACATCTGTGGCGGACGAGCCCCCTCCCCCCTAATGATCCAGGATAAAGCTCCTTCTGGGGTTTGTGGATGATAATTACGCCTCGTAAAATGTTGCCTTCGGGAGAAATAATTGGGAATCTTTCTCCATCTTCCTACAAAACTTTGAGTTTAAGACCGTGCATTGTTTAACGAAATTGTTACTTGAAACTTCTTGATAATTGTTCGATATAAATAAATAAATCCTGTACGGTTGTCCCTAATGACATGCGATGCCTCATGTATGGATAATTTATAAACTATGACTAAGAGTATTTAAATTTACATTACTGTATGTTCCAACCCAGCCTGGTATATTTTGAATAAAAGCACTTCAGTTCCTAGTTTATAAGTTGAAAATTAAATAATTAAAATGATTAAATAAAGAGGAAACATTTTGTTAGGAAGTAATTAATATGTAGCTATTGTAATATGTAGCTATTGCATAAAGGTGTTGGGTTAAAGTTATACATGTATTTGTTTGCAACAAAACAAAATTTAAAGAACAGAACTTAACACGGTATGTAAATTTACTATGTTGGGTTTAACCCAAATTTACTCTCATCACCCACTGCTAGAAATTCACACTCATATCCCTTGGTGTTTTGAAAAATAACCAATTTCGTTGGAAATTTTCTGATTACGCAGGTCTGTTATTTCATTCGTAGAAAGCTTTTAACTATCAAACAAACTTTAACAATCTATAATAAGTAAAATTCATGAGTTATTACTTCTTTTAGGAGAATTATTATTTAATAATAGGCTCACTCTTTTTGATCCGTCTTTTTCTTTGCAAAGTAAGCAAATTAAAATTTATTCGACGTTAAAAGTAATTAAAAGTGTTAATCCAAAATATTTTCCAACCGCAATCCCCAAATTTGTAAAAAAATTACACTCATATTTTACAACATTTTTGTCCGTCCATATGGAAGAGGGGTTACACATTTGCTGGAATTGTTAGCAGGTGTGAAGAAAAAGTGCGGATTACATAACTAATAAATGAGGCCTCATTCTTTAAACAACAGCGTTTCATAATTCTGCTTTATTTACACCGAGCGCCATGATTTTGATGTTATTCCCACTGCAGCTTAGCGCTAGAAAAAAAACCATTTATTTTAAAATATAAACTGACAAATATATATAATTTATAATTTTTATAATGAACTGTCTGATATTAATAGTTACAGTACTATATGAAAGTGAAAGTTTTATGGTATAGAATATTGATGTATTATGCCATTAAAATGGTTCTTATTCTAAATATACTATTTGCATTAAACTTTTCAATCGCATAGTGTGATATTTTCTTACAATAAAAATGCCATTCCAACAGGCATAAAAAACATTAACTAATACCAATATATTATCTTAATAAAATGTCCGGGTGAAAAAGTTGGGAGACATATACACATATACACCATTATTCTGGGCGTAATTTATCATGTACCATAAAGAATCTAATAAAATACTGTATGAAACTAATTTTATTGAATTCTTCATAAACGGAACAATATATTTGTCAGTAATAGTATATACCAATCCATACAAAATTCATAGTGTTGGGAAAAATATTCAACATTATTCATTCCGTCAATTCAACAATTTTGTCGCAATCAAGAAATCATCAACAGCGTAGTTCGTCACAAGTTTTACCCCCCAATATTATTTACGATAAGCGGCAGTTAGCAAGTTTCTATTCGATTATGACGCCGCCAAGTTTGCTGATCTTCGATCATCGTGCTGAATACCGCTGACGAGCAGAGAGCGGCATCAGCACACCCATTCATGTTCAGCGGCGAAGCTGAGTCCCTTGGGGGGGGGGGGGAGAGGGGGTGTGAATCGGTAAACTACAAACAGCTTCTTCACAATGTCGGATAATACGAGGTAATGAGATGGTAAATTGCACCTATTGATTGGAATTGTTAGCTTGTTTGAAATAAGTTGTTCCGGTTATTCTTTACTACAGTAAGAAATAATTTTTATTTGTAAGTGAATTTTTTACAGAATGAGAATTGAACGTACATTCAAATGTTTGAGAGATTTTCAACATACGGTGAACTCTAAACGCTATTTTGAAATGGCAAATCTTAGAACAAGTGCCAGAGGGACCGAGCTTAAGCTCGGTAAAATTATTACTTTCGTTCTCTCACACTCTCGATCGCACTTTGGTATATTTTCCCTAAACTACAGGTCAAAGAGTTTTAAGTAACGCTTTGGTTTATATCCACAGTTATAAGCTGATTTTTGTTCAATTTAAAAATCTCCATAAGAATAACATGGAAACTTAGAAAATCTCTAGGACGAAAACCGGATTTTCCCAAACGTGGGACCAGCTCCAATCGATTTCTCATGGCCAAAACCCCTACATTCAACAAAAAATAAAAAAATTCTTTGAGAGAAAAAAACTTTTCCCGTACAAACATTGTTTGTTTTAGAGTATAAGAATAAGATATGTTATGCAACATTGTAAACATTGTTATTAAACTGAGTAAACAATGTGTAATAGTTGCAATTGATCACTTTTCAAGCAGTTGTATGTTCAAACCGTAAAATAGCTAAATCTCCCATTATTTAAATAGCCTCTAGCGTTTACCGTATTGATTTGACAAAACCCTCTTCTGGTTGATTTGTAATGGATGTATATTTATTTGTGTTGTACAGTAATTGCAACTCTATTGCATAAAATTTAAGACGGATGGCAAAAAATAGCTAATTCCAATAACTATCTCTGTTTGCTCTTGGAAAGCATTTCAACGATTATTTCGATAAATATTGACACTGAGTTAGGCTAAAATAAACAATTAAATAAAGTTAATACAGGATTCATAAACAAATTGATTACTAAAAAGTAATTTTATAATTTTGGATTGCTTTGAGCAAAGAGAGTAATATTTATTATAATATTAGTCTTTAATTTAGGATTAAAATCTATTTCTTCGGATTTTGAAAGCAGGGAATTTAACTTGCAGATGTTGTAACCACTCTAAAACAGCTTAAGGCTGCGGTCTACCCCAACCAAAACAAAAACAACAACAATGCCGAATATGCTGGCCTCGCGGCCGTAGCGCTAGGCGAGTTTGATGGCTGCAGAGGTTTACGGGGATCGTGTTTCAGAATTAACCAATTAAGATAGAGATTGACTCTTAACTTTTTCTAAAAGTACAAAAAAGGATCTCGTCGGCTATCTTTTTAGAATTTTCAAATAAAATTTCTAATTTCAGTTATAATTGTGTAAAATTATCTGTTTTTTAGTTTTATAGATGCAAAGGTTTACGGGGATCGTGTTTTAAAAATAACCAATTAAGATAGAGATTGGCTCTTAACTTTTTCTAAAAGTAGAAAAAAGGATCTAGTCGGCTATCTTTTTAGAATTTTAAAATAAAATTTCTAATTTCAGCTATACCGGTCTAAAATCATCTGTTTTTCTCGATTTTTAACTGAAGTTTTCTATTGGTTTTAATGAACTAATTACAAAATTGTAACAGACGAAAACTAGTACCGTTATTCTTCTTTAATATGACACCTTATTTATAGCTCTAGGCTTCATTTGGCAGAAGATTACACGATTCTAAAAAACCCTTGCATTTGGGTGCGCGCCAGGGGTAGACCGCAGCCTTAAAATAAGAGCGTTCCCTTGTAACCCCTTTAAAAGCCCAATTCTCGTACAAGTGTTTGACTCTTGTTGTTTTAGATTTAAAATGTCCCTGTCAGTGAATAATTTTCAACTCTTTTCTTTAGTTAGTAAAAATGACATAATAAACAATAAATTAAGGCAACCTTTATGCAGGTGATTTTTCTAAATAGAATTACAAACATAAATCAAAGAAAATGTAGTAATTATGAAGACACGTTTTAAATTCTTACTCGAATATTTTGATTTACTCAATCTCTATTTGAGAATACTAAGTTTGTTCCATAAAAAATCTTGAATTATTTATTAGTTTATGTGACGATTATACTTTGAGAGTCATACAACTTAATCCATGATTGAGGTGTAAAAACTCGAGCGAAGAGATTTTTCTAAATTTTGGACGAATGGCTTAAATGCTGAATACAATCATTGCATACACTACTTTATCTACGACCAACTTAAATTCGTTTAATCAAATAGGTCATAATATTTTAGAATAAGCGTCATAATAGGAAATAATTTTTCAGAGAAGTTACTAAAATGAATGAATAAGTGCAAATGAGTTTACTTTTAAATGTATGATATGGTGTTTCCAGGAGTAGAATTTTCAGAAACGGCTAACTCTTAGAATTAATTACAACGGCAATAATATCTAGCCATACCAACTTGTATATAGCAAAAGTACAAGGGCAATAAATTCAAAAATTTACGGATTATGTGAATCCCTTTGTTAAACACTTCCACTGAACCGGATTGGCAAGCGATTTCTGGTGGTGTACAGAACACCAGATGTATCGCCTCGGACATCAACAATCACGATGTTGGAATTGGCAATTTGAGCGGACGCTAAGCTTAACAGCATCAATGACTCTAAAAAGCAATTCCCCGATGAGTTTCGTTCTAGGTCGTGAGATAAAAGTTTACAATTGTGGGGCAAGTTTGCGGCCAAATAATGGGGCTGTGGGGTTGTAATGGTCATGGCAACAGTCATCAGTGAATTATACAACTTTGGTTTGTTTAGTAACTCGCAATCTATATATATATATATATATATATATATATATATATATATATATATATATATATATATATATATATATAATTCCGTAAGCGAATCGGTCCCCACGAAATATCTCGAGTTTTAAGAAAGATAGGGTAACGTACGATGTCTCATTTTAAAGCTGGAGGTCCAAGGACGCAAGGAAAAATACTAGAATTCCCTAAAGTTACCTGGGCTTCGCCCCAATGGACCTTGAAGTTCCAATGTTAATCTAATGGGAAGAAGATTTTTATATCTACACGTGTGATTAAGCAGATGTTCCATAGTGTTTTATCATAAACTCAGCTGGTTAATGAACAGAGATTTTGAGTTAAGATAACCGCATAGTTATAACGTTTTAAAATTACAAATGCACTATAAAAAAAGAGAGCACTAATAGTCATGATCGGATTACGGATCCTCAGGAGATTTCATCTTCATGACCCCATCTATGTCATTAAGGAAACAGGAGTAGTAGGCCTATGATTGGTAAATTCTCCATAACAATTAAAAAATTAAAAGTGGTTTAGACGTGGCAAGGTTGATGTTAATTGTCTTTACTCAGTGAATGTCTTTTAGTTATTAGGTTACTGCTTTATATATTGGCTATTTAGTAGATAGAGTTCAAGAATCGTTTTGTTGAGTGTTTGTTTATTTTTGACTTAATAATTTTAGGTCAATCAACTAACATTGGATACCTCAGCATGAGGAGTATTTTGTTTTGGTTTTATACATTCTCTGCTTTTTCCTGTGCGTAGGTCGTAGGGAAACAATAAACGCCGATTAATCCATTAAGACGGGGAGCTTTTCATGTAAATGATAGAGTGCTAAAACAACTAACAATGTATCAATCAGTGTTTTACTTCATTGACGAACAGACAAAATATACTACAATCAAAGTACGGAGGACGTCGGTGGCACGGAGGGTAAGGGGGTATGGGGGCAATGGGGGCACGGGGGGGGACATGGCGGAAATAGGGGAAACGGTGGAGGCACAGGAGGGAACGGAGGTACGCGAAGGGACTGCGGGGATGGCAGCTCGGGACCATGAGGAGTACAGGGGGTTTAGGGATATGGGGGCACGAAGGTCACGAGGGGTGTCGGTGGCACTGGTGACGGGGGGGGGGGGGGGTCATAAGGCGCACGGTAGAGGCATGGGCAACATAGCACAGGGATGAACGGAGAGCATGAGAGCACGAAAGCATGGAGGGTACAGTGGTGCGGGGGCATAAGGGGTGGAGGCACTCTGGTGAAACATGGGGATGCACTGTGGCATGTGGTGGCGGTGTTGTGGGGGCAAAAGAAGCACTAGGGGTGTCGGTGGAGGGCACGGTTGCCACAGGGAGCAACGTCTGGCATGGGGTACGAAAATATAGGGTGTCCGGGGGCATGTAGCGGCGCGGGGGTGAGAATGCACAATGGGCACTAGGGGTGTCGGTGGCACGAGAGGCACAGGGGGCAGATGGACATGAAGGCGCGGGGGAGGCTTGGGGGACCTAGAGGGCATGGGGACTACAGGGAAGAACAGTGGGCATGTGAGCACGGGAGTACCGTGATTTGGGGGGCACGAGGGTTGTCGGGGGCACTGGAGTTAGGGGAGCATGCTGGGAATGGGGGCACGTGGGGTAGAGCCTACTAGAGACGTCGGTGGCTCACAAGTTGGTTGGGGGCATTGGGGAGGAATGAGGAACATAGAGGGCACGGGGGCCACGGGTAAGAACTGCGGGCAAGTGGGCACGAGAAAATGGGGACACAGGTGCATGACGTGGCAAGGGGGTACTGGGGCATGGGGGTACTCGGGCCCTTTGGGCATAGGGATTACAGGAAACAAGGGTTTGGAGAAGTGAATGGGAGCACGGGAAGGCATGGGGTCACGGCAAGTGTGAGGGAATGGGGAGCACAGGGGTCAGGAATGGTGAAGGAGTCAGGAGTGTACACTATAAATGGGCTTATGTTGTATTGAACCATTTTATTTATTTGAGTTGCAAACTCATCATGAACATGTGCAAGGTAAAATTTTTTTACCGCGTCCAGTAGTAGCGCAATAGTTTTTCTTTTTTCCACAAAATAGACTACTGTATTTTAATACAGGGAAAATTATTTCTAAATTACTTAATTGATACCGCTAAAAAGTTTCATCAAGATCATAGGCGGCTCTAGACTAGATTTTCTGGGGGGGCTAGGGCTTTAGAAGTGTTCGCACTAAATCTCTCTGACACCAACCCCCCCCCTCCCCCACGCCCGTCATAACCAATGCATGGACGTCACTAATAAGTCAGCACAACAACCTCAACTTTCTTACCTAAACTGTGGCTATGTAATCAAATGTTGATTCTAAAGTGGTTAAATTTATAGAGCAATAAGTTATTGTAAATTACAATACTGTATTCCTTGTTTAAATTATTTAGTTTTTTATCAAAATCTAAAATTGTAGTTTCTTTATTTTTTTATAATTCGAAAATGGGCTAGATTTTATGGAAACATGCATCTTGGAAAATAGTGTACATAAGTTACTGTTGAATACAATTCAGATACTGTAACTGGAAAAAGAAAGAAAGCCAAAAAAGTGAACGTGATCGGGTGTGTTAGACAAATTATGATCCACTCTACATTGAGATCATTTGAAATAATGGATATTCAATCTAAAATAATGTGTTTACTGTTTTGGTCCATATTTACCGAATGTCCTCCAAATATTGAATCTCCTAAATAAGCAAGACAAAAATTACTAAAAACTACTTAAGTTTATATGATCAAAATTTAACTGTAATGTCCGACAAGAAATAATTTATAGGCCAACTTGATTAAGAGCATTATATTGGCAATACGAAAGCTTTATTTGCAAACATTGTTTATTCACGTAGTTATATAATTCATTGGTGAGCCTATACAAATTTAAACCTGCACAATAGCCAAGTTCACCATACAGATATGCCATGTATCTGGTTCGGTTTTTTATAGTACCTATAGGCCTAGTAGGCTACCGATGCAGTTGAACGGCAATCTGATGGACACTAAGAAGCAGACGACAAAATGAATTTGCCTAGCTGAATTAACCCATATTGGATCATGCATTTTATGAGTAAATAACACAAACCGAGCCAGATAGCTTGGGAACTAATTATTTAACCATAACATTATCATTGTCAGTAATGAGTACTGCTAAAAAGAGATTCCTTGGCCAGAAGGCATACCAAAAGAATAGAGAGCAGACGGGACGGGCGGTGCACCGACTTAGGTCTGAAATTTACAATTTTGTACTGCTATGTCTATTTTGACAGAAAGTGAGAAAACAGTGAGTGCTATGACATGCAGCTAGGGAAAGGTACTGTTGAAGGTGATAGAAATTTTGGGAGGGTAATTGTTTGCTATACACAAGCCAAATTTGTTTTAGATTATTTTGAATTAGGTATTTTGGGATTTTAAAGTAGCACATTAATTGAAAGGAGATTATTTACTCGGGGTCCTCGCGTTTGGCCGAAAAGGCGCTTGGTACCCAGTTTGGAATTTTTATGGCTATTTCACTCAACATTTTGTGAAAAATTGACGTTTTTAATTTTAACGGTTTTTTAGTTTTTCTTGTGTAAATTCAGCCATGTCACCGATGATTGCGGCGAACGCATCTCCAGCCGAGGCCGCGACACTAGGGCAGTAGTGTCAAATTGTTGGTGCTGGCCCAGTTCAAGGTCACCTGAGGGATGACGTCATCGAGGTCAATGACCTCACCGATGACGTCATCGATGACGTCATCGATTGCGTCATCGATGACGTCATCACTAATGACGTCATTTCTATGACGTCACACCCATGACGTCACAGAAATGACGTGCTGATGACGTCATCACCCCTTACGTCATCAAAATGACGTCACCGACGCCACTGAGGTCAAGGTCACGCCGAAACTTAAAATTTTTTGGCACTTTTGCCGTTTCTCGCACTACGCTCCGAGTTTCAGTCAGAGTCCCCGTGACCTTGACCACTTGGAGCGAATTTCCGACGAGAAACGGCAAAAGTGCCAAGTTAAACTCGAGTTTCTGACATGACCCTGCCTAAATGGGCAATCGGTTATCCCTCAGGTGACCTTGAACCAGAACAACACCAACAATTTGATATTACTGTGACCTTGAAAACCTAACAACGGAGCGCCGACACCGATGCGCACCCCACGACAGCCACCGAGTGACTGACTGTCAGGCTCTGTGTACGCTAGGTATATTGGCTTGAGAGACTAAGACTCTAAACTGTCAGGAATGGGAGTAACTAACTGAATTTTGCAAGGAAAAGTCATTTCATCCAATATATTAAACAAATCTTCATCAGTAAAACTGACATTAGTCTGTTTGGTATAAAACTTAGGGTGTCCGCGCAACAGTTTGCGCCACTTAGCTAAAGTTGAAACTCTCTTAACTTTGAGTGGTGGACAGTGAGCAACTAATAAAGTCTTAACACGGCTAAGTTTCTTACCTAAAGTGTCCTGCGACATGGCTTCACCTCACAAAAGTTCGCACAATACTGAGAGACTGCTTGTAGCGCATGAGTCAAGGGAAAAGAGGTGGGGGAAACAGCAGGAGTGGGGGAAGGTCACAGTGGTGGGGGAAGGTGAGGTGGTACGCTGGAGTATCGCATCACTTCACCATGAGCTGTCCTACAGTCAACACACTGTTCTCTTGGCCCGAGTTGGCACTAGAAGAAACATTTCTGTACAGCTTAGGCTGTGAGAGCCGAGGAAGCAAAGTCAAAGTGGAAATTGTGTTAAACTCCAAGATGAAGAGTCTCCTAAATAAACTAATTGTATCCCTGCAATCTCCTATAACTTTAGAGAAATACCACTTTATTAAGCGACACCTTATACTTTGGCAAAACGAAGCGGAAATGGAAAAGATTACAGTAAAATTAATCTAACTTAAAACTTGGACTGGACACTCATGGCGATACCACGTGGCGTGCAAACGCCACCCTAAACATTACAAGTTAGGTTATTGAGCACCTCTGGTACGATAACCGATGTGTTAGAGTTAAAGTGTGATGACCTTGAGTCAAAACACTGAAATACTACAAGTCGATATCGTCCCAGAGTTAAAGTGTAGTGACCTACATTCAGAACTTGTAAAATTACTTACATATAGAGAGCTAGAGAACAGCGAGACGCACCGCATGGAAGCCGGAGACATACTGGCGAAGCGGTGTTGTGCAGCCTAGGGACCCAGTTGTGGTGGGGGTATAGCCAACACTTAGAGTACAAGTGTTGTGGGTGACCTTGACCCACTTAACTTACCTGACCCCCCCCCCCCCCCCCGACAAAAGTGCGAACCCCCCCCCCCCCCCGACAAAAGTGCGAACCCCCCCCCCCCCCCGACAAAAGTGCGTTTTTTAAAGTTTTTTAATGTCCGTGTGGCCTTGACCTACAAAGACTTGTAAAAATTCAATGCATTTTAAATGAAAAATATTAAAGATAGGTTACGGGAGTAGGCCCCCGTGTAAAGCCTATTTTAATTATCGGTAGGCTCCTGCCAGGCATGCAAAAGGTTGCGGATGGCATTTGGGAGCATGTCCGTTTGTACGCTGGCATGCAAAAGGTTGCGGCGGCCTCTGCACTCGGACGAGGACGTAAGCCACTAGGGTGTCCTCAGTTTGTTTCCTTCTGGAAACACAAAATCATGTAAATGAATCTTTGTTAACTACTGAAAAGACAATGCAGTAAATGTTTACAAGTCTTGCGTGGCGAAGGGTACACGACATTGGATGTTGCCTTGTTGTCATAGTTGGGTCTCTTCGGAGGCTACAGCGATGACAACCCAAGTGCCTCACACCCCCAAAGGGGGGGGGGGTGTGGGGCTTAATTTTTTTAAAGTTTTTTGGTGACCTTGACCTAAATATGTAAAATCTTTCAAAGTGTTTAACAGTCAGGTCTTATTAACACAGTTAATACATTAATGTCTGTTAAAAAAAAATATAACAGTTAGGTATTTGTAACCCACAAGTTTGGAGTTGTTAATAGTTGGGTCCCTTGGGAGGCTTCAGCTATGGAAACATAAATGCCTCAAGTGGGGCTTATTTTTTAAAAGTGCGAACCCCCCCCCCCCCCCCCCCCCCGCAAAAAGTGCGACCCCCCCCCCCCCCCGCGCAAAAAGTGCGACCCCCCCCCCCCCGCAAAAAGTGCGACCCCCCCCCCCCCGCAAAAAGTGCGAACCCCCCCCCCCCCACCCCACCCCCCCCCACCCCCACCCCCACCCCCACCCCCACCCCCACCCCCACCCCCACCCCCACCCCTAATATCCTGGGCGTGGCAGCCCCGGTGGGGATATAAGGCGGCCGGGCTGCACGCACTTCTCATTCCGGTCCAAGCCCCCATACGGACAGGTACTCTCTCTCGCTCTTGAGACTTTCGTTTTACACGTTCACTTCTTTCTTTAAATCTCTTCTTTTCATTTATTACAATGGGTAAAATGGGTCTGAAGCTAAAAAACTACCCATCAACTTCAACCTCGACCGACGCGTCTCGACCCTCATCATCCTCGACTTCGATCCTGGAATACCTGATGACTGCGAACATCCTGAGCTGCCTGACGATGCCGCCACCGCCGCCGCCGCCACCACAGCCCGCCTCAATGCCCAGCCTGTCGCCATTGCCGGCGACAGTGGAAGAGGCTGGTGCACAGCCATCGTCAGGAGAACTCGTCAAGTCGTCAGGCCGAGTCCCGGTAGCCTCTCCAGCACTCTCGCTGCTATCGGACTCAGGATCGGAGTCTGCGGCTTTTGAAGAGACGTCTAGGTCGAGGATCACCCCATACAGCAGAACCCGGAAAATCCTCTCATACACTACATCCCAATGTCCTTCACCTATATCCCCCATGCCACCTACACCAACCAAACCACCCCGTAAATCCATCTTCTCCCCTGATCTTCCCACCATAGACCTAACACGCTCTCCTACCCCGCCCAAAATTGTTTGCTCCATCCCGCTTGAACAATCTTTGCCCCTTCTACCTCCTTCCAACCCCATCCCTTCTAGCCAGCCTAATTCAGAGAAGCTCCAAGACACTCCGCTAAAGAGTCCAACACAGAAACGTAAACGCGTTAAAGCCCCTGCTGGCAAGGGTAAAAAATGCGATTACGCTTGGATGTCTAGTAAGTTTGGGGTTTTGTGTTGCCAGAAACTTGCTTGTGCAGAAGGGGATCGCTGCCAACGACACCTCAAAAGTACAGTCAAATTTCGGCAATTCAAACCCTATACTCTGTACATTAAGCCTAAAACGTTCAAGTTCAGACATCCCCACGGTCCGCAACCGCGGGATATTAGAAGGCTAAAGGTTGATGAAAAATACTATTTCATTGGTCAGACATATGGAGCAGGTAATAAGAAAGTAGAAATCGTTGTAAAAGGTGAAGGCCGCCTTTGTACAATGCAAGTACCACCTCGTATGGTACAAAGAGAATTTTTCATACCTAAAGCCTATCTAATACGAAGGAAAGGATGTGAAACCGTGTGGGAAATGGACTAGGACATGGGCCCACCAAAAAAAAACAAAATTGTTAGGCTGTGTTGGACAATATTTAAAAAGTCTTTTTCCAAATTATTTTTCCAAATTTAGTCTTAACCCTCTTAAAGTAAGGGAGAGGGGTATTATACAAGTCAACTAATAAAAAAAAAAAAATACTTGACTTGTATAATACTTTAACCTGGCGGTGATGTAAAGTCACTGGGACAATCTCAAACCGTGTCCTTGAGGGTGAAGACTAAGTTACAAATAAATCATTAACAAATAAAAACTTACCTCCAAACACTTGTAGCTTGCTACAAGTGTTTGGAGGTAAAAATTTTTCAAAGTTTGAATGACCTTGACCCATATAAATTACTTACAACTAATGTTGTGTATCACGTGATACCCCCACTCTAACGCTCTTACTAAGCTTGTATGAGCCGTTCATTTGCTTCAGTCTGTTTCTGTGCTCCGTGTAAACATGTCACGGTACAATTACAAAGGTGGTGACTTCTTGATAGATCAACACAATGCTTGGGAAGTACTAAACCAGCATAGAATGGAAGTTGAGTATTGTATAAGACAAGACGGGTCTACATTTTATCTATGTATTATAAACAACCAAACTCATAAGTATGAACACTGGACAAAAATTAATTATAACAACATAGATGAGCTGTTTGCTTGGGTGTTTGAGGTGTGTAAAGTTATTGAAGAAACCAAAATAATGGGTGTGCTAAAGGTATGTAAAACTGATGACCGGGAAGACTAAGCAAAATTTCTTTACACCCCCCCCCCCCCCCCCCCAGTGTTATCCCCACCACTAAAAATGGGTATATATAGGAGTGGTGATCAACCGTCCTCTCATTCTGCTTTACACCGTTAAGCTGAACACCACCATGTCTGCTATGAACGTCCCAGCCTCTACCTCTGGCCCGGTCGCCTCCAACTCCAGCCCGAGCATTGGACCAATCCGATCGGCGCCTTCGTCAAGAAGTCGTGTCCGATTCTCCGGCTTTGGTCCTGTGAGGAAGGAGTTGCGGAGCAGCGGAGCGTCTCAACCAACCACGACGGATGCATCAACTCAGACTCCACCAAACATCATCGAGTGGTACGACGAAGTGATAGAGCAAAGGGACAGAATGCTAGAGAATACTCGCAGGGAGCTACTTTATGTCAGGAGTAAATGGGAAAAACTGATTAAGAAGTGTGAAAGCCTGTTGGACAGTGATGATAGTGAGGATGAGAGTGGATAGGTGTGTGGGTAAAGACTTGGACTGGGACTTGTGTGTATGTATGAATGTGTGCGTGAATGTGAAATACAGAGCGGGGGATAGATCACTCTGTGGCAATGGACTAACATGCCACTTAGTGATCTATCCCCCGTTCTGGTAATGTTTTTGGATGGCCTTGACCCACTTTACCAAGGCTAGCTAGTACCCCCACCACTGATAAGTGTATATATACGGGTATTGATGTGCAGTTTGGTTATTCTGCTTTGTATCGCTTAGCTGAATACCTCACTTCAACATGGCTTCCAACTGCAAAACTTCTCAGGCTTCCTCTTCTTCTTCAAGAAGGCGTGCTGCCAACGTCCTGCCTGCTACTCGTGGACCTGCTCGACCATTCCACAGCATAACTGTTGCTCGGGCAAACGCCTGCAAAGCTCCAATGCTACGGACCTTGCTGGAGGTGAGCCAAGACGGGCAAGGCTTGCTCAGTCCTGGTCAACGGCAGGAGCAAGAAAGGCGTATGGCGTACTACAGGCTGCAGGGTGTAGTTCCCAGCTTGAAGTTAGGCGATCCGAGAGTAGCAAGCATCAACGAGGCAGCGGACTACATATCACACCTTCACAGTGTTTTAGAAGTAAAGGACCAACAAATTGAAAACATAAAAGAACAATTGAAACAATTTAACTTTAATCCTGTGGAGTTTGTGGAAGCAGTGATGAGTGATAGTGATGATGAAGGAACTGAATATATATTGGGTATGTAATGAAAGACTTGGACAGGGACCTGTGTGTGTGTGTGTAGAATACAGAGCGGGGGATAGACTACTTTGCGGCAATGGACTAGCATGCTGCTTAGTGGTCTATCCCCCGCTCAAAGGGTAGCATTGGATGACCTTGACCCACTTTACAGCAAGGACAACCGGTTAACTGGTATAAAAGAGGGGGGTCTGTACATCCCGACTTCATTCTGCTTTGAACCTTCCAGTGGAACGCTAGAAAATGAGTGGATCACTGATCATTGGTAAGGAGTGGGAGTATGTAACCATAAACTATTTAAACTGTAGAGGGATGTTGAAGAAGGTGTATGATAATGTTAAAAAAATGGTTGTTGAAGAAGGTAGGGTAGTGATTGTAGCGTGGAAGAAGAAGCAGTATACAGGACAACAAGTGAGAGCAAGTGACTTTGGGGGGAATAGTGTGTTTCAAATTGGACGAGCGAACTTGGTTAATTTGGACATTGTGTTTTGGGACTTGGAAAGGTTAATTGAAAATAGTGGCAAACATGGGGAACTCTTAATTGGCAGGGAGGACAGAGTATATGAGTAAGTGTAAAAGACTGGGGGGCTTATGTGTGTGTAAAGACTAGGACTTGTGTGGAATACAGAGCGGGGGATAGATCACTTTGCGGCAATGGACTAGCATGCTGCTTAGTGGTCTATCCCCCGCTCAAAGGGTATTATTGGATGGCCTTGACCTATATAAAGGTAGAGGGGGAATAGGTAATAGGAGGGGGAAATTGGTATATATGTAGGACTAATGAATAAAGTATTTAGTCAAGCATTTGTCTAGACACTATCAACAACAACAATGGAGAGCTTCAGTGTTGAGTTCATCCTCTTGGAAGAAGACATCAACGAAGTGGTGGAACTTATAGAGGATAAGACCAGCCAGGGCACATTGGAACTTGTGAATTGCGAACCGTTGGACAATGCAGCAATCGATAAGATTGCATATTTCATGATGCATTTGTATAACGAACAAACAACCAATATGGAGTTTGTGCAGTACCTTTATCAAAACCAAGTAAATGTGCGAGTGACAATTACTTGGTGGCAGTAATAATAAAGTGTAACATATGGATGTGGACTTGGATGTGGACTTGGACTTGAGTGTGGTCTGCGGAATAGAGCGGGGGATAGATCACTTTGCGGCAATGGACTAGCATGCTGCTTAGTGGTCTATCCCCCGCTCAAAGGGTATCTTTACGTGACCTTGACCCACATAAATTGTATAGTTGGTGGGGGTATAAAAAGGGTAAGCAAATTGGATGGATACAACACTTCCATACCATGGCTCCACTTGACAACACCGTGTTCCATCGCAACAGGATTGTCTCTATTCTGGAGGTAATACCTCTAGAAATTATAGAAGTAGAGGACCAACTACCTGCGGTTGATCAAGAAGAGGAGGAGGAAGAGATAATGGATATTGAAACGGACTCTGACGAAGCTGGTTCAACGGACAATGAGGTGGACTTGCACGCCTACGAAACATTAGAGTCGTCATCTGAGTCGGAAATGGAATTCCAATTGGAAATCGAAGAAGAAGAACAAGAACAAGACACTCCCCATCGTCCAATGGATAGGATGTTAGTTGCCAGAAGAATTATGTATTGTCATCGCTGCCTATTCCGTGATGAGGATGATTCCGACTCTGATGGTGATGTTTCACCCTTGTAAAAAGTTTAAACAAAAAGTTAAAAAAGAATGTGAGCGGGGGATAGAGCACTTTGTAGTAAATGATGCTGCTTAGTGCTCTATCCCCCGCTCAAAATAATAATTCCAAATGACCTTGACCTATATAAACTTGCTCAAACAGACATCTTTGAAAAAACTTGTACAAATTATTGAATCTAGACCAAATATCATCAATTTATCAAGCCTACTGATAAATGTATTACAAACGGTTGTGTAAAGGCTAAATTTAGCACATGAGTGATAACCTGTTTCCATATGACGTCACTTTCCCCACCTATCTGCCTCGGATATAAAGGGTCCCGGTGGAGTGCGCTGCTCATTATTGCGTGGACATTCACAGAGTGTGCATTCAAAGCCAAACTGTTTGAAATGGCTCTTTGCGACATTTGTGGGGAAATCTTTCAAGACGAAGATCTTTTCATCATACACAGAGAATTACATGAAGACGAAGATAGAAAAGAAGATATTACCATGGATGAAATAGACTTAGACTCAATTGACCGGTTTTTGGGAGAGCATCAGAAGCAGATGGACTACTACGACAGCTATCTACAGCAAATGCAAAGAAGAAGACCTAGTGTGATCCAATTTGCTGGTGCTGGACCATCTACTGCTACAAGACCTATTGAAGAAGAGGACACCGAAGAAGAGGACACCGAAGAAGAGGATATGGAAGAAGAAGAACTGGAAGATGTAAGACAACTGCGCACCACAGCCTTGCCAGGACGAGTTGTAACACATTTCAAAATTAATAACGTTCAATTGGAATTGGAAACATTCATAACCCAGGCTAAGGAACTTGTTGGTCAAACGTTGAGGGAAGAATTACAAAGGCTAAATTTTATTAAATTTGGAATGGTGTTAGAGGCTATGTTTAACAATACTGATGGTGAAACAGCATTGAGAGCGTTCATTACCAAAAACCGAACCCTTACCTTCACCTCCAACATCGATGATATTATTGAAGAATGCTTGGAAGAACTTATAACAAAACTTCAAGAACATGAAGGAAGAGGATCTGGATGGACTTTGTCATCAATCGAAGGTATGGATGTAAGGGTTCACAAGCATGGATATGGTTTAAGGGGTAGTAGTTTTATCCCTTTACCAAAGAAAATCCAAAACACTAAATCGTGTAGGAATGTGCAAAATGAAGGTAATGAATGTTTTAAGTATGCAATGTTAACCAAGTATGTTAAAGATCATCCTGAAAGAGTTGGTAGAGAATATTACGAAAATGAACACCGCTACAACTTTCAAGGCCTCACCTACCCAGTTACATTGAAAGACATAGACAAATTTGAAAAGAAAAATCCTGGCGTTTCAGTGAATGTTTTTGGTCTGGATGATTCAAACAACGTTTATCCTTTGCGGGTAGTAAAGGTTGAGCAAAGAAACCACACGGACTTGCTATTGATAACTAAGGGTGAAATTTCCCATTATGTATGGATAAAGGACTTTGAAGCCTTAGTTGTAAAACAATTGACCAAAAGAGTAAATAGGATTACAGTTTGCAAGAGATGTTTCTGCTTTTCTTGGAAAGATTCAAGACGTGGAGGATTGGACTGGTTATTGGAACATAAAAGACTTTGCAACGAGAACTATGAAGTGAAGATTAGTCTGCCACCACCATCTCGAGCGTGTATCCAATTTAACAAGACAGTTCACCAATACCGAATTCCAATAGTGGTCTATGCAGATTTTGAATCAACGTTAGTACCACAGGAGCTGCCGGACGGCGAAGTGACTAGAAGAACAAAATATCAGTTGCATCAGCCCAACAGTTTTTGTTTACTAGTTAAATCAACCTTGTCTAAAAACCAATTGCAAGACTATGGTTTAACATCCACTCCAATACTCTACCGTGGTGAAGAAGCCGCTAAGTATTTTGTAGACCAACTGTACGATATTGCTGGAAAGGTTCAACGCTTGTTCGGTAATATTGTACCTATGGAACCTTTAAACCAAAATCAACAAGAAGAATACAACTTAGCGACAAGATGCTATTTATGCAAGAAGATGTTCAGTGAAGAAAATCCAAAAGTAAGAGATCACGATCACCTGACAGGGTTATACAGAGGAGCTGCTTGTAATTCATGCAATATAAATTACAAACTGCCAAACTTTATTCCTGTCGTTTTACACAATCTTAGCGGCTACGACTCCCACTTTATTATCCCGGAGTTAGGAAGAGATGACGGTAAAATTGATGTTCTTGCTACAACATTGGAAAAGTACATCAGCTTTTCAAAAACAGTAGGTAAAATTAAACTTCGCTTCGTAGACTCTTACAGATTTATGGCATCTAGTTTAGCCAAATTGTCAGAGAACCTAAGAAGAGAAGACCTAAAAGAAACCAGAAAAATTGTACCTGAAGATAAATTAGACCTAGTATTACGGAAAGGAGTGTTCCCCTACGATTACATAACTTCTACAGAAAAATTTGAAGAAACCAGTCTACCGCCGATTGAAGCCTTCAACAGCAAATTAAACGAAAGTGAAATCTCCGTTGAAGACTACAATCATGCATGTAATGTTTGGAACCAACTAAACATTCAAACCTTAGGGGAATATTCTGACTTTTATATAAAATTGGACGTAACTCTGCTGTGCGATGTGATGGAAGAATTCAGAAACACCTGCTTCTCCGCCTATGGACTGGACCCTCTACACTCGTACACATCTCCAGGATTAGCATGGCAAGCTATGCTAAAGTCAACCAACTGTCGACTGGAACTTCTAACGGATATTGATATGGTGCTCATGATGGAATCTGGTGTACGGGGCGGTTTGACACAAGCTGTAACACGTCATGTCAAAGCCAACAACAAGTACATCCCCGGCTTCGACGAGCAACAACCATCGGTCTACCTTGGCTATTTTGATGCAAACAACCTTTATGGTTGGGCAATGTCAAATCCGCTTCCCTACGCTGACTTCAAGTGGATCGACCCGGCCACCATCGGAGACATCTCACAGATTCCAAAGGATGGTCCAAAAGGCTATATTTTGGACTGTGATTTTGAATACCCGGAGCACCTTCATGACCATCACTACGACTTGCCTCTCCTAGCCAAGACTGAAGTTTCACCGACAGGAAGATGGCCAAAATTGATGATGACCTTGGAGAATAAGGATCGCTATGTGGCTCACTACTGGGTAGTTCAACAGGCTCTTGAATTGGGTCTACGTATAGTGAGAATTCATAGAGCAATTGAATTCACCCAGTCTTGTTGGTTGAAACCATATATTGATTCCAACACTGCAAGAAGAGCTGCAGCGACAACAGCATTTGAAAAGGACTTCTATAAATTAATGAACAATGCCATCTTTGGGAAGACCTTGGAGAACAAAAGAAAACACAAAAATGTAAAATTAGTGAGTGATCCTAGGAAATTGGAAAAATTAGTGCAAAAACCAAATTTCGGAACATCCATGATTATAAACGAAAATCTAGTCGCTGTCAGTATGAAGAAAACAACAATAGTCATGGACCGTCCGTTATACATAGGTATGTCGATTTTGGATATAAGTAAAACCCTGATGTATGATTTCCATTATAACAAAATGGTTAAACATTACGGAAGGGAAAACATTGGAGTCGCATACATGGATACGGACGCGTTTATCTACTGGATAAAGACTTTGGACATGTATGAAGACCTAAGGACTTTTCCATACAAAGAAGATTTCGATTTTTCTGACTATCCGAAAAACCATCCAAATTTTAATGAAAAATATAAAAAAGTAATTGGAAAATTCAAAGATGAAGCAAATGGAATGCCTTTAGAAGAAATAGTGGCGCTGATGGCGAAATTGTATTCATTTAAGATGTACCACGAGAACAACACACCGACAGTGAAGAAAGCAAAAGGAGTGAAGACATCTTATTTGAAAAAACACGTGACATTTGACCACTACAAGACTTGTTTGTTTGAAGATACTACGATATCAGCAACATTCAACAATATCCGAAGCTTTAAGCATCAAGTCTACAGTGTCACCGAAATTAAAAAAGCGTTGTCAGCTCGGGATGATAAAAGATACATTATGCCCGACAAAATCCACACTCTTCCTTTTGGCCACTACTCTCTAAACCCTATCAACTAGTAACCTATTCTTCGTCCTTCTACAACTACGACCTTATTCCTTTCTCCTTCCGTAAAAAAATGGGGAACACGGCAAGTCCAACGCCGTGTTCCCCATTTTTTTACACAAGTTTGGATGACCTTGACCCATATAAATGATGTGAATATTTAAAACAACATTCATTGTGATTATACATGTGATACAACAAACATTGAAACCTGCAATATGAAGGACTTAAAGCAACAAATTGTCAACGAACTTCATAAACCTGCAAGAAGAAAGTTTCCACGAAGAAATACGGTGATAAAAGGAATTAATGATTTATATCAAGCGGATTTAATCGAAATGATTCCTTATAGCAAACAAAATAAAGGATATAAATACATATTGACTGTTATTAACTGTTTTTCAAAAATGGCAGATGCTTTACCACTAAAAGATAAAAGTGGCAAAAGTGTTACAAAAGCAATGGAAACAGCTATACAAAGAGACAAACATACTATTAAACATTTACAAACAGATGATGGAAAAGAATATTTTAATAAGGAATTTGCAAATTTAATGAAAAAACACAATATAAACCATTATTCAACCAATTCAGAAGTAAAAGCCTCAATAATCGAAAGATTCAACAGAACTTTAAAAAGTGCAATGTATAAAATGTTTTCCAACAGAGGATCGCACATATGGATTGATATGTTACCAAAACTTATAAACGATTACAATAACAAATTTCATAGGACTATCGGGATGAAACCAAACCAAGTAACTAGTAAAAATGAAAACCTTGTATTAAAACGTATAAAAACGAATACTAAACCAAAAGTTGAAAAACTAAAGCCTAAAAAATTTAATGTGGGTGATAAAGTGCGAATAAGTAAATATAAAGGTGTATTCAGTAAAAGATACCTGCCAAATTGGACCAATGAGGTTTTTACTGTATTCAAAGTACAACCTACAGTACCTGAGACATATATTTTAAAAGATAATAAAGGACAATTGCTTGAAGGAGGGTTTTATGGACATGAAATGTTAAAATCAACAGTAGGCGATGTATATTTAGTTGAAAAGGTGTTGCAACGGAAAAAAGATAAGGTCAAAGTACGATGGTTAGGATTTAATAAGACGGAAGATTCTTGGATACCTAAAAAGGATTTGATATAACCATAGAGAATCATTTTAGGTTGAACCATTACAAAGGATGGAGATAGTACCACAAAAAGAGAGTTTTACTATTAATAATATAGATGAACTCACAGTGGATAATTCAGAATTCAATAGTGGGAAGCATGGCAATTTGTTACCAAACACCGTTCGTTGTCTGGTTACCGGACCTTCCAACTGTGGAAAAACTAATGTAGTATTCAATTTGATTACAAACCCTAAAGGATTACGATTTAACAATCTATATGTATTTTCAAAATCACTACAACAACCAAAGTATCAATTATTGGAAAAAATACTGACTAATGTGCCTGAAGTTAAATATTTAAAGTTTAATGCAAGCGAGAGTGTCATGCAGCCACAAGAAGCTAAACCATTCTCCGTGTTTATATTCGACGATGTATCTTGTGAAAACCAAAACACAATAAGGAATTACTTCGCTATGGGTCGACATAACAACATAGATAGCATTTATATTGGCCAAACTTACAGCAAAATACCTAAACAACTCATTAGAGACAATGCAAACATGTTAATTGTATTTAAACAGGACGAAACCAACCTAAAACATATATATTTTGATCATGTAAATGCGGATATGACATTTGAACGATTTAAAGAGTTGTGTGGAAAGGCTTGGGCTGAAAAGTATGGGTTCCTAACAATTATGAAGGAACAACCGCTAAACAATGGTCGATACAGGATAGGATTTGATAAATTTATATTAATACATTAAACGTGGTATAACACATTCATTGTTGTACAACACGTCTTGCTACAAACATGGTTAACCAAGAAAAATTAGTAAAAGAAATAAAATCACTTAGTGATTCTATTCGGGCTAAAAACAGAGCATTGAAACTAGGTATTAGCGAGAGGGAGAAATTCCTTGAATCTACTTTTAAACCTATTACTGAACCCTTGAAACAATTAAACAAAAAATTTGCTAAACCTGTATTGGAAGGAGATGCGATTGCACCTATTACGAAGTTTGAAAGAGAAAATGTAAAATCAGAAGATTTTAGTGATGAAGACCTGGAATCCTCTACGTATAGTGGTTTTACCGGTGGAGAACCCGAAAGAGAGCTAGAATCACCGGACTATAGTGGAATAAAAGATTTATATGAAGTAAAAGCCAAAAGAGGACATGAAGTTGTATCAACTGCTAGTGAAGAGGAAAAAGAAGAAGAGAAAAGGGAAGGTCCGTCAAACATAAGCTTATTGGGTGAAAACATTCATAACAAAGGACCTTTAGGAAGGAAATACATGGTAAAAATGTTACTCGGAACAATTCCTAATAAGAATTACCATAGTTATGGAGCGAGATTAACAGAAGACGGTTTAATGATAGGTAATAGCCCGTTAAACGTTGACGAACATGATAATATTGTCATTGGTGATCAAAGGTATAAGGGCACAAAAGGATTATTTGAATTATTATTTGAAAATAAGCCTTCAGTATCGGTAGTGAAAGAAAAAGACATGGAAGCATATAAAAATATTTTGGAACAGACAAATGCATATAGGAGAAAGTATTTACCTGACCAGCCTCCTTTTAGATCTAAGTCTTTAAAATATAAAGAATTTGTATCCAAGTTAATACCAACTAGAAGACAAACAATGCCGTTAACACAAAGAAAACCTGTAAAACGAAGATTTATGGCATCCACTTTGGATGTAAGTGCTCAGGAACGAAGAAAAAGAAGTAAGTCCGTTACGGGTACAGGTTTAATGAAGAAACTATATAACACAAATGTGATTTATTACAATAATATCAATAAATTGGTGGATAGAATGAAACTAATACATGAAGCTAAAGAAGCGGGTCATACTGGATTGGAAAACGAATGGGTGGCTTTAGTGGATGAACTCCGAAACCGTGGGGTAATCTCATAAAAATGCGTTACTCCCTAGAATACTATTCAGTTGCACCATGAGTGTCGACAAGTTCGGACGTTACTCCTCGGATGGGTTATATTATGCCAATAGTTTAAAAAGAAGTGCTGGTTTACCACAAACACCTGATGGAGATTATGATATGAGTAATAAAAGGTTAAAAAACATAAAAGATCCTACGGATGAAAACGATGCAATAAATCTAAAAATATTAAAGGAAAAGATATCGCCAACATTAAAACTACAAAATAACACATATGACGCAGAAGATCATAGAATTATCAACGTTGGTAAACCAAATCAAAACGGTGATGCGATAAACAAAGGTTATTTGTCATCTGAATTAAAAAATACGTTAAAATTCAATGGGAAAACGTATAGTGCCAACAATAAACGTATATCCAACGTAGATGACCCTAAAGATGCAAAAGACAGCGTAAATAGACGCTATTTACATTCTTTGATACCTGAAAAGACAAAAGATGGATTTTCTTTTTATAAATTTGTTATTAATGATATAGGCTATCCAAAAACTGAAAACGATGCTGTAAATCTAAAATATATTAAAGATCATTGCATCATACGTGATGTAGGGGTTATAGATTGTTTTAATAATTGTTTAGCAAATGTTAAAGATGGTTCGGCGCCATCAGATGGTGCAACAGTGGGTCAAATGATGGAAACCTTAAAACAAGAAACAACCTCTTTTGTAAAACAAGATCAAGTAGTATCGAAGCAAGGGGATGAATTTGTTCAAGGTAATGAAAAGTTTAATTTATTAACATACAAAAATGATGCTTGGGATTGCATGGATAAAAAGTTATCAAATATGGGATGGGGTTATGAAAAACAAGATGCAGCTGCTTTATCACAAACCGTACATCTAGATCCAGATCGATATTTTAGATGGTTTACATGTAAAAATAGAGTGATAAGAGACTTGGCACAAGGAAGAGAAGCAAATGATGCTGCAACTGTAGGACAGACCATTACAACATCATTAAAGGATAGTAAAGTGTATAATTGTAATAATAAACGTATAACAAACCTTAAAGACCCTGAACATGTAGATAATGCTGTCACTGTTAATTTTCTTGTAAAAGTTTTAGGTAATGCGATATTTGATTTACACAATCATTTTACACCAGATATTCTTCAAGGAAAATCAGGTCATAATACTTATGCTGAATCCATGAGAGGTGAGTATATTAAACGAGAAATTTATAATAAATACTTTATTAACCCTAAAACGAAACAGTTTAGATCATCAGATTGGGGTGATATTGATATTTAAGTAAATAACTCAATAAATGACTTCATTTATGTGCAACCTGTCATAGAGTTAACACATGAGTTGCACATTGCCATTATAAAAGGACAATAATGACGTTCAAGTACATCAGTCCATATCGAGACACTGCAAGAAAAGGAGGTGGGATCACGTCCACAGCGGTTTCTCTGTTAAGTAAAGCTTTAAAACAAATTCCAGTAGGATCCATAGTAAATAGAGCAATAGACGCATTACCATACGAATTTCATATACCAGGAGGTTATCAGTATTGCGGACCAGGAACTAAATTGAAAAAACGACTGGAAAGAGGCGATCCTGGCATAAACAAGTTAGATCAGGCTTGTAAAGAACACGATATCGCATATTCCACGTTTGTCGATTCAAAAAATAGATCAATAGCTGACAAAAAGCTTGCGGACATAGCTTGGCAACGAGTAAAATCAAGTGACGCTAGCATAGCAGAAAAAGCAGCAGCTTTAGCAGTAACAGCAGGTATGAAGGCTAAAACAGCAGTAGGAGGTGGAAGAAGGAGGAGAAGGAGAGTAAAAAGGAGGTCAACCACAAGAAAACATGGAGGAAATATAAAAAGAAGACGACGATCTACAAGAAAAGGCAGGAAGAAGCCCACCGTATGGTCAATGGTAAAAAACGGGGCAGGTCTTTACCTAAGACCTTATCGTGCATATTAAATGAAAGAAATCAATTGGTCATACCACATAAAGCATTAACCAATATTGAATTATTTAAATATATTTCCTGTTTAAAAATACCATTTTTCCGCGGTGTGTTTATGAAAGACAGTTTACCAAAGAAAATGTGGCAAAATGAGACTGGAATTGTAAATTTGGATAATACTGAAGGGCCTGGCACCCATTGGGTTTGTTATAAGAAACTAAATAATAATGTATATTATTTTGATAGTTTCGGTAATTTGCCACCACCAAAAGAACTTCAAAATTACTTTAAATCTGCTAAAAACATATATTATAACTATAAAAGAGAACAACCTGATAATACTTCAATATGCGGCCATTTATGTTTGGAATTTCTAGCTAAAAGTATCAGTCACTATTGAGATGTCTTCCTATACGGTATCATTAACAGGAAAATCGTCCACTTTACGAAGTATCCTTTTTCCAGCGTTACGCTTGCAAAAAGGAAGGTTTTGGGAGGCGGCACTATTGGATTTTACAACGTACAACTCTATTCCCAATGTTACGGAAGGTAAAAATAACATATTGCATTATTATAAGGGAAAGGATGCCAGTGGAAAATTTACAGACTTACAAGAGTGCAGGTTACCCACAGGTTCTTATGAAATTGATCATATAAATGAATTTTTGCAAACTAAAATGGGAAAAGACAATATAACATTAAAAGGTAATAATAATACGATGAAAGCTGAAATTACTTCCAAATATTATATAGATTTCACTCAACCAAACTCAATTGGTGATTTATTAGGATTTTCCAACGATGGGCCTGTATTAGAACCAGATGTAACACATTCCGGTAAGAAAACAGTAACAATATTAAAAGTCAATAGTATAGACATAACTTGTAACATTATACAAGGTGCTTACAGGGATGGGGCTAACACCCACATTATACATACTTTTTACCCAAGTGTACCACCTGGATTTAAAATTGTTGAAAAGCCACAAAACCTGGTATATCTACCGTTGAACACCACTTTCATTTCAGACATCGTGTTGAGCGTATTGGATCAAGACGGTAACTTGGTAGACTTCAGAGAAGAGCCTATTACGATTAGATTACATTTAAAATCGACACTTTAATACAAAACCATGGGTTTAACATTTAAAAGCGAACAACCTACGGGAAACCGCATTAGTAGCTCTTCAGCTGTGGAGGAGTTAACACGCGAGAACATTCGTTTCTTAGAGAGAATTGGATTAAAATTAACCGAGTATGGATATACTGGATATAGCGCAGGGTCCAACATTCGACGAAACCCTATGGGAAAAAGAATATCACACCCACAACCCTTACACTTCATCGAAATTAAACAATAACGATGAAATCCGTATTCCCATACAAAATCAAGACATTTACACACTACCATGTGAAAGTTACTTGTATATTGAAGGACAAGTTACTAAAAAGGACGGTACTACTGTTGGTACAACAGTTCCATTTATAAATAATCCTATGGCTTTCCTATTTGATGAAATTAGATATGAAATATCAGGTGTAACAGTTGATTCCACTAAAAAAGTAGGTATTACGACAACTTTAAAAGGATTAACATCTATAACACCCAATGAAACCAATTTACTTAAACCTGCCGGATGGGTATTACCTACGATTGACACGATCACTCCAAATCCAAATGGATATTTTGATTTTCATATTCCATTACGTTTGCTGCTTGGTTTTGCTGAAGATTATAGGAAAATAATATTAAACGTTAAACAAGAATTAGTTTTGTTGAGATCTTCTAACGATAAAGACATTATTAAAGCTGCAGATGCTACTACAGATGCGACTTTAGAATGGAAATTAAAATTAGACAAAATTGTATGGAGAGTTCCACATGTTAAATTGGCTGACGAGCATAGAATGCTACTTTTAAGAAAATTAAAAGCCGATCGTGATATTGTTATTCCATTTAGAAGTTGGGAATTTCATGAGCATCCCAGTTTACCTACTACGGATCGACACACTTGGACTGTTAAAACATCGAATTATGTAGAACGAGCCAGGTATATTATATTTGGTTTACAAACAGGTAGAAGAGACGCCATTACTAAACATGCAGGACAATTTGATCATTGTGACTTGAAAAATATTAAAGTTTATTTAAATTCACAATTCTTTCCATACGACAATTTAAATGTGTCATTCACTAAGAAGAAATACAGTATATTGTACGATATGTACGCGAGATTCCAAAGTTCATATTACGGTAAAACAAATACACCTTTATTACCACCTGACAAATATTTCGATGCCTACCCAATAGTTGTAATCGATTGTTCTAAACAAAATGAATCAGTAAAGTCTTCAAGTGTGGATATAAAAATAGAAATGGAATTCAACGATGCTATACCGGCTAATACAACTGCATACTGTTTAATTCTACATGATAAAATCGTAACATACACACCTTTAACTGGAATTGTTAAAAATGTATTGTAAGAACCGGTTTTGTTTCATTCCGCGAGTATAAAAGCAGAGCGTACAGACCGCTCCTCATCAGTTTGTTGCCTACTGTTGTATGGGTAGCATCGTATTCAATATGGCTTCTCCTAGTGGTACACCTGAAAATGTGGTAGATATTGAGAAGGAGATATCTGAGTTTTTAGATCCTCAAGGTCACCAGGAAGGAGGTGAACAAAACGTTTGCGGACAACTTCACGCCAGTAATAATGTTGAAGAAAAAGGTAAAAGAAGAAAGACTATACAAAAGAGAAAAAGGGATATTGAAGATAATATTTCTCCAAACATATTGAGTGAGGTATTTTTGCGAATATTTTACCCAATCTCTTCCAGTTTGGATAAAAGTGTTTTAATCGGTGTTATGAAATCTACAGATTATTCCCCTACTGTAATTTTAACTCATGGACCCAAAATGATTTTGTTTACGGACAGTGCTTGGGAATCGTTTATGAAACATTTGCATCTACTAGAATGCTATTTAAGTAGTAACATGTTTGGAAGAAAGACAAGAGTAGGACTTTTGGATTCAAATGTGGAAATTGATATCATTAAACAACGTGGTGATCATCAGCTACGGTTTAGAGACACAACAAGACATGATAACAAAATTCAACTTAATCGAGAGGAGTTTTTCATTTTAACTTGTGCTACTGAACCTATAACAAGATACTTGAGACAACTGGTGTTTTCAAGTTCGATTATTAAAGATTATCTGGAAGACACTTTGGACAAACAACCGGACGCACCTATATTATACGGACCTGTGGATACTTCTATATTTAATAGAGTTCCTCATGAAGTACAGATGTGGAGACAATTGGAAAAGTACGCTCAACTACATAAGAAATCAGTAAAACAGGAAGAAGAGGAAGATGGAGGAGAAGAATCAAGTGTTAGTGATGAAAATGAAAATAAGGAAAATATAAAGATGGAAACTTAAATGACAATGGTTAGTTTTTAAAACAATAGCCAACATTTTGTGGGGTTAGGCCTATTGGGGACGGTGCCCACGTTAAATATACACCAACGCGCCAACAACTGTACGGCCTGGTATAAAAGTAGTACCTACCGTGGTGTGGAAATCAGTTGACCTCCTGACTTCGTAATGAGCAGACGTGTGACCTTCAAAATGGACAAGGGAGAAGAACAACAAGTAAAGTCCAAGCCTGGTATTATTGAGTTTCAAGCGTTTCGTGGTAATGATGATAGATTCATTATAAAAGAACTTGTGTTTTTGGACATGAATACAAGTGTTCCTTATTCGTTTTTATTTAAACCACCATGTTCTTATTCGTCTTTAACTAGTAAAGCCGCTACTACCAACAGATGGATTTCAAAACACTTCCATCATATCGATTGGTATGATGGATTTACAAGTTACACGGACTTGTATCACATTATGCATCACTTTTCAGACAAGTTTACCAATATTTACACAAAGGGGCTGGAAAAGAAAAGATGGATCGAAGGATTTACTCATGTTCCGGTTAATGATGTGGAATTGGATAAGAATTATCAATACATGCTGGAAACCATATGTATTTGTACAAAAAGCCCAGAACATGATAAAGATAGACATTGCGCTTTGAAAAATGCCTATAAACTCGCCTCTTACCTTCAAAGTGGGGAATTGGGGAGTGGTGGGGGTAACGGAGAGTATATAAGTGGGGAGCAGACAGGGACCTGGCATGAGTATTACTCGAGATTCCGAGACGACAACATCTCCGAGCAAGAAGACGATCTGTAACCTGACCATGGCATCTCACCAGTTCCTTCAGACTTTGGTCGAGCAGTTCAATGCTCACTCCAAGTCAACAATATTACCTGTAAAGAAGTGCTCGGAACTAAAAGACGAGAAGCACTACATAATCCATGCTATGAAGAAGATGGAGACTACAGTTGGGGAGGCCATCTGCTGCAGTCTCAGCGAGGCACCGTTTACTCCGGGGGATGAACCAAAGTTCCAGGTGTACCTGCCCAAGAGATTCGTCCATCTTCTACAAAACGAGGATCTTCGCTCTATTCAACCCGGGTGTCTATACCTGGTGTCCCACGGCTGCACGGGTAGCAATTCTACAGAGTTGACCATCCACATCGCTGACAAGCAGCAGTGTTAGATTTAAGTTTTAATGTTGTACATATGTTGTTGTTGTAATGTTTTATAAATAAACAAATCATAAAAGACAAAAAAAAAAAAAAAACAAAAAATGCAACATATCAATATGTGACAGACTTCACGTATTGATATGTTGCATTTTTTTTAAACTTCGCGGGTGACCTTGACCTTTGACCTTTGCATTTCACAATTACCCCCACTACTGTAATTACCCCCACTACCGCACTAGGATTCAAACCTGCTTGGATGCGAAAAACGGTCAGTCTGTTGCCAACTAGCAAACGATGAGCACCTTGTACGAGCTTTGCATACAACGAGTTATAACTCACAAGGACTTGTTCCCAACATGTTTACAAGACAACATCCCACTAACAATAAAAGAAGATGTCAAACGCTACAGGAGGGAAAATACAGGGTATTCGGAATACTCCTGGTATAAGTTCCACGACGGGGAAAAGTTTTGTAGGCCTTGTGGCGAGGCCGCCGTCAGAGACCTTCGGCGATTCGTACAGGATGGTGGTATAAAACAATTCGGATTTCTAGCGCCACTGTTTCGATTTGAAAATTACAAGGACACCTGCGCTATTTGTTCCATTCCATTGTATCGATGGAAAAAGTTTAGAACTGTTTAATTGGATTTTCTATACCCCCACCACTATTACCCCCACCACTTTTTCATGTACCTCCAAGCGCTGTGCCTCGGCTTCATTTCTACTCCAGCAGCCAACCTAGCAACATCAAGATGTCTCTGAACGTTAGTTGCGCAAGTTACGAGGAGGTGAGCATCAAGACTCAGCAGGAGCTAAACGACTTATACAAGGAGTTGCAGCTGATGGTGGCACGAGGCTACCGTATAAATGTGCAAGTTTACGCTTGCAATATACGGAACACCCGGCAGTCAAAGGAAGAGCCTGGACACTCCTCGACGGCTTCCTCACCAGCGTCCATGAAGACCGAGCCAGACAACTTGGACTACTTCAGCTGACTAGCAGTTGTATTTCTTGTCCTAACCATTGTAGAATATGTATATTTTTTCATTATATTAAAGAAGTAAAAGAGCAGAAACACCTATCTTGTTACTGACATATAAGCTCAGTAACAAGATAGGTTTTTTTAAAACACAATTTGGATGACCTTGAAACTTCCCCCTCCACTGCTTTGTTACCCCCACCACTTGACTATTGGTGTACATGGCACATCGCAATTGGAAACCTCATTCCATCTTCAACAGCCACACCGACAACATCAACAATGGCAAACCTACCAACAGATGAAAGGTGTCCTCACGCATGTTGTGACTTCGTCCACGAGTTGGAGAAGAGGATGCAGGAGAGGGCGATAAGAAGAAAACAGATCCACTCAGAAAATATCATGATAGTCAACGGCTATCTTTTATTGTTCGGCCTTATTATGGTTGTACTTTTCATACTGTACGGCATAGTCACATGTGTCGGCAAGGTTGCAGAAGAAAACGCTCGCCACCATCAATTGGAAAGTTTCAATGTTACTTTGTAAGTTTTCCTTTTTTTAAAACTCCGTTTGGATGACCTTGAAAATTCCCCCACTACTCCACCACACCCCCCACCACTTCACCATGTTCCTGCATGAGCATCACATCAACCGTCATTCCTTGTCCGACAAGCAACCATGGCAGACAACAACACCATCAGCCAAGCTGACTCCACTACTGATGTCGGTACAAGTACGGGTTGGACACTGTCGGTCGATAGTGTACACTATTTGGAGTCAATTTGCGAACGTATGAAGGAAATACTGCGGGACAACCCTGGGATCATAATACAAATGAATTTAAATTATGATTGGTCCCAAGTTAGAATGCAAGGGGACGACAACAACGGTCAACAATCTCCACAATATTCGCCCATGTCCCCGATCTATCCTTACGGCGAGTCTGACGTCGATGAAGATGAGGCTGATGAAGATGCAGGGGACAACGAGGCTGAAGAGGAGTAAGCTTCATTCCTTTTTTTTAAAACCTAAATTGGATGACCTTGAGAATTCCCCCTCCACTATTTCCTTTTTTTTTAAAACCCAAATTAAATGACCTTGAAAATACCCCCTCCACGTACTTTTGGTTTACCCCCTCTACTTTTCAATACTGTTACCACAGTCTGTAGCTCACATCATTCCTTGCTTAGCTATCATGGCGGACAGCACTCTTTCTCGAGTTGACTCCACTACGGATGAAGAATGGCCATTTTCCTGGAATGTTCATCTGCAAGACTCGGCAGAAGTGGATATGTTGCATGAGAAATTGGTGTATGTATTAAACGAAAACCCCAACATTGAATGTAGAATGACTATGGATTTCGATGCGACAGGGGTCCACACTCAACCTTCCACTTCCAGCCAGCCTGAACCTCAGCTACAGCCAAAGAACTTTACACATCTTTACACTCCAATACGGCCGGAGGATGTGGTTATCAGCGAGGCAGACTCTACTACAAGTTATATTGAACCAACGAATTGGAAGCTTGTTGTTGACACCTTACACAAGGTCGACTTAGTATGTGACAAATTAAAGGAATTGATGATGCAAGATCCTGGTCTTCGTTTTAAAATTGATTTGTTTTTCATCTGGGGAGCACCTGCACGGGGCTCTTCGTCTGACAGCTCTCTAAGTACAACGGATGAGGAGGAGGAGGAGGACGACTAGTTATCTTTTTTAAAACTCCGTTTGGATGGCCTTGACCTTTCCCCCTCCACTGAGTTTATTTAAGGTGCACTCTCAATGACTGCAGCATCATTTCATCGCGCACCTTCACCACAGCAACATGGAGAGTCAACTCAACTACTGTTGCGAACGGAAATGTTTTTCATGGCCGAATGACATTGATGTTGCGGATGGCCTGGCGTGTAGAAAATGTGAAGCTTTTGGTCAATGCATGTGTAAGTGCAAGTCTTGGAAGAAGCCGAAACCGGAGTTGAAGACATTCCATGTGTACCAGATGAGAGGGCATAAGTACACTTGTTGCCCTGAACGTTGCATTGAATTCACATTAAAACAGCTAACTGGCTGCAAATTGTGCAACAATCATTTTGCAGGTTTTTGCAAACATTATTTAGGAGCCTGTCAGTACAGATCAACTTGGCATACAGAAGCACTCACTATCAATGAAATCGCTATAGATACACAAGAGTAGTCTTTCTACTCTTTTCTTTTTTTAAAACTCCATTTGGATGACCTTGACCTTTCCCCCTCCACTCACCTTAGTTTATATAAGCTCCATTCCTGCTGGCCACGGCATCACTTCATCTTGCTCCCTCGCCAAAGCAACATCAAGTATGGAAACTAAGCGTGTCTCATGTTGCGAGCATAAGTGTTTAGAGATACAAGGCGTCGTCCATTGTGCAAAGAAGCTTTGGGAGGAAGAGACAGGGACAACCTATTGCTGCGAGGGCAAGTGTTTCCTACTACCAAGATGGCAAGTGGACGGGCTGGCCTGCCGGCAATGTGAATGCTTCGGATGTTGCAGGTGTAGATGCAAGAACCAACAGCTGCCACCACCGGTACTACAAACTTTCAAAATCTACAAATCCAACTACTTTTACACTTGTTGTCCGCAGCGGTGTATTAAATTTCATTTCTCCAATCTTACCAATTGTCGGAAGTGCTACGGACAACCTGATGGGTGGTGCACCTGTTTTCTGGACTCCTGCCGCTACAGATCGGATTGGTTTACAGATCCGTTGGAAATTGATGAGGTCGCCCAGGAAGCACAAGAGTAGTCTTTCTACTCTTCAACTTTTTTAAAACTCCATTTGGATGACCTTGAGATTTCCCCCTCCACTTCCCCATATACCTAGAGTACACAGAGCCTGACAGTCAGTCACTCGGTGGCTGTCGTGGGGTGCGCATCGGTGTCGGCGCTCCGTTGTTAGGTTTTCAAGGTCACAGTAATATCAAATTGTTGGTGTTGTGCTGGTTCAAGGTCACCTGAGGGATAACCGATTGCCCATTTAGGCAGGGTCATGTCAGAAACTCGAGTTTAACTTGGCACTTTTGCCGTTTCTCGTCGAAAATTCGCTCCAAGTGGTCAAGGTCACGGGGACTCTGACTGAAACTCGGAGCGTAGTGCGAGAAACGGCAAAAGTGCCAAAAAATTTTAAGTTTCGGCGTGACCTTGACCTCAGTGGCGTCGGTGACGTCATTTTGATGACGTAAGGGGTGATGACGTCATCAGCACGTCATTTCTGTGACGTCATGGGTGTGACGTCATCGAAATGACGTCATTGGTGATGACGTCATCGATGACGCAATCGATGACGTCATCGATGACGTCATCGGTGAGGTCATTGACCTCGATGACGTCATCCCTCAGGTGACCTTGAACTGAGCCAGCACCAACAATTTGACACTACTTTTATCGTTTACTTTTATGACACATACATGCCTCAAATTTTGTATACACACTACAGGGTTAGGCAAAAGTCTGGATACCCCCAGTTAACTTTTTAACGCGTTGCAGTAGGAAAACCAAACTCGGCACATGTTTACAAAATCAAAAACGGCACTTTTTCATCAACTACACAATTTTGCCCCTGCCCCCAAAATGGGGTATTTTGGGGGCAGCCCCAAATTTTCAAATGTAAACCCCTATCAAGTGACCCCTAATTTTAAACGGTTTATCAAGAGAAATTAAATGGCGCAAACCGGAGGTCGATATCTCACCCCTAACCAAAATGGCAGCCATTTCAAAATTTGACATGGGCAAGCAAGTATAAGTATGGACACCCTCAATTAATTTTTTAACACGTTGCAGTAGGAAAACCAAACTCGGCACATGTTTACAACATCAAAAACTGCACTTTTTCATCAACTACACAACTTTGCCCCTGCCCCCAAAATGGGGTATTTTGGGGGCAGCCCCAAATTTTCAAATGTAAACCCCTATCGAGTGACCCCTCATTTTAAACGGTTTATCAAGAGAAATTGAATGGCACAAATCGGATGTCGATATCTCATCTCTAACCAAAATGGCAGCCATTTTAAAATTCGAGAAGGGTAAATTTACATTTGTTAAAATTAAATCGGAAAATAGCTTTTTGGAATTTATAATTTCTTGAATTATTTTAGAATTGAACCTAATAGCAGAAATGAACTAGTAGGTTCAATTCTAAAATAATTCCAGATATTCTCGATTCTAAAAAAGCTATTTTCTGATTTAATGTAAAGTCAATTTACCTTTCTCGAATTTTAAAATGGCTGCCATTTTGGTTAGAGATGAGATATCGACATCCGGTTTGTGCCATTCAATTTCTCTTGATAAACCGTTTAAAATGAGGGGTCACTCAATAGGGGTTTACATTTGAAAATTTGGGGCTGCCCCCAAAATACCCCATTTTGGGGGCAGGGGCAAAGTTGTGTAGTTGATGAAAAAGTGCAGTTATTGATGTTGTAAACATGTGCCGAGTTTGGTTTTCCTACTGCAACGTGTTAAAAAATTAATTGGGGGTGTCCATACTTATACTTGCTTGCCCATGTCAAATTTTGAAATGGCTGCCATTTTGGTTAGGGGTGAGATATCGACCTCCGGTTTGCGCCATTTAATTTCTCTTGATAAACCGTTTAAAATGAGGGGTCACTCGATAGGGGTTTACATTTGAAAATTTGGGGCTGCCCCCAAAATACCCCATTTTGGGGGCAGGGGCAAAGTTGTGTAGTTGATGAAAAAGTGCAGTTTTTGATGTTGTAAACATGTGCCGAGTTTGGTTTTCCTACTGCAACGCGTTAAAAAGTTAACTGGGGGTATCCAGACTTTTGCCTAACCCTGTATATACATTTAGTTCTTACTATAGAAGCAGCCAAAGGCCGATTTCAATCCAAGGTTCGTACGAAAACTGAAAATACTAATTATTAACCTGTTTCAAGTACAGTTTTTGGTGATTTTGTTATAAGTGGTAAAGATAACTGCCATCCCGATATACTTTTTGTCAGCATTACATTATTTTTAGATTCTCTATAAGCTCGGCCCTTAAGATTTTGTAGTATTTCACTCTCTTCACCAAAAAAGGGTGTATTTTCAAAATTCTTTCACAAAAATTGAGTTATTTATATATTTTTTATTTATTGTTATGACAATTAGATGCATGAAATTTAGCTACACACACATACCATGAGCATTATACAGGGTGTCCCGGAACTCTCTGGAATCCTTTTGTATATTTGTTCCTTGCATCGAGACAAGAAAAAAACATCATACAAATAGGGGTCTAAAATCCATCGTTTAGCCGCTAGCCGTCATTTTGTTTTTTTTCACGTAATAATTTTTATTTCCGTAACGGATGGTTGTATTCAGTTCATATTTTGTATGAATCTTTATCATACTAATGTACATTTTCAGGAAAAAATTAAATTTTTCCACTGTGTATTTTTCAAATGGCAGCCATTTTTAATTTTCAAACTAAAATATCTCAAATTTGGTAAATTTCAAAAAATTTTACTTTGTACAAAAAAGTTGCTAAATTAAATTATCTAACTAACGGTATCAAGTTTGGAAGGATCTGATGACAAATAACGGAGTTATTGCGATTTTTCTGTGAAAATGGCCATAATTTGCATTAATTATAATGCAAAATCAATGTTTTTTTTTTTTGAGAAAAATCGCAATAACTCCGTTTTTTGTGATCAGATCCTTACAAACTTGGAACCGTTCGTTAAATAATTAAATTTGGCAACTTTTTTGTACAGAGTAAATTTTTTTTGAAATTTACCAAACTTGAGATATTTTAGTTTGAAAATTTAAAATGGCCGCCATTTTGAAAATACACAATGGAAAACATTTATTTTTTCCTAAAATGTATATTAGTATGATAAAGATTCATACCAAATATGATCTGAATACAACCATCCGTTATGGAAATAAAAATTATTACGTGAAAAAAACAAAATGGCGGCTAGCGGCTAAACGATGGATTTTAGACCCCTATTTGTATGGTGTTTTTTTCTTGTCTCGAGGCAAGGAACAAATATACAAAAGGGTTCCAGAGAGTTTCGGGACACCCTGTATATAAAATATAAAAGAAAAGTACCATTTTAAGTTTTAAATATCAAGAGAATATCTTAAATGCTTTAGACTTCCTGAACTATTAAACTAAGTCAGCGAAGATAAGGATAGAGTTGGGGGTGGAGGCCTCAATTAGCCTGTTCAGTTCTTAAGACTTAGAACAATTAACGAATTCGGGGCAACCCAAAATTGGGGCATGGGGGCGGAGCCCCCATCGAGCCGTAGGCGAGTCCATAATATATACAGCCCCATGTGTAACTGACTCACTCACTTATATGGGATACGAAGTTCTGACATAACTATTTAAGCTAGAGACTTGAAATTTGGCATACGTCTAGCCTGAATGGTCAATGCTAAGGATAAAATCTTAAACTTGCAAATTTGTAGTTTTAACCTACTAAAAAAAATTCAAAATGGCGGACTTCCGAAATTGTAATTTTAGTTTTTTGGCTCTAGCGGCCAAACGCTTCGTCCTATCTAAAATTTGAGAACAATACTACGATAGGGAATTTGATTATCTACAACTTTGGTCCTGTAACTTTTTATCACATCTCGCACCGTTAAGCCTCCAGAGCGTTTTTAATGAAACCCCGTTTTTGGTTTTTGGGCTCTAGTGGCCAAACGGTTTGTTCTACAAAAACTTTTACATAACAATTTTGATAGATCTTTTAAATATCTAAAAATTTTATCTTTACATATATCACCGTATCTCCTCTCGTTTACTCACAAAATACATTTTTCACTTTTTCCGGATTTTTTAACATAAGTAGTGGGATTTTGCCGGTTCTGGAACAATAGAGAAATCGTAATTTTTGGTCCGGATGAGCTAGAAACTTGAAATTTGGTACACACGTAGTTAGTATGGTTAATACAAAGGGGAAATCGCAAAACATTGAGTTTTCAAATTTTAACCCCCTAAAATTTTGTATGGTAAAATCTACACTATGTAAGGCATTTTCTAAATACTCTGTAACTTTTGAACAAGAGGTTCTATCTCGAATCTGAGGGATAATTCGTGGTCAGGAATTAGACGCTCTACAAGTTTAGTCCTGTGAATTTTTCCGTATCTCACTCCCTTCACCCTTAAAAAAGGGCTTACTTTCAAAATTTCCAAATTTTTTCACAAAAATCTCGCTATTTTAAAATTTTTATTAACTAATATGGCACACGGATGCTTGAACTTTAGTACATATTATGGTATCAACTAGATCTTACCTTTGTGGCAGCCATTAACCAATTTAAATTATAATTAAGTCAAAAAACCTTGAAAAACCCAAAATTCTTAACATGTTTTCGTGTAAAGTGTTTGTAAATTACTTTATTCTGCCAAATACACTGCCATATTGATATTTGTTTTGCTAGTATTACATTCTATTGTAAACGTTCTACAATTTCAGTCCAATGCAGTTTTGCCGCATCTCACCCTTTCACCCGTTAAGATTGGCGTACTTTCACATTATCGAAATTCTTTCACCAAAATAGCTCTATTTCAATATTTATCGTTTACTTTTATGACACATACATGCCTCAAATTTTGTATAAACTGTGAATATATCTAGTTCTTTCTATAGAAGCAGCCATTGGCCGATTTCAATCCAAGATTAGTAAAAATACTGTGAAAACACTAAATTATTAACCTTTTTTATGTACAGTTTTCGGTGATTTTGTTAAACCCGGTAAAGATACTGCCATAACGATGTATGTTTTGGCAGCATTATATTTTTAGATGCTTTTTAAGTTCGGCCCTTAAGATTTTGTAGCATTTCACTCTCTTCACCCCAAAAAAGGCGTATTTTCAAAATTCTTTCACAAAATTTGAGTTATTTTAATATTTTTTTATTTACTGTTATGACACTTGGATGACTGAAATTTAGCTCCACAAACACACCCTGATCATTTTTTATAAAATATAAAACAAAAGTATAAATTATTAGAACTTTAAATATCAAGAGAATATCTTAAATGCTTAAGATTTCCTGAACTATTAAAAAAAGTCAGAAAAGATAAGTATAGAGTTGGGGTGGAGGCCTCAACTAGCCTGTTCAGTTCTTAAGACTTAGAACAATTAACGAATTCGGGGCAACCCCCAAAGGGGGCATGGGGGCGGAGCCCCCATCGAGCCGTAGGCGAGTCCATAATATATACAGCCCCATGTGTAACTGACTCACTCACTTATATGGGATACGAAGTTCTGACATAACTATTTAAGCTAGAGACTTGAAATTTGACATACGTCTAGCCTGAATGGTCAATGCTAAGGATAAAATCTTAAACTTGCAAATTTGTAGTTTTAACCTACTAAAAAAAATTCAAAATGGCGGACTTCCGAAATTGTAATTTGAGTTTTTTGGCTCTAGCGGCCAAACGCTTCGTCCTATCTAAAATTTGAGAACAATACTACGATAGGGAATTTGATTATCTACAACTTTGGTCCTGTGACTTTTTATCACATCCCGCACCGTTAAGCCTCCAGAGCGTTTTTAATGAAACCCCGTTTTTGGTTTTTGGGCTCTAGTGGCTAAACGGTTTGTTCTACAAAAACTTTTACATAACAATTTTGATAGATCTTTTAAATATCTAAAAATTTTATCCTTACATATATCACCGTATCTCCTCTCGTTTACTCACAAAATACATTTTTCACTTTTCCGGATTTTTGAACATAAGTAGTGGGATTTTGCCGGTTCTGGAACAATAGAGAAATCGTAATTTTTGGTCCGGATGAGCTAGAAACTTGAAATTTGGTACACACGTAGTTTGTATGGTTAATACAAAGGGGAAATCGCAAAACATTGAGTTTTCAAATTTTAACCCCCTACAATTTTGTATGGTAAAATCTACACCATGTAAGGCATTTTCTAAATACTCTGTAACTTTTGAACGAGAGGTTCTATCTCGAATCTGAGGGATAATTCGTGGTCAGGAATTAGACGCTCTACAAGTTTAGTAAGGTGAAATTTTTCCGTATCTCACTCCCTTCACCCTTAAAAAGGGCTTACTTTCAAAATTTCCAAATTTTTTCACAACAATCTCGCTAGGCCTATTTTAAAATTTTTTATTAACTAATATGGCACACGGATGCTTGAACTTTAGTACATATTATGGTATCAACTAGATCTTACCTTTGTGGCAGCCATTAACCAATTTAAATTATAATTAAGTCAAAAAACCTTGAAAAACCCAAAATTCTTAACATGTTTTCGTGTAAAGTGTTTGTAAATTACTTTATTCTGCCAAATACACTGCCATATTGATATTTGTTTTGCTAGTATTACATTCTATTGTAAACGTTCTACAATTTCAGTCCAATGCAGTTTTGCCGCATCTCACCCCCTTCACCCGTAAAGATTGGCGTACTTTCACAAACCCAAAATTCTTAACATGTTTTCGTGTAAAGTGTTTGTAAATTACTTTATTCTGCCAAATACACTGCCATATTGATATTTGTTTTGCTAGTATTACATTCTATTGTAAACGTTCTACAATTTCAGTCCAATGCAGTTTTGCCGCATCTCACCCCCTTCACCCGTAAAGATTGGCGTACTTTCACATTATCGAAATTCTTTCACCAAAATAGCTCTATTTCAATATTTATCGTTTACTTTTATGACACATACATGCCTCAAATTTGGTATAAACTGTGAATACATCTAGTTCTTTCTATAGAAGCAGCCATTGGCCGATTTCAATCCAAGATTAGTAAAAAGACTGTGAAAACACTAAATTATTAACCTTTTTTATGTACAGTTTTCGGTGATTTTGTTAAACCCGGTAAAGATACTGCCATAACGATGTATGTTTTGGCAGCATTATATTTTTTAGATGCTTTTTAAGTTCGGCCCTTAAGATTTTGTAGCATTTCACTCTCTTCACCCCAAAAAAGGCGTATTTTCAAAATTCTTTCACAAAATTTGAGTTATTTTAATATTTTTTTATTTACTGTTATGAGACTTGGATGACTGAAATTTAGCTCCACAAACACACCCTGAGCATTTTTTATAAAATATAAAACAAAAGTATAAATTAGAACTTTAAATATCAAGAGAATATCTTAAATGCTTAAGATTTCCTGAACTATTAAAAAAAGTCAGAGAAGATAAGTATAGAGTTGGGGTGGAGGCCTCAACTAGCCTGTTCAGTTCTTAAGACTTAGAACAATTAACGAATTCGGGGCAACCCCCAAAGGGGGCATGGGGGCGGAGCCCCCATCGAGCCGCAGGCGAGTCAGTCTCATATACGTCTTCAAACAACCAACAATATTAACTTAGACCTTTACACCCATTTCCCAGAACAACACTCAAACCCGTTTGTATGATATTTTTCATCTTCTAGTGGATATTTGGAGTTCTAGTAGTACGATAAAAAATATGAATTAAATTGATCGAAAGATATTGCTTATCTCCTTTTCCGTTAAATGACACCAAGTTTTAGTTATAACTCCTGACTAAATTTCATCACATGGTAGTTTCTGTTATTGAGTTCTGACGTTTTAACATGATCCACTGAGAACAAAAACAATTATTTATAGTTTATTATTGTTACAAACTATCAATATAGGCTTTTAACGAAATTACAGGTACTAGCAAGGGGGGCATGGGGGCCGAGTCCCCATCGATCTACAGTTGCAGAGTTGTACAATAAGCAGTATTATAAATTTGGGAGTTATAAATTACTTAGCCCTACCTCTATTATCATTCTAAACAATCCTAATTAATTTAACTGTGATTATCGAAATTGGATTCTAGTAGAACATTTGTAATGCTTAATTTCGTATTAAAACAGTAAAGTATTCTTCCAAACTACATTTTACAGTAATATTCTTTAATATATTTTATATATTAATACGCCTAATTCAGCATTATTAAAATCGGATTTTTTGCAAACAATTACTTCAGACAATACACATTTTTACATTTCAAACCTAAAATGTTCCGTTGTAGTACTGATTGACAATTTAATAAAAAATTACTAAGCTAAAAAACAAAATAAATCAATGAAGACCAGTTTAAGGATTAATAAATAAAAATAATTAATTTTATTAGAGATTAAATCACACGTTAATATTCTATTTAGTTTACGTTGACTGGCTCCAAGTAGAAAATGCTTTAATGTTTAAGTAAATATCAAAACAGTAAAATACTGTTAAAAATTAACTGTTCGTTTCATTATAAACTATTTGTTTCATTGTAAACTATAGGTGTATACTATAAGTAAACCTATAGTTTACAATTATGAAAATTTAATATTTTACAAACATTTACGACAGTAAATGGAGATAATAATTCCATTGTTGGAAGTTCCTCCTATGTACTAATAATTGACAATTAATATAAAGAATTTAAAAATATAGTGAATAAACAATGATCGGTATATTGAATAGAACTAGAGACATAATTACACATTGAATAGCTATTCGGTTTATTATGACTGTGAGCCCGCAGGGATGGCTGGGAAATAATTAACTCGTGATGAAACTAAGGCATGTTGGCAATTAAAGGAGCCAATGTAATACAAAATATTTCAATAGAACTATTACATTTTCTATTTAGGCCTCAAGTAAACTTGTACTTTATCGATAAGAATTTTTTCAATATACTTGTTTTTCAATGTTTACAAATTCTAAATAACTTTAGCCTAATAAATAAATAAATATTATTTTAAATTACCTTAACTTCTCAAACAAATTTAAACCAATTTTTTTTATTTAATAAATTTGAAAAATACATAGCAATAAAAAACAATTTCCATATTCCGCTACAACGAATACAAACGGGAATGCTTCTTTTCCCTCTGGAGTCATGACACATAGTTTGCGCCATACGGCAAGTTCGTTGTGTCTCATATGGGACAAACCTATTGGGAAATAAAAACACCCCATTGCTTTCCTTTTGTTCCACACAGATTTTTACTATGCTTGAATCACATAAAAATGTATCTAAGTTTTGGTCGTATAAATGTTTACTTAGCATTAAAAAAACACATATTATAATTTTGCCATACTTTAAAGTTCAACCTTAAACGTAAGAATAGGACAATATGTATATCAAATTAAATTTTTCGATTATTAGAGAACAATAACTTGAGCCCAACCTTTGACGACTGGCTAAAAAGTGGCAATTAAACTTTGCATTAGGGAGTCATCTTCACCTTTGGTATAGTAGCCCATTGTTGCCCAGGCGGCCATGTTAACCATACGGCTTTTATGCAAAACGTGGTAGTTTATTCCCGATATTTCGAACGCCGTTTTTAAACAAATTTTCTTTAAACTTGGTAAGTTTAAAGAAAATTTAAATAAGTTGGTGTTTAGTTGAATAGGTATATTAGGTCCCTCATACCTCAAAAGTTTGAAAATTTAAAAATATTACTCTCTGTGACGTCGCAAAGTAACTCGGTTTTCCTTACTTTTAAGATTTTTTTTACTAAACCATTAATATTTACTCATATATCAGGTATAAGACACCTATATCTAGCCTTAATCTACAATAAACCATTAATTTTACCAATGAATATCCAAAAACACCGTCCGAAACCGGGCAATACGATGCATGATTTTTAGTTTTTACAAAGGTGAAGATGACTCTTAGAACATGTAGGCGTCGGTCCGCGTTGGCAGCGCTCAGCGTCCGGCTGCGGGCTAGCCTTATTATTAGCGTCCGTTAAGCCTTGCTTGCTCTATAAGAACCCAATTGCCGGGTTGGAGCCTTATCAACGCGGCGGCATTAGCGCTCGTATGACATGGCCCTTAGCGTTAGCGGGAAGCATTTGCCTCTTGACTACCGGCAGAACAACTGGAAGACCTTTTGAGTGATAATATTTCACACGGAAAAATGTATTTATAGGTACAGTTGAAATTTTCCTTTCTCTGAGTACGACGTACAGTCGAGTGGTTAGAGCAACAGGCAACTGAAGGCATAATGCTGGAACGAGGTTGGGGAGCTCATGCAAGAGAACTAAAATAATAATGGTTCCCCATCGTCTTGGATTCTTCCGGTAATAGGCATACTCTTCGATAATGTCTAAAATGTGCACATAGCTGACACAATCTAACTGAATGGTGTCCATCTTGGAAATAAAATAAGTGCCACAACGGCAATTGCGACCGGAAAACACTACGTATGACAGGTACGCAGCGTTGGCGGTATCAACGCGGCCCATTTGCCGTCACGTATGACATGGACTTTAACTTGAGTCAACAATTCGCATTTTTCGAGGTGAAAAGTAGACCATATCCATAAATATCATTTTATTTCACTCTTTTTGGTCGAAAAACCTATGGATATTTATTAAAACACCTCATTCATGAAAAAAATTAAATAAAAATGGGGTACAGCACATCATCCTATTAGTTTTCAACCTATAACATTCTCTTTCCCTCACACGAATTTATTTCAAAGTTATTAAAAATACAATGCGTGTTGATTTTATTTATAACTGTAGGCTATTCATCTAAAAATCTGTTTGTTTTTCATCGGATAGTAAAATATGTATTCGATCCATATCGTCCCACATACAAACATGAGGTCAAACTACAGATATTATATCAGTTTTCCATTAGATGTATTCGTTATTTATTCATATTCAAATTTTGATTATTCGATATATAATCCTAAATATTCAAACAGAAAATATAAACGTGAACAATGTTATTTAGTAATTAA